>MCFH01000030.1:0-630000 GCA_002104945.1 Piromyces finnis
TTTATTAATATTCCTAATCGGAGGGGACGAAGAATTTTTATCATTAAGAAATACACAAACTTTATTATATAAATCATCATTTTTTAAGGAACATAGAATAGAATTAATTAAAGAATCATCTTTATTAAAAGAATTAATTACATTACATGAAATAAAATTACAACTAAAATTACTACATTCAATATTTTCATTAATCCTATCATTATTATAAATATTACAGATATGATCACTACGTCTGGATAACAAATCAGGTTTACCAGACTTTTTTCCAGCTCTATAAATTAACTTAAAATCAAATCTTGATAAAAATTCATACCATCTTATCTGTCGTTGTGAGAGCATCTCAGGCTTTCTTGGAAAGGTTAAATTCTTATGATCAGTATAAATAATGAACTGATGCTTTGCACCTTCCAGATAATGCCTCCATTCTTCAAGAGCCACTTTGATAGCGAGCAACTCTTTATCATAAATTTGATAGTTCCTTTGAGACTTGGTTAAGCTAGATGAAATAAAAGCAATAGGGTGCAATTGCCCTTCAAATTCTTGTGAAAGAATTGCACCGACAGCAAAGTTACTAGCGTCAGTCTCAACAATAAAAGGTTTGTTGCTATCAGGGTTCATTAAGATAGGAGCTGAAGTAAAAGCCTTTTTAAGTGTAACAAATGCATTTTGACACTCAGAAACCCAATTAAAAGGAACATTTTTCCTAGTAAGTTTGTGTAGAGGACTAGCAATTTTCGCAAAGTCTTTAATAAAAATTCTATAATAATTACATAATCCAATAAAGGATTGAACTTCTTTAACGTTTGTAGGAACAGGCCAGTCGAGGATAGCTTTAACTTTATCTCTATCCATTTTCAGACCATCTTTGGATAATACATAACCAAGGAAAGTGGTTTCTGAAACATCAAACTCACACTTCTCTAACTTAACATATAAATTATTTTCTAATAATTTTTTCAATACTTTTTTAACATGTTCATGATGTTCTTCTAGGCTATTTGAATATATTAGAATATCATCAATATATGATATAGCAAAATCATCTAAATAATCACTAAGGACATCATTTATGAAATGTTGAAACGTAGCTGGTGCATTCTTTAAACCAAAAGGCATGACGAGATATTCAAAATGCCCATATCTTGTTCTAAAGGCAGTTTTGTATTCATCACCCTCTTTGATTCTAACTAAATTATAAGCAGACTTTAAGTCCAACTTAGTAAAGTATTTTGCACCTTTCACTCTATCCAATAAGTCACCAATTAACGGAAGAGGATATGAATTTCTAATTGTCATGTCATTAAGTTTCCTATAATCAACGCAAAGTCTTAATGACCCATCTTTCTTTTTGACAAATAAAACTGGTGCTCCGGCAGGAGATGAAGATTTCCTAATGAAACCTTTTTCTAAATTTTCATTGATATAATTTTTTAATTCATCTCTCTCTGCCTCAGTTAAAGGATAAAGAGGACCATAAAACAAGTTAGCATTATCCTTTAATCGGATTTCACAATCGTATTCACGATGTGGAGGTAAAATATTACAATTCCTTTCATTAAAAACCTCTTTAAATAATAAATATTGTTTTGGAATTTCAATAGATTTTTTATCTTTATTCAAATTATCACTTTCACTTTTACATTTATTAATAATATTACAAAATAAATCATAACAGTTACTAACTGAATTTAATACACGAGAATTATTATTATTACACACGTTTTTTGAAAATGAGTACTGTTTTGGTCCAGTGACCGAATTATTATCTTTATTTAAATTTTCATCAATACAATTAATGTGTAAAGATATAATATATATCTTTAGATTATTTAATAATTAATTATTAATTATTAAATAATAAATTAATATTTAGTAAAACTGATTATAAAATTTTTGAGTAAATTTTATGGAATAATTTAATAATAAATTATTTTATAATAATTCCGTTAAATTTAAATTAAGATAAATATTTAAGTTTAAGGAATAAAAGAATTTTAATTAAATTTAAATATTTCAAATATTTTAAATAATTAAAATATTTTTCAAATACTTTTTATTTAGTTTTAGAATAGATTATACTTTTTTATTTAAATTTAGAATAGTTTAATAATTTTAACTTAGTTTTAAAAATAGATTTATTTATATTTCAATAGGAAATATATTAAGAATAGTATTGATAATATTAAATTAATTTATAGAAAATACATGGGCTTTATTCAATTTTGAGTTTACTCAAATTGAATTAAAAGTATAATGAATTAGTTTAGTTTAGTTCTGTTATTTTATTATTTAATTAAATTAGTTTTGTTTATTTTATATTAAATATATGTTTATTTAAATAGAATAATATATTAGAATATAATTATGAAAAAATATAAATACATGTAATTTTTATTTGTTAAATCGATGTAATTGTTATTTTCAATTTTTTAATTATTAACTATTATATAGTTAATAATATTTTTAAGAGTTTAAATAAAAATGTTTTTTTTTAAAATAAAAATTTAATGTTTTATTTTTTTATTTTTGTGTTAATAAAAATTGTTTTGTTTTAAGTATAAAATCTGTTTTAAATTTTATACTTTTACAATAACAATTACCTTTTCTTATTAAAAAACACGTTTTATATTTAATAATAAAACAATTTTTATTTTCTGAAGTTACAACATTGGGAATTGCTACCGTAGAAAATTTGGAACTTTTCGGAAATTTTTTCTCTTCGGAAATTTTTTTTTTTTTTGTCTACTTGAGTAGCCTACCTTGTGGAACTATTTATGGTGTAACTTCTGTCAGTGTAACATTAATTTTGTGTTACCCTACTTTGTGAAATTCTAAATAAATTTTGTGAAACACTACTTTGTGGAACTATAATTGTGGAATTTTTACCTACTTGTGGAACACTACCTTGTGAAATCCTTCCTTCGTGGAATTCTTTTGAACGAATCTCGTGGAACTTTGCTTGTGGAACTTCTACTCTGTGAAACTTTCCTTTTTATATTGGAATTGGAATAAGTGTAACTCTACTGTATGGAACAATGAAATCTTTATATATAAAATCTATCTGTAATACTAATAGAAATATATTTATGAAATACTCTTGTTTTTAAATTGATGAAACTCTTTTAAAATTAAATTTAATTATAATATACTATAAAAAGAACTCGCTCGACACCGTTTGATAGGATAGAGTCTGAGCGACATCTTTTATACATAGTATATTATAAATTAAATTGGATATATACAATTAAAAGAGTAAATTAAATCAAAAAATTAATTGCAAAGTAAGAAAATTAAAACTTATTTAAAAAGAAAGAAAATTAAGAAAAAGTTAATAAAATTTTAAAATTATTTAAATATATTGAGAAATAAGTGAATTAGTATGTTGATTTCACTTATTTGAATGAATTATTAATTGTTATTTTGAAATGAACTTATTATATACTTAAAAGACCTCGCTCGACACCGTTTGATAGGATAGAGTCTGAGCGACATCTTTTAGACGTAGTATATAATAATTTTAGATTTATTTAAAATACATTGAGAAATATGAAAATTAAAATTTTGATATTTATTAATTAAAAGTAGTTGAGGAATAAGTTATCTTATTGAAATAAATTTATTATATACTATAAAAGACCTCGCTCGACACCTTTTGATAGGATAGAGTCTGAGCGACATCTTTAGATATTGTATATAATAAATTAAATTGAATATATAATTAAAACAAATTAAAATTTGATTATATAATAAGTAAATTTGAAATGAATTTATTATATACTTAAAAGACCTCGCTCGACACCTTTTGATAGGATAGAGTCTGAGCGACATCTTTTAGATATAGTATATAATAAATTAAAATTAAGAAATGAATTAAAATTTTACAATAAAAGTAAAAGTAATAAATGTGTAAAGTTAGTTAAATAAATAAATTATTCTTTATTATAATAAGATTTCGATGACACCTTTTTAGAGGACAGAGTCAGATCGACATCTTTTTGGGAAATAGTATATAATAAATTAAATTGAAAATACTATAAATTAATTTAACTTGAAAATTTGAAATATATAATTTTATTTAATGAAGTTAGAAAATGATTTGATATTTAAAATTACTTTTAAAATAATTTAACTTCATACTAAATAAAGAACTCGACGACACCTTTTCTTTAAAGGATAGAGTCAGGTCGACTTCTTTAATATGAAGATACAATATAAATTCGATTAACTAACTAAATAAATATAATATATTCAAGGATTATATATTATTAATTAAATTATATAAATACAATTAAGAAGTTTATTAAATAATATATTAAAATATTTTGAAGTAATACGAAAACGAACTTAAAAATTTAATTTCATTGTAATAACTTACTTTATACTTTATAAAGAATTCGCTGACACCAGTTGATATGATGGAGTCAGGTCGACTTCTTTTATATAAAGGTGTATTTTATATAACTGAATATTTGACTAAATAGAAAATTCTTAATAATTAGAATATAAATTTAAAGCATTTTTAATTTGATTTGAATTTATCAACAAAAGTCAATACAAATTTAGTTATTTAAAAAGTTATACATTTATTAAAAAAAAAATTATTTTTATATTTAGTAAATTAAGATAATTTGATTGTAATAGTTTATTAAATAATTTATTAAACAAATGATTAAGAATAAATAATTAAAATAATTTGAATTCAATATGAGGAGGTTTTACAAATTTAGTTGTTAAATAAATTATGTTTTTTATATTTAATAAATTAAAATAAATTAATTAAATAAAGAATTTTTTATAAAGAAGTTATTGTATATCTAGTTAATAAGTTTATATTTTTATTAAGAAGTAAGTTTTATATTTAAAAGATTCAAATAACTTGAATAAATTAATATAGTAGTTTTGATTGAATAATTATAAAGTTAAATAAATATATAATAAGAAATGAGTGTAATATTTTTTATTCTTAATAATATGATGGTAGTGAAATCAGAGCTAGAAAATTAATCTATTCTGGATCTGTTCTTAATTTCATTTATCTGGATTTTATAAAGAATAAAATGAAAATAAAAAGAAACAAGAAAGAAGAACAATTCAGTAATGAAATAATAAATTTGAAAATTCCAATGTTTTAAAAAGAAACTTAATGAATTACTGAATTGTGGAGGATTATAACAAAATGTTAAGTACATTTGTCCTATGGAAAATAATGTTATCTAAATAATTTTAATTATAATAAATGTAATTTAAAAAATAAATATGATTGTAATGTATTAGTATTGTAGAATTAGAAATAGCTATAATAGAAATTAATGAGGAATAGTTTTAGTAATAGTAACAACTTGATAGTATAATAGTTAGTATTAATAATAATTAAAAAAAAAATAGAATTAATAAATACAACAAATGAAAAAAAAATATAATAAAATGTAATAAATAGAATAAAGTAATAAATAGAATAAGTTAATAAATATGATAAATGTAATAAATAGAATAAATTAATAAATATAATAAGTTAATAAATATGATAAATGTAATAAATATAATGAATAAAACAAATATAAATTAATGTAATATGTATAATAATTATAAGAGTTTTTAATAAATGAATAGTTTTTATGTACTTAATAAAACGAACTTTATAAAGGAAAAAAAAAAAAAAGATTTTAATCTTTATACAATTCTTTTTAATGGAAGTATAATGAGATTGATAACTATAATTACTATATATTGATTGTAGGAAATTAAATGATATAATTATTGAAATTCATATATTCCTTTAATCAATAAATAAGATAAATGGAGTAAAATATGTTTTTAAACTAAATTTAAATATATCAATAGCTTAGTAAGAATTAAATAAAGTGATGAATTTAAAATTGCTTTAATCTTTATATGGCATTTTTAATTTATTATCATACCTTTTATTCAAAAATGTATCAGCTCTATTTTAATATTTTAAGTGATGCTTTTGATGAAGTATTTTAATTACTTTATAATTAATAATATTTAGTACAACATTATGTATATGTTTATATCAATTCTGTGATGTTTTATTGATGATATTTAAATTTATGAATTCATTGTTAAATTTTTAAAAAAGAAATAATTTTATAATACCATATATTGATAAATTATAAAATAAAAGAGAATTATAAATATGCTAAAAGTATTTTAAAAACGTCTAAAAATGATAAATTTGTTAATTAAATTATAGTATTTACTTGATGACTTGATACCACTTTTGTTTATTTAATAATAAGATTAAAAAAAAATAGTGGTATAGTTAATATAATTATTGAATGATGTTTTTCCATTATTATTAATGAATGTTAATTTTTTTACAAATATTTTATTACTAAGAATTTTGTTATATTTATTTGCTTAATAATAACCTTTAAAAAAAATAAGTTCCACTTGGTTTAAAGCTTGTACAATAATAAAAAACATTTAATACTCTTTAAATGCTATTTTCTTTATAATTTTAGAATTGTCTGTTTGATATATTTAATATAAATTTTATCACAGACTTTTCATTTAAATGAGAGGGTGAACGAGATATTGTTCCAATATCTCCGTTGGTTAATAAAATCGAATTGATTGTTATATTGGAATCTACTTATAATATTTTATTGTAATCAATCAATCAATTTCAATTTTATACAAACTATGGATTTAATTTAAAATTTAATATTGAAATTTCTTCAGCTAATAAATCAAAGAAAGTTGAACAGATTATTATAAGTATTAATAAAAAGTATTAAAATTGTAAAATAGAATTTTAATCATGCATAAGAAGATTATAAAAGTCATGATGATCAAGAAGAATTGAATAAATAAAAATTTGAAACTTAAGTAAATGTTTTGTTTTGAATACTTAAATAAAAATGTTAATAGAAAACAATTTATAAATAACCATAATCTGAATATAAAAACAAATGGATTCTTGATGATTAAGTTTTAGATAAATTATTAGAATTATGTATAAGTAACAAGAATGATAATAAGAGTATAAATAAATTAAATACTTATATATTTTTTTAACAATGTTATGATTTAGAAAAAGTAGTAACCATTTGTTATTTAAATTTCTTCAAGAAAATAATCTCGCAGGAGCTCGACTTAAAGGGCGAGATTGTAAAGATATAATATATATCTTTAGATTATTTAATAATTAATTATTAATTATTAAATAATAAATTAATATTTAGTAAAACTGATTATAAAATTTTTGAGTAAATTTTATGGAATAATTTAATAATAAATTATTTTATAATAATTCCGTTAAATTTAAATTAAGATAAATATTTAAGTTTAAGGAATAAAAGAATTTTAATTAAATTTAAATATTTCAAATATTTTAAATAATTAAAATATTTTTCAAATACTTTTTATTTAGTTTTAGAATAGATTATACTTTTTTATTTAAATTTAGAATAGTTTAATAATTTTAACTTAGTTTTAAAAATAGATTTATTTATATTTCAATAGGAAATATATTAAGAATAGTATTGATAATATTAAATTAATTTATAGAAAATACATGGGCTTTATTCAATTTTGAGTTTACTCAAATTGAATTAAAAGTATAATGAATTAGTTTAGTTTAGTTCTGTTATTTTATTATTTAATTAAATTAGTTTTGTTTATTTTATATTAAATATATGTTTATTTAAATAGAATAATATATTAGAATATAATTATGAAAAAATATAAATACATGTAATTTTTATTTGTTAAATCGATGTAATTGTTATTTTCAATTTTTTAATTATTAACTATTATATAGTTAATAATATTTTTAAGAGTTTAAATAAAAATGTTTTTTTTTTAAAATAAAAATTTAATGTTTTATTTTTTTATTTTTGTGTTAATAAAAATTGTTTTGTTTTAAGTATAAAATCTGTTTTAAATTTTATACTTTTACATTTTACTAAAAATTATCAAGTTGTTGATAATACTCTTTATTATAAAAAAGATGAATTATATCTTAAAGTTATTTACAAAGATGAAGATAAAAAAGATATTATTAGTCGTGCTCATTCTGTTGGTCATGAAGGTGCTGAAAAGACCACAAATAGAATTTTAAAATCTTATTATTGGCCTGGTATTTGGAATGATGTTAGAATGTGGGTAAAGTCCTGTAGAAAATGTCAACTTTGTAGACCTAAGCCTTTACCTAAAAATACTGAAGATAATATAACCCCAATTGAACAACCATTTACTAGAGTCGGATTAGATATAGTTGGCCCATTACCACTTACTAAACATGGAAATTCTTATATTATTACCCTTGTTGATTATTTCACTAAATGGGTTGAAGCTAAAGCAATTCCAAATATGAAATCAGAAGAAGTAATAAAATTTTTAATAGAAGTAATAACAAGACATGGTCCACCAGAAATAATTGTTACTGATAATGGAAGTTCATTTATTTCTGATATTACTAAAATGATGATTGATTTATATGGATCATGGGTTCATTTTGTTTCTCCTCATCATCCACAATCTAATGGTATGATTGAGAATAGAAACAAAGAAATAGGAAAAACTTTAAGACTCTTAATTGAAAATGAATCTGAATGGGATGAATATCTACCATCTGCATTATGGTCACTTAGAACTACCAAAAATTCAAAAACAAAGTTTAGTAGTTTCGAATTATTATATGGTAGAAGAGACACATGGCCATTAGAAATAATGTTTCCTGATATTTATAAAGATCCTAATGAAACAGAAGAGGAATATATTTTTAGAAGATTTTTAAGGCATCAAAATTGGGTAAAACAAGCTACTGAATATTCTAATCATGCTAATCAATATTGGGAACATAGAATAGGTTTATCCAAAGCTTTAAAGAAGACTTATAAACCGGGTGATCATGTTATGATAAGATTAATAGGAAGAAGTAAATTAAATCCTTATTTTTATGGTCCTTATAAAGTTGTTAATAAACAAAAATTTAATACTGTTGTACTTGAAGATCCACATACAGGAAAACTACTTGATAGAAATGTACATATTAAAAATATTTTTCCTTACGTTCTACCAGAACAAAATTTAACTTCAAGGGACGAAGTTAATTCTTAAAAGGCCGAGAAACTGATAAATAATGAAATTAATAAATATAAAATTATTATTAAACCTGATTTTTAAGTTAACCCTAAAAGTAACTTAAAACAAGTTATAGTTTAATTAAGTACTTTACCAAAATTCTTAAATAAAATTAATCCTAAACACTGCATATATTTTGATTATTGAAAGAAAATAATAAACTTTAATTAATCGAGATCAAAATATATAACTTTTGTTAAATTAATTGTTAAATTAAATGTTTAATAACTTCGTTAGTAAATTACACTTTAAAAGTAAACAAATATAATAATTCATGTTATAAAATAATATAATTAAACACCTTTATTAAAACATTAAAAATAATTATTACTTTAATTAATTGTAAAATAAACAACTTTTTATATTCTTTAACTTTTAATTATTTCTTTTATTGTTATTTCTAATTACTTTTATTACTTTTATTGTAAATAGTTATTAATTTTATTGTTTTAATGTAAATAGTTTAAATCTAAAAGAAAATATAAATACATGTAAATATTCTTATTTTAATCATTATTATTATTATTAATAAAGAAATATTATAATTTTAATAATCACTTTTATAATTAATTAAATAAAATTTTAAATATTTAAATATTAGAAAAACGAGTGTTTCTAATAAAACAATTTAGTGTTTTTAATAAAACAATTTTATTAATCTTTATAAAAACAATTTTAAATTCTAATCCATATAACTTATATAGTTATAACTCAAGATATAATATAATAATCACTTTTTGAAGTAAAATTCAAAATTAAGATTATTATCAAATTATATCATTTTTTGATAACGGATTGGTAGTTATATTACAACTTTTTAACTACTTCTTCTGTTATCTTATATTGTTTTATCTCGACAGCTATTGTACGAGCTTTAACAATATCTACTAGTTTTATTAATTTATTTTAAGTTATTTTATAATTTTAATAGTTTTATTATTTTAATAATATTTATATAGAATAATAACACCAGATTTATTCTATAAAATATTATTTATTATTAACACAATAATTACAAATTAGACAAGTTTAATTTCGTTTTTATATTTTCTTTTATTTATTGTTCTTACGCTCTTTTTAACAATAATTTTTATTATATAAAAACTTATTTTTGTCTTTTAAATATTATTATGTATTCACTAATTAATTATATTAACTATTATTAAAATTTAACTTATTATTAGTAATCTAAGTCTTCTCATTTTCTACTAAAAAATATTATTATTCTTTATAATAAAAATTATTTTTATAATTTAACCCAATCAAATATATAAATTTATAAAATATTTGATTTTATGTAAATTATATTTTTATAATAAACTATATAAAATTATTTAATAATTATTTTATAATAAAATTTTCTACTAATATCAAATGTATAATATATTTATAATTATTATTTATCATTTGATACGAAGAAAAATATTATCTTAATTCTATAAATGAATATAGAAAGTGATAATATTTGTATCTAAAATTTAATAAATAAAAATAAATAAGAAAATAAAAATAGAATGAATGATTTTTATACTTGTTCATTTGCAAGTCTTTGTTAGTTTAAAATATAAAATTATTTTATTTAATTATAAAGTTTTAATATTTAATAACTCTTGTATTATTAAATATATATATGTTATGGTTTAATACATCTTGAATGTATGTAAATATAATCACAACTATTATTTTAATAAAATTTAATATTATTATCTAATTTTACTGGATTATTAGGAACAATTTTAAAATAAAATGATTCTATCACTATTTATACAAAATTATTATTTTAAAGTATAATTATAAACAAATATAAACTATTTAATTTAAAACTAAATAAACAATTAAATAAACAAAAAGTTTACATTTATAATTTTTAATTTAATAATTTTATACATGTTAATTATTTTAATTTTCAACTATCTGTGTTTTAATATTAATATTATTATTATTATTATTATTATTATTATTATTATTATTATTATTATTATTATTATTATTATTATAAATTCATAATTTATAAATTTAATTATTTATCAATTTTTGATACAAGATGCATAGAAAAATATAATATTTTAAATATTTTATGAATAATATCTAATCCTTTTATAAATTGTATATCAATTACTAGTGTTAATAATAATTAAACTATATTAGTATAAATTATTATGACGCAAATGTTACACATATATTAGAATAATTAATTACACAAGAAACGAAAAGATATAAAAATAGTGATAAAGAACAAGATATAAAAGAAAAGAGGAGAAAAACTTTTCATATATAAATAATATTTGATATTTTAGTTTTAAGTATAAGTTCTATTTTATTTTATTTTAGTTACAGTTTATTTTAGTTTAGTTTTAGGTCACTAATTACGTATTTAGTATTTATTTATTATATTTAATTCAGTTTAAAATATTAATTATAAAAGAAAAGAATAATTATTGTTTATTTTTATTATTTCAAAAAGTTATATTTTATTATTAATAAGAATTTTATCAACATATTTTTATATTTACATTTTATATTTAAGTATTTATATTCATTAAACAATAACTTTCGATTCTACTAGTATTGAATGTTATTAATGTTATAATTATAATCATAATAATAATAATAATTAAATAAAGAAACTTTAAACCAAAATCTATTTAATTATATTATTATAAAATTTATTATTTTTATTATTTGTTTTTATTATTTATTTTTATTATTATAAAATAGAAATAAATACAATATTATCTAATATATTATTCAACTCTCATTCCCTATTGCTAACGTTCACAATTATATTTTATTTATGGTGTTTTTGAAATATATTGAATCATTTTTGATACGTGACGAACAGAAAATACTACTTTTGGTAGAAATTCCAGGTTAATTCATATAAGGGTTAAGATAATAATAAATTAAGGAAAATATCCAACCTTTGATGATATACAAAAAATAATTGAAGAATATTTAAATATAACACAAAATGATAAATTCAATATTTTATTATCATTGAAAATAAAAAATAATGAAAGAATAAAGCTATTTAATTATCGTGTAAGAATAAAATATAATTTATTAGATGAAAATTATAAAAAACTTTTTAATGTTAATAATTATGTTGAAATGCTAAAAAGTAGACCATATATTTATTCAAATGTTCTATTAAATGATTGTAAAACTCTTGAAGAAGCTTTTAAAGTTGCAGAGTTAGCTTCAAAAGTTGAGGAATATAATGTATTTAATAATGAATTAAATTATTCTTTTGGTTCAATTATGAATATTAATATGACAACTTTAAATCCAAGAATTAATGATATTAATATTAATAGTAATGATGATTGTGAAAAAAATATGGATTTATCAAATGTAAATAATGAAAGAGAAAATATAATAGAAGATGAAAATGAAGCTGATACATGTAATGAAAATTTTAATAATAAATATGAGGACATGGAATGTAATAATAATTTATTAAATTCAATAAACCTAAGTGATTGTGATGAAGATAAAATTCTAAAACTTCAAGATAAAATACTTAATAATAAAATATTAGAAGATTATAAATGTTTACGTAATAAAAAGATTAAAAAACGTTTAGAAAGCATAATTAATGGAGTTGATATTGAAGATAAAAATACCAATGATGAAAATAATATTTATAAAAATAATTATATTAGAGATACTTTAAAGAATCATTGTCAATTATTAATAGTTAATCATAAATATAATAAAACAGAAATAGATACAATGCAAAGTAAAATAAAAGAAAAATTTTCATTTAATTATGGAAATAATAGAAAGGATACCAAAATGTTAGAAAGGAACTATAGGTATAAAAGAAAAAGAAAACGATAAATACTTGTAATATAAATTTTATTTTTATTTATTATATATTTAGTATAAAAACAATATAAAAACCTATAATTTTATTAATCCTTTGTTGACTTCAAGGGACGAAGTCTCATCTAAAGTGGGGGCATCTTGATACGTGACGAACAGAAAATACTACTTTTGGTAGAAATTCCAGGTTAATTCATATAAGGGTTAAGATAATAATAAATTAATAATAACTTTAATTAATAATGAAATTAATTAATATGAAATTAATTAAAAAAAAATATTTAATATGTACTAATATAAATATAATTAATAATTAAAAAATTAAAATGATGTTCTTGATTTTGTAATTAAGTTCCAAAGATAATAAGATATAATAAAATGAGAAATTTAGTAATAGTTTAGTAATATTAATAGTGAATAAGTAGTATATAGGAAATATAGTTATTTTAAATATGTATTATTAATAATAAATAAATGTAAAAATACTAATTATAATATATTTTAATAAAGATAAATATTTAATAATAATAAAAGGCTTATTTTGTTTATAATTGTAACGAATGATAAATAATTAAATTTATAAATTATGAATTTATAATAATAATAATAATAATAATAATAATAATAATAATAATAATAATAATAATAATAATAATAATAATAATAATAATAATAATAATAATAATAATAATAATAATAATAATAATAATAATAATAATAATAATAATAATAATAATAATAATAATAATAATAATAATAATAATAATAATAATAATAATAATAATAATAATAATATTAAAACACAGATAGTTAAAAATTAAAATAATTAACATGTATAAAATTATTAAATTAAAAATTATAAATGTAAACTTTTTGTTTATTTAATTGTTTATTTAGTTTTAAATTAAATAGTTTATATTTGTTTATAATTATACTTTAAAATAATAATTTTGTAT
This sequence comes from Piromyces finnis, assembly GCA_002104945.1. Taxonomy (NCBI): domain Eukaryota; kingdom Fungi; phylum Neocallimastigomycota; class Neocallimastigomycetes; order Neocallimastigales; family Neocallimastigaceae; genus Piromyces; species Piromyces finnis. The sequence goes on from MCFH01000030.1 coordinate 13,899, forward strand.
AAATAGTGATAGAATTATTTTATTTTAAAAGATGTTCCTAATAATCCAGTAAAATTAAATAATAATATTAAATTTTATTAAAATAATAGTTGTGATTATATTTACATACATTCAAGATGTATTAAACCATAACATATATATATTTAATAATACAAGAGTTATTAAATATTAAAACTTTATAATTAAATAAAATAATTTTATATTTTAAACTAACAAAGACTTGCAAATGAACAAGTATAAAAATCATTCATTCTATTTTTATTTTCTTATTTATTTTTATTTATTAAATTTTAGATACAAATATTATCACTTTCTATATTCATTTATAGAATTAAGATAATATCCTCTTTGTATCACGATGATGCGTTGACCGATATATTTGTGAATAATATAATGTTTTTAATAAATAATAAATTCTATATTATAATGATGAAACAATAAATTTAAAATAAAATAAAATATGTTTTATAATTAACAAATAAATCACTCAAAACTCGAAAATAAACTCTTATTATGTTTTAAATTAAATCTTTATTATATTTTATAATTTATTTATTATCTGTTTATGGTCTTTTTATTCTCTATTTATTGTCCGCCCTTTATAAAGAAGAATTTTATCTTCCTTTTATACATTTTCATTTATTACAGGTATTATTATTTTTAACTATTAAATGTTATTATTACTATTGTTATTATTTATTAAAATTAAAAGAATAAATTAAAATTATGTCTTAGTATTATAAAATATTATAGAATATTACTTATTTGATTTTCTTATTACTTCAAAATGTTTAAATTTAGAAAAATTATTATAAATTATCATTGACTATCATTAAATGTATAATACCTTGAATAAAATAATTAAAATTTAAAATTAAAATAATATTAAAATAAAATTAAAATAAAATTAAAATAAAAATTTAACAAAATTAAAATATTAAAAGTATCAATTATTATAAACACTCATTTTATACAGAAACATAAAAGAGTTCTGTATTTTATCTTTGGAATTGTTATTATTGTTCTATTTCCAGGTTTTAAGTTTATCACTTTTAGTAATAATTACTCAATTAGTTATTTTTTTAATTTATATATATAATTTTAAAAGAATTTCTAAAGAACACTTGGATAAACACTAGAATTAATAATTTGATGTATATCATTTTATTTTTAGTTTATTTATTCATTTTTATTTATTTATTATTATTTTATTATTTTAGTACATTATTGGATTAAGTCGTTTTATTTTATTTAATAATTTATTTTATTATTATCACTATTAGGTCGTTTTTACTCAGAATTTATTATATAATAAAGATAATATTATTTATTTAAAGAAAGGGTTATATTTTCATAAAATTATTATTCATTCATCTTTAAGGGTTATTATTGTTTATTTTTATTATAAGTTACTATGGGTTAAGTCGTGTTTATTCAGCTAGTTTTTATCATGTTTTTATGTGAGTAGCGTATCAAAAATGATACAATATTTTTATAAAGTAACATAGAATAATATTTATTTGTTTTTAGGACTAAGCAAGTGGGAATAGTATAAAGTAATATATTCTAACAAAGAAAATTAACTAAGAATAATTTATTGTAAAATTATAATAACACTAAAACTAGAATAATAATATTTGTTTTTTTTTTTATAATATATTTTTTTTTTTTTTTTTTTTTTTTAATCTTTATTTATTAATAAATATTTTAAGAGGTTTATAAGTAAAATTAAGAATAAGAGTAAAATACTAAGATTTAATATCTTTAATAAAAATATAGAATTATTCAACTAAATAATAATTCTCTTCCAAAAAAAATAATAATATAATAAAATTAAATAATCCTAAAAGTTTTACTTATTCCTTTTTTTTTTTTTTTATAACTTATTTTTCCTCTTTCCTAATTAACGTCTCCTTTTTTTTTTTTTTTAATATATATATTTTTTTTTTTTTTTTTTCTATATCTATTTCTATCAACTCCGCTATAATACTATTATTAATTATATTACATTGAATAAATTCTTGTACATATTTAATTACATTACGTAAATGTAAGAATTAAATTATTATTATAATTTAACCTATTTTCACCTATAATTTATTATTATTTCTTATTTTTATAGTAACAACGTATCAAGACGCCCTCACTTAGTTTAGACTTCGTCCCCTGAAGTCCAGCTTAGTGTTCTTGTCATAATACCTTGAATTAATATTAAAGTTATTTTATTATTTTTTTTTTTTTTTTTTTTTTTTTTTATTATATTATATTATATTGTACTATTTATCTAAAAATGTCCTATAAATTATCTTAAAAATATAATTTAAATTTTTCTAATATTTTATATATAAAAATTTTTTTTTTTTTTTTTTTTTTTTTTTTTTTTTTTTTAGGTAAGTTAACTGAATATTAATAACTATATAATTTATATATTATAATTTGATGTAACTATAATCTAATGATTATTATTATTATTATTTTTTTTTTTATATTCATATTCTTATATATATATATTTTTCTATTATTTTATTATTTATATATTTTTATATATTTATATATTTATTTATTCTTATGTTAACGAAATTTAAACAAACCATTTTTAAAATGTGATCTGAAATTTGAATTTGGAAATTTTAATTTGAAATTTGAATGGATTTCATCAGGATTAAAAAAATGATTTTCAGGATGTTGTGATTATATATATATTATTTGTTCTATGTATTCTCATTCATATCTTCTTCTTCCGTACGTATTACCATTTTATTCTATTAATATTGAATTTTAAATTAAAAAATTTTTTTTTTTTTTTTTATAATTCCTCGTCTAGATTAATTTCTGTTATATAAGGAATAACATTTTTTAAATGAATATTCCTTTCTGCAATTTCCTTTGTGATTGGATCACAAACGGTTACAGTATTTAATTCCCTTTTTACAATTTCTAAAGGTCCTGTAAAGAACGGGTCTAGTTTCCTCCTATTAAATACTTTTACAAGAATTAAGTCTCCAGGTTTGTAATCACTTTTCATTCTTTTAATTTGTTTACGGCGATCTTCCCATAGTCTATTTGCCGTTTCAATATTTTTTATAGCTTCTCTTATCCATTGATCATGAGTAATAAATTTCCGTAGCCAATATTCATCTTCATTTTCTAATTCATTTTTCTTTTCAATATTGATTGATAATTCGAAGGGTTGTAAATCTCTTCTTCCGTACAGTAGTTCAAAACTACTGTGTTTCGTAACTTCACTTTTACATGTCCTTAAGGCCCAAAGTGCACTGTAAAGAGTTTCGTCCCATTCGTCATATTTTTCCCCTAATAGTCGTAAGTATTTTCCTATTTCACGATTCCTATTTTCTACTTCGCCATTAGATGCAGGGTGGTAAGTAGTAATGTAATGGACATAAACATCATGTAGGTCTAAGAAGGCTTTTGTTTTATCAGAAGTAAACTGCGGTCCGTTGTCCGTTACTAATATTTCAGGTATCCCATGTCTAGAAAAAACCTGTTTTAAGAATTTTATTACGTCTTCTGATTCAGCTGACCTTAAGGGTTCAGCTTCTACCCATTTAGTTAAGTAATCTACTAATACTATAATATATTTGTTTTTATTTTTTGTAATAGGTAGAGGACCTATTAAATCTAAGCCTACTCTTGAAAATGGATAACTGGGAGGGTGTAATGAGGTATATCTAATGATAAGGGTTAGACTAGAAAATCATTAAGGTTAGATTAATGAAAATTTCATAATTATATTTTTATAACCAATCATTAAGTAATTAATTCACTTATCAAATTGTATTAAAAAAAAAAAAAAAATAATTTTCATGTATAAAAGAGAGAATAAGAAAGATAAAATAGTTCTTTAGTGTTTTTATTAATAATTAATAAAAATTAGTTTTTTTATTTCGTCTTTAGTTTGATAATACACTGACCTAGCGAGTTAGTCGTATTATAATAATAAATTTAATAAATAAACATTATTAAAAAAAATACATATATATTTGATACATTAGAGTGTGTGTGTTTATTATTATAATATTTCGTTACAGAGGGGTAGCAATATCTTCTGAATATTTGTTTAATGATTGAGGCCTACAGGTTTGACATCTATGGCAACACTTAATATAATTTATTATATCACTTTTCATATTTTTCCAATGTAAAGATATAATATATATCTTTAAATTATTTAATAATTAATTAATAATTATTAAATAATAATTTTGATATTTTAATGAAAAATTATTTATTTATAAAATTTATTATATAAATTTTAAGGAATAATTAAATAAATATTAATTTTAAAATATCAAAATTGGAAATGAAATTTGGATAAATATTTAAATTAATGGATAATTAAATTTAAATATTTTAAATATTCAAATTAAATCTTAAAAAGTTCTTATTTAATTAAAAATAGTTTAATAACTTTAGCGTAGTTTTAAATTAGTATTTTTTAATAGTAAATATATAATAAATAGTATTATTAATATTTAATTAATATATAGGTAATACATGGACTGTATTCAATTTGTAGTTTACTCAAATTGAATCAAAAGTGTATTTAATTAGTTTTAGTTTAGTTTTATTATTTTATTATTTAATTAAATTAGTATTAAATTAGTTTTGTTTATTTTATATTGAATATATGTATAATTAAATAGAATAGTATATTAAAATATAATTTGTAAAAAATATAAATACATGTAAAATTTCATAGTTAAACGATGTAATTGTTATTGACTATAATTTAGTTAATAACTAAATAAGAACTAATAAAAAGAAAAAAGAATATAAATAAATTTCGTTTTTGTTTTTAATTTTTTATTTTATTGTGTTTTTGTTTTATTGTAAAAAAAAAATTTTATAATCTGTTTTAAATTTTAAAACTTTTACAATAACAATTACCTTTTTTTTATAAAACACGTTATAAAATTTTTTTTTTTTTAATAAAACATATTTAATATTTTTTTCTTACCTACCGTGTCTTAGGAAATATCTACCTCGTCTAAAGGAATATCTACTGTGTTTTAAAGGCGATCTACCGTGTCTTAGGAAATATCTACCGCGTTTAGATTATTATTTTAGTATCATTCAAGCTTCCAACACTATTTGGTTACTGTATTTAATTTTGTTACTATATTTTTAAGAGCTCGTCTAACACCGTTTGATAGGATAGAGTTACGACGACATCTTAAATAAAATATTGTAAAAAATTAAATAAGTAAAATATTAAGCATATTGGAGGAAATCAACCAACTCTTATCTAACCTCCACTTAAACGAAAATATGGACCGTCAAGGGGCGTCTTTGAGGATAGTTAATGATCCTCCAACCTTTTCAGGAAGAAGACAAGAACTAGATGGGTTCTTGACCAGGGTTGAACTAGCCATTGAAGCCAACCCTGATAGATTTGTTAATGATGAGGCAAGAGTTCGATTCTTAATATCTTACTTTGTCAATAGACCTTTAGAATGGGCCGCTCGTTTAAGACAAAATAACGACGCCGTTCTAAGAAACTATGATCAGTTTATTGCTGCTCTTCGTACCAATTTCGGGGATCCGAATAATGATACGATTGTTGCAAATGGAAGACTTTGCAACATTAAACAAAGAAAATTTGGCAAGGTGTTCGAATACATTAACGAATTCCAACGCGTTAGCCAAAATTCGAATTTTAATGAAGCAGCTAAAATATACATGTTCACAAAGGGATTACATCCGAAAATGCGTGAACATTTAGCTGTAGTGAATCCAAATCCCTCTCAATTAGAGCGTCTTTATTCTGATGTCCTTAGTATTGAAAATCTTACTAAGAGAAATGATATCAGTGAATATTACATGACGCATCAAGACCGAAGAAATTATAACCAAAATGATCCTATGGATGTGGATTTATATAGGATCAGTTTAGGTCAAAGAAAGGTTAATTACTTCCCTCCTCATAGAAGTAATTATGACGAAAATAAAATAAATCGCACTGAGGCTAAGAAGAATGGAGTTTGCTTTACTTGTGGAAAGTCTGGACACTTTCAATTCAATTGTCCAAACAAAAAGAAACCAAAAAATGTAAAAATTATCAAGAGATGCTATTCAGAAGACGAAGCTAGCCCTTCAATCAAGAAAATTAAAAAGGATAATCTTAATCCCAAGGGAACTTCAAACATATTCGAAATTCATAAAGGTGAAAAGAAAAATATTATTGATTTTTATATCAAAACCAATGATATTGATGAAGTCAAAGCTAAGGTACTTATTGATTCTGGTTCCGATCTTAATTTCATCCACCCCGAGTTCGCCCGAATCAATAATATTAAACTTTCAAATATTGCTGAATCTTTCAAGGTTTCTGGTTTAGGGCAAGGTACATCTACCGTGAAAAAGGAATCCGAAAAGTGCATCCTTCGTTTGAGAAATCATTACGAAGTCATTCAATTATATGCACTTAGAATTCCTGAAGTTGATATAATTCTTGGTGTACCTTGGATTGAAGAACATTGCCCTGTTTACTACCACGATTCTTCCAAAATTGCATTTAGCTCTACATACTGTGCCAGACATTGTAATGTGGGAAGAAGAAAGAACAAGAGTAGCACAAAGGAAACCAAGAAAGAAAAAATATCATCAAGAAAAGGAAAAGAAGTTATTCAAGATGATGAAGATGATCAATCCTCTTATAGTGAACTTGGTTCATACAATCATTATGAATACTCTTATAGCGACTTCAGTGATGATGAAGAAACTTTAAGTATTAGAGGCCGTAGAACCTCCGTCAAAACCATTAGTAACCTAGATAGTTTTAATAAAATTAAATTTAGTAATAGTTTAAATAATGATAATAATTGTAATTTTAAATGTATATGTAATAACATTATGTAAAAGTATAAAATTTAAAACAGATTTTATACTTAAAACAAAACAATTTTTATTAACACAAAAATAAAAAAATAAAACATTAAATTTTTATTTTAAAAAAAAACATTTTTATTTAAACTCTTAAAAATATTATTAACTATATAATAGTTAATAATTAAAAAATTGAAAATAACAATTACATCGATTTAACAAATAAAAATTACATGTATTTATATTTTTTCATAATTATATTCTAATATATTATTCTATTTAAATAAACATATATTTAATATAAAATAAACAAAACTAATTTAATTAAATAATAAAATAACAGAACTAAACTAAACTAATTCATTATACTTTTAATTCAATTTGAGTAAACTCAAAATTGAATAAAGCCCATGTATTTTCTATAAATTAATTTAATATTATCAATACTATTCTTAATATATTTCCTATTGAAATATAAATAAATCTATTTTTAAAACTAAGTTAAAATTATTAAACTATTCTAAATTTAAATAAAAAAGTATAATCTATTCTAAAACTAAATAAAAAGTATTTGAAAAATATTTTAATTATTTAAAATATTTGAAATATTTAAATTTAATTAAAATTCTTTTATTCCTTAAACTTAAATATTTATCTTAATTTAAATTTAACGGAATTATTATAAAATAATTTATTATTAAATTATTCCATAAAATTTACTCAAAAATTTTATAATCAGTTTTACTAAATATTAATTTATTATTTAATAATTAATAATTAATTATTAAATAATCTAAAGATATATATTATATCTTTACAATCTCGCCCTTTAAGTCGAGCTCCTGCGAGATTATTTTCTTGAAGAAATTTAAATAACAAATGGTTACTACTTTTTCTAAATCATAACATTGTTAAAAAAATATATAAGTATTTAATTTATTTATACTCTTATTATCATTCTTGTTACTTATACATAATTCTAATAATTTATCTAAAACTTAATCATCAAGAATCCATTTGTTTTTATATTCAGATTATGGTTATTTATAAATTGTTTTCTATTAACATTTTTATTTAAGTATTCAAAACAAAACATTTACTTAAGTTTCAAATTTTTATTTATTCAATTCTTCTTGATCATCATGACTTTTATAATCTTCTTATGCATGATTAAAATTCTATTTTACAATTTTAATACTTTTTATTAATACTTATAATAATCTGTTCAACTTTCTTTGATTTATTAGCTGAAGAAATTTCAATATTAAATTTTAAATTAAATCCATAGTTTGTATAAAATTGAAATTGATTGATTGATTACAATAAAATATTATAAGTAGATTCCAATATAACAATCAATTCGATTTTATTAACCAACGGAGATATTGGAACAATATCTCGTTCACCCTCTCATTTAAATGAAAAGTCTGTGATAAAATTTATATTAAATATATCAAACAGACAATTCTAAAATTATAAAGAAAATAGCATTTAAAGAGTATTAAATGTTTTTTATTATTGTACAAGCTTTAAACCAAGTGGAACTTATTTTTTTTAAAGGTTATTATTAAGCAAATAAATATAACAAAATTCTTAGTAATAAAATATTTGTAAAAAAATTAACATTCATTAATAATAATGGAAAAACATCATTCAATAATTATATTAACTATACCACTATTTTTTTTTAATCTTATTATTAAATAAACAAAAGTGGTATCAAGTCATCAAGTAAATACTATAATTTAATTAACAAATTTATCATTTTTAGACGTTTTTAAAATACTTTTAGCATATTTATAATTCTCTTTTATTTTATAATTTATCAATATATGGTATTATAAAATTATTTCTTTTTTAAAAATTTAACAATGAATTCATAAATTTAAATATCATCAATAAAACATCACAGAATTGATATAAACATATACATAATGTTGTACTAAATATTATTAATTATAAAGTAATTAAAATACTTCATCAAAAGCATCACTTAAAATATTAAAATAGAGCTGATACATTTTTGAATAAAAGGTATGATAATAAATTAAAAATGCCATATAAAGATTAAAGCAATTTTAAATTCATCACTTTATTTAATTCTTACTAAGCTATTGATATATTTAAATTTAGTTTAAAAACATATTTTACTCCATTTATCTTATTTATTGATTAAAGGAATATATGAATTTCAATAATTATATCATTTAATTTCCTACAATCAATATATAGTAATTATAGTTATCAATCTCATTATACTTCCATTAAAAAGAATTGTATAAAGATTAAAATCTTTTTTTTTTTTTTCCTTTATAAAGTTCGTTTTATTAAGTACATAAAAACTATTCATTTATTAAAAACTCTTATAATTATTATACATATTACATTAATTTATATTTGTTTTATTCATTATATTTATTACATTTATCATATTTATTAACTTATTATATTTATTAATTTATTCTATTTATTACATTTATCATATTTATTAACTTATTCTATTTATTACTTTATTCTATTTATTACATTTTATTATATTTTTTTTTCATTTGTTGTATTTATTAATTCTATTTTTTTTTTAATTATTATTAATACTAACTATTATACTATCAAGTTGTTACTATTACTAAAACTATTCCTCATTAATTTCTATTATAGCTATTTCTAATTCTACAATACTAATACATTACAATCATATTTATTTTTTAAATTACATTTATTATAATTAAAATTATTTAGATAACATTATTTTCCATAGGACAAATGTACTTAACATTTTGTTATAATCCTCCACAATTCAGTAATTCATTAAGTTTCTTTTTAAAACATTGGAATTTTCAAATTTATTATTTCATTACTGAATTGTTCTTCTTTCTTGTTTCTTTTTATTTTCATTTTATTCTTTATAAAATCCAGATAAATGAAATTAAGAACAGATCCAGAATAGATTAATTTTCTAGCTCTGATTTCACTACCATCATATTATTAAGAATAAAAAATATTACACTCATTTCTTATTATATATTTATTTAACTTTATAATTATTCAATCAAAACTACTATATTAATTTATTCAAGTTATTTGAATCTTTTAAATATAAAACTTACTTCTTAATAAAAATATAAACTTATTAACTAGATATACAATAACTTCTTTATAAAAAATTCTTTATTTAATTAATTTATTTTAATTTATTAAATATAAAAAACATAATTTATTTAACAACTAAATTTGTAAAACCTCCTCATATTGAATTCAAATTATTTTAATTATTTATTCTTAATCATTTGTTTAATAAATTATTTAATAAACTATTACAATCAAATTATCTTAATTTACTAAATATAAAAATAATTTTTTTTTTAATAAATGTATAACTTTTTAAATAACTAAATTTGTATTGACTTTTGTTGATAAATTCAAATCAAATTAAAAATGCTTTAAATTTATATTCTAATTATTAAGAATTTTCTATTTAGTCAAATATTCAGTTATATAAAATACACCTTTATATAAAAGAAGTCAACTCCATCCTATCAACTGGTGTCAGCGAATTCTTTATAAAGTATAAAACATGTTATTACAATGAAATTAAATTATTTTTTTTTTAAGCTCGTTTTCGTATTACTTCATAATATTTTAATATATTATTTAATAAACTTCTTAATTGTATTTATCTAATTTAATTAATAATATATAATCCTTGAATATATTTTATTTATTTAGTTAGTTAATCGAATTTATATTGTATCTTCATATTAAAGAAGTCGACCTGACTCTATCCTTTAAAGAAAAGGTGTCATCGAATTATTTATTTAGTATAAAATTAAATTATTTTAAAAGTAATTTTAAATATCAAATCATTTTCTAACTTCATTAAATTAAATTATATATTTCAAATTTTCAAGTTAAATTAATTTATAGTATTTTCAATTTAATTTATTATATACTATTTCCCAAAAAGATGTCGATCTGACTCTGTCCTCTAAAAAGGTGTCATCGAAATCTTATTATAATAAAGAATAATTTATTTATTTAGCTAACTTTACACATTTATTACTTTTACTTTTATTGTAAAATTTTAATTCATTTCTTAATTTTAATTTATTATATACTATATCTAAAAGATGTCGCTCAGACTCTATCCTATCAAAAGGTGTCGAGCGAGGTCTTTTATGTATATAATAAATTCATTTCAAATTTACTTATTATATAATCAAATTTTAATTTGTTTTAATTATATATTCAATTTAATTTATTATATACAATATCTAAAGATGTCGCTCAGACTCTATCCTATCAAAAGGTGTCGAGCGAGGTCTTTTATAGTATATAATAAATTTATTTCAATAAGATAACTTATTCCTCAACTACTTTTAATTAATAAATATCAAAATTTTAATTTTCATATTTCTCAATGTATTTTAAATAAATCTAAAATTATTATATACTACGTCTAAAAGATGTCGCTCAGACTCTATCCTATCAAAAGGTGTCGAGCGAGGTCTTTTATAATATATAATAAATATATTTCAATAAAATAACTTTTTCCAATAGGTGATATTTACATTTTAATTCACTTATTTCTCAATTTCATTTTAATTAATAAATATCAAAATTTTAATTTTCATATTTCTCAATATATTTTAAATAATTCTATAATTATTATATACCATGTTTAAAAGATGTCGCTCAGACTCTATCCTATCAAACGGTGTCGAGCGAGGTCTTTTAAGTATATAATAAGTTCATTTCAAAATAACAATTAATAATTCATTCAAATAAGTGAAATCAACATACTAATTCACTTATTTCTCAATATATTTAAATAATTTTAAAATTTTATTAACTTTTTCTTAATTTTCTTTCTTTTTAAATAAGTTTTAATTTTCTTACTTTGCAATTAATTTTTTGATTTAATTTACTCTTTTAATTGTATATATCCAATTTAATTTATAATATACTATGTATAAAAGATGTCGCTCAGACTCTATCCTATCAAACGGTGTCGAGCGAGTTCTTTTTATAGTATATTATAATTAAATTTAATTTTAAAAGAGTTTCATCAATTTAAAAACAAGAGTATTTCATAAATATATTTCTATTAGTATTACAGATAGATTTTATATATAAAGATTTCATTGTTCCATACAGTAGAGTTACACTTATTCCAATTCCAATATAAAAAGGAAAGTTTCACAGAGTAGAAGTTCCACAAGCAAAGTTCCACGAGATTCGTTCAAAAGAATTCCACGAAGGAAGGATTTCACAAGGTAGTGTTCCACAAGTAGGTAAAAATTCCACAATTATAGTTCCACAAAGTAGTGTTTCACAAAATTTATTTAGAATTTCACAAAGTAGGGTAACACAAAATTAATGTTACACTGACAGAAGTTACACCATAAATAGTTCCACAAGGTAGGCTACTCAAGTAGACAAAAAAAAATTTCCGAAGAGAAAAAATTTCCGAAAAGTTCCAAATTTTCTACGGTAGCAATTCCCAATGTTGTAACTTCAGAAAATAAAAATTGTTTTATTATTAAATATAAAACGTGTTTTTTAATAAGAAAAGGTAATTGTTATTGTAAAAGTATAAAATTTAAAACAGATTTTATACTTAAAACAAAACAATTTTTATTAACACAAAAATAAAAAAATAAAACATTAAATTTTTATTTTAAAAAAAAAAACATTTTTATTTAAACTCTTAAAAATATTATTAACTATATAATAGTTAATAATTAAAAAATTGAAAATAACAATTACATCGATTTAACAAATAAAAATTACATGTATTTATATTTTTTCATAATTATATTCTAATATATTATTCTATTTAAATAAACATATATTTAATATAAAATAAACAAAACTAATTTAATTAAATAATAAAATAACAGAACTAAACTAAACTAATTCATTATACTTTTAATTCAATTTGAGTAAACTCAAAATTGAATAAAGCCCATGTATTTTCTATAAATTAATTTAATATTATCAATACTATTCTTAATATATTTCCTATTGAAATATAAATAAATCTATTTTTAAAACTAAGTTAAAATTATTAAACTATTCTAAATTTAAATAAAAAAGTATAATCTATTCTAAAACTAAATAAAAAGTATTTGAAAAATATTTTAATTATTTAAAATATTTGAAATATTTAAATTTAATTAAAATTCTTTTATTCCTTAAACTTAAATATTTATCTTAATTTAAATTTAACGGAATTATTATAAAATAATTTATTATTAAATTATTCCATAAAATTTACTCAAAAATTTTATAATCAGTTTTACTAAATATTAATTTATTATTTAATAATTAATAATTAATTATTAAATAATCTAAAGATATATATTATATCTTTACAGTAAAATATTTTTTTATTCCTTCAGGTAGGTCTAAATCTCTTGGATTAAAATCAGACAAAATTGCATAAGCACAATTTACTATTTCATCAGAATTTTTAGAAGGTAATCTTGAAAGGGCATCAGCAAAAACATTTTTCTTTCCTTTATCATATTTTAATTCAATTTTATATTTATTAAATTCTTCAATCCATCTTGCATGTCTACCTTTTGATGGAATATTCTTTTTATAAAATCCCAGTAATGGTTTATGATCAGTAATTAATATGGTAGGATTTTTATTACTTATAATATATTGACGAAATTGTAGAATTGCATAATAAATAGCTAATCCTTCAAGGTCAGTAACAGAATAATTCTTTTCTGAAGTAGATAAAGTACGACTAATACAACAAATTGGATGTTCCAATTTGTCCCCCTCCACCTGTAAGAGTACAGCACCAATGCCATTAGTTGATGCATCAGTACGAATAATAAATTCTTTATTAAAATCAGGATAACTTAAAATAGGATCACTTAATAGACATTGTCGGATATCTTCAAAAGCATTATTACATTCTTGTGACCAAATATATTCTTGGTCTTTCTTTAATAAATTAAAAAGAGAGCTTGCTCTAATAGAAAAATTTTGAATAAACTTGCGGTAGTAACTAGCTAAACCTAGGAATGATCTTAGTTCATTAACATTTCTTGGAGCATTCCATAAGGCAATACTTTGAACTTTAGAAGGAACAGTTTTTAATCCATTAGGTGTAAGTACATGTCCTAGTACTTCTACCTTTTCTTGAAAGAATTTACATTTTTGTAAATTAAGAGAAAGATTATATTTAGATAATATTTCAAAAACTTGTTGTAAATGATAAAGATGTTCTTCAGGTGATTTAGAATAAACAACAATATCATCAATATAAACAAAAAGACATTTACCAATTAATGGTAAGAGAATCCTATTCATTTCTCGCTGGAAAGTAGCGGGAGCATTAGTTAAACCAAATGGCATTACTTTAAAATTATAATTACCAAATTTTGTTGTAAAAGCAGTTTTTTCAATATCATTTGGATTCATAGGAATTTGATGATAGCCAGAATATAAATCTAAAGCAGAAAATATTTTTGCACCATTAACAGAAGAAATTAATTCATCAATAAAAGGAAGTGCATAAGAATCCTTAATGGTAATTTCATTAAGTCTTCTATAATCAATACACATTCTCCATTTACCATTTTTCTTTTGTACAAGCAGAACTGGAAATGACCATGGAGAGTGAGAAGGAGTAATTAAACCTTTATCAAGTAATGAAAGAATTTCACTTTTTAAAATATCAGCATGTTCCTTAGATAATTTATAAGGTTTTAATTTTATTGGTTTATTAGTAGTAGTAATTATAGAATGAGGCTCTAGATCCGCAGTAGTTAATTGAGACATTGATGTAGCCATACAATTTTTATATTTATTTATAATATGTTCAAATTTTGATTTAATATTATCAGGTGTTGAATTTAAAATTTCTTTTAATGTATCTTGAAATTCTTGGTTTTCTTCTTTTGAAATAATTATAGAATTCATCAAAGGAATATCATTAATATCATTATCATTACTATTGATAATATTTGTAATTTTCTTTAAACCTTTTTTTGTTTTTTGATATATATAATCATCATCAGGGTCAATAAATAAACGGTATTTCTTTTGAATACCTCTTCCAAAAATTATATCAAATTATGGGTTACTTTGTTCTATAATATAAAATTTTTCTAAAATAGTACAACAATTATTAATATTTATTTTTAAAGTAGTAAAAATATTTGTAGGAACAGTAGTACCATTAGCAATAGTTATATTTTGTTCCTCATCACTTTTTTCAATATTTTTATTAGATAATTTATTAAAACCATTTGTAGTAATGATATTGACGTTTGCGCCAGTATCATAAAGAATTTTTAAATATTTTCCATCTATATCACCAATTATTAATGGAATATTAGAGTTATTAAAGGAGTACATCACTTTTTCAATTTTAGGTTTACATCCTTGTTCTAATTCTTTTCTAAGTGATGGACTAGCAGAAAGTAATTGGGAAAGACTTATTTTTGGATATAAATTATTTGCTTCTTTAATTATACTAAATTTATCTTTGGTTTTTAACATTTGTATTTCTGTCATATTTCTTTTTGTGGTTACTTTGGTTTTGACAGAATTTTTCTTTACTTTTACATCACTTGTTTCATTATTATTTTTAAAAGTTTCTTCATTGGTAGAATCATTAGAGTTATTAATTTCAATAGGTTGGATATGTTCTTTTGTATTAGTAACTTCTTCTAAAGGTATTTCATTTGTATTATTTTGTTCTTCTTCACTTTCTATTTCTATTTCTTCATTTGGGGTTTCTTCCATAACTTCATCTTTATCTTCGCTAATTTTTCTTCTACGAGTATCTCTAATAGCCTTCTTTTGTTGTTTTAAATTCCTAATATTAGGTTGGTTAAGTATTGAGGGTTTGACAATACTTTTATTATTTGGTGATATTTTATTTTTATCTAATGTTTTAACATTTATTTTCTTCTTTTGAGCCGCATTAATAGAATAATTATTTTCATTAGAGATATTGGAATTTATTTGTGCTTCTTGTGTATTTTGTGAACTATTTGCAATTTTAGTTTTTATGGGAGATTGCTTACTCCCATTATTTAGTTTAAATGATTGTATTCATCATCTAATTCTGGACAATCATTCGTAGTATGACCTATTCTTTTACAATTTAAGCAAACATTAATTTTTAGGTCCGCAAGCTTTTGAGTTATTTCTTTTAACTCATCATCATTATTTTGTGGGTATTTTAAGGTACTTTTTCTTTGCTCAACGTTTTGATTAATATTATTAAATCTTGAATAATTATTGTTATCATTATTGTAGTTATTATTTTGAATATTACTATTATAATTATTATTTCTGTAGTTATTAGTATAATTTCTATTATTATAATTTTTAAAACTATTTTGAGTAGTGTTATTGTTATTCATTCGGTTATAACTATTAAATTTATTTGAATATGCTCTATCATTATTTCTTTGAGTATTATTATCATTTGGAGACCTTCTAGAATTAATGGAAGTTCTTATTTTTGGTCTATTTTCTTCAACTATATTGAAAATTTTCTCTTTCTTAATAGTAATGTTTCTGGCTTCTTCTAAACTTTTTGGTTCAGCTTCTAAAAGTGCTTCGTAAGTTTTAGTAAGGTTTCTAAAAGCATTAATATAGTAGGACAATATGATTTCATTTGACATTTTTAAGTTTGTTTTATTTATTACAGAGTCAAATTTAATATTGAATTCAGATACACTTTCATTTTTCTTTATTGTAATAGTAGACAATTCTAATAATCTAGAATTCTTTGGTACTGAACCCTTAAAATGACTTTTAAGATTTTTGATGATGGTATTATAATCATCTGGTGTTTCTTTATTTAATGCATTAACTACAATTGTTCTAGCGGTACCTGTAGTTAATGATATAAGATATTCTAACTTTTCTTGTTCTGGTATCTTATATAAATTACACCAATGTTTAAAAGAAAATTCCCAATCATCAAATTCAACCTTTGTTGAACCCAAAATAGGTATTCTATTAAAGGTGATACCTTTAGTAGTATTATCCATTATTACTTTTTATTTTTATTTTATTTAATTTTATTTTAATATTTTATTTAAAAGTTTTAATTTTATTTGTTTATAATAAGTACAATAATATATTTTTATTTACAATTATTTTTATTTATACTGAATTTTTTTTATTTACAATAATATAATTTTATTTACAAGTATTTAGTATTATTTACAATAATTTGTTCACAATAAAATAATTTTATTTACAGATATTTTTTTTTTTATAAAGGATATTAGGTTTTTTTTTTTTATTAATAAAATATACTCTTATATAATGTAGTATGATAGAGAGCAATTTAGTTGTTATGTGTAGACAGTTATTTTAATTTTATTGTTATTAGGGAACTTTATTCTTGAGAAAATTTTATTAACGTTATGAGTATATTTTATTTATATCAAATTTTTTTTATATATTAGTATTGTTATTTATAAAGAATAGTTGTTTTTAATGTAAGGTATATATATATATTTTTTTTTATTATTACAAAGCAGAAAGATAATATTGATTATGTTGTTATAGTACCTTCAGAGTACCCGACAGTTTCGTCACCGTGCCTTTCGACCTCCACTAACTAACCGTCATAAATATTAAGTGGTGTAATATTTACTTATTAGTTAGCGCTCTACTCCCCCACGATATGTGATAAAACTGCACTCTTACTAACTTACTATAAAACACTTTAATTATCTCAGTAATTAATTAACCGAAAAGATAAACAAAAGTTATTTTTCGCTGAAAATTAACTAAAAAGACAACTCAATATTATTGCTTTTATTATTTGAAATTTATAACAATACTTTTAATTTTATTTAACCGATGATTATATTTTATAATTTTTATTAAATAATTTTTATCTTTAATTTATAAATTATAATTATTAATTTATAATTATAATTTATGTATTTCTTTTTCTTTTAAAAAAAAATAATTAAATATAAAACTTTATTTACAGGATTTATTTTTCGCTTTTTAGTGCCTTACAACAATTTAATTAACCGGCAAAAGCTACTAACTAGAGGTGATATACTAGACCTCAAAATAAATTTAAACTATATATTTTTATGTCGCTTTACCTTCACGACAAACCTTTAGCCTTCGGTGACTAAAGTTCCTTATTCGCCAGAGTTCACAAAAGTATTCAACTTGAGAGTCCTGTATTGCGTGCTTTTTATCACACTAACAATCCCTTCCCCCAAGTAAGCGTGCTATTCACACTCGTCCTACTTTTACAAATACTTCAGTGATTAACAGCTATAGTTTCTAACCAACTGAAACTAGTTAATTATACACTGAAACTCTGTATATGAGCTCTATACGCTCCTAGTATATTTTTACAAGTATTTTTATTTATAAAGTTTTATATTTATAATTTTTTTTTTTTTTTTTTTTTTTTTTTTTTTTTTTTTTTGGTTTGTTTGGTGTATATATATTTTTATATATATATACTTAAATCTTTATTTATTATTATTTTGATTTATTTTTATTTTATATTTATTTTTATGTGTATATATCTAATGTATATATACCTATTTTATTATTATAATTAATTCTTTCAACTATCTTATTTATAATATTATCAATCTATTTATCTAATAATTTTTCTATACTATTTTTTTTTTTTTTTTTTTTTTTTTTTTTTTAATTCTTTTCTTATTTAAAATATCTATATATTTTATCTAATATATAATGTTTATATATCAATTTACTATATTAATACTATACTATTAAGTATTATAATTTATTTATTTTATTTTAATATTGATTTAATAATATTTAAATAATATTTCAATATTGAATATTGATTTATTATTTTAATATTATTTTATTATTTAATAAGTTATAATTTCTAAATAGATAAAATATTGAGAATATTTAACTATTCTATTAACTATCTATTCTATACTATTATAACTTAATTATTTAATTAATTTCATAGAATATTTTACTATTCTATATGAAATTTTTATATAAAGAAAATTTATATATTTACCTTATTTTGATTCTCCGGTTCGAAGGACCATTGATATAATTTGATAATAATCTTAATTTTGAATTTTACTTCAAAAAGTGATTATTATATTATATCTTGAGTTATAACTATATAAGTTATATGGATTAGAATTTAAAATTGTTTTTATAAAGATTAATAAAATTGTTTTATTAAAAACACTAAATTGTTTTATTAGAAACACTCGTTTTTCTAATATTTAAATATTTAAAATTTTATTTAATTAATTATAAAAGTGATTATTAAAATTATAATATTTCTTTATTAATAATAATAATAATGATTAAAATAAGAATATTTACATGTATTTATATTTTCTTTTAGATTTAAACTATTTACATTAAAACAATAAAATTAATAACTATTTACAATAAAAGTAATAAAAGTAATTAGAAATAACAATAAAAGAAATAATTAAAAGTTAAAGAATATAAAAAGTTGTTTATTTTACAATTAATTAAAGTAATAATTATTTTTAATGTTTTAATAAAGGTGTTTAATTATATTATTTTATAACATGAATTATTATATTTGTTTACTTTTAAAGTGTAATTTACTAACGAAGTTATTAAACATTTAATTTAACAATTAATTTAACAAAAGTTATATATTTTGATCTCGATTAATTAAAGTTTATTATTTTCTTTCAATAATCAAAATATATGCAGTGTTTAGGATTAATTTTATTTAAGAATTTTGGTAAAGTACTTAATTAAACTATAACTTGTTTTAAGTTACTTTTAGGGTTAACTTAAAAATCAGGTTTAATAATAATTTTATATTTATTAATTTCATTATTTATCAAAAATGATAAATAATTAAATTTATAAATTATAAATTAATAATAATAATAATAATAATAATTAAAATATAGATAAAAATTTAAAATATTTAACATGTATAAAATTATTAAATTAAAAATTATAAATGTAAACTTTTTGTTTATTTAATTGTTTATTTCTTTTTAAATTAAATAGTTTATATTTGTTTATAATTATATCTTAAAATAATAATTTTGTATAAATAGTGATAGAATTACTTATTTTTAAAAATGTTCCTAATAATCCAGAAAAATTAGATAATAATATTAAATTTATTAAAATAATACTTATAATTATATTCATATACATACCGAGATGTATTAATAACAAAATATATATATATTTAATAATACTAGAGTTATTAAATATCAAAATTTATAATTAAATAAACATTATTTTATAAAACTAACTAATACTTGAAAATGAACAAGTATAAAAATCATTTATTTTTATTTTCTTTATTTTTATTTATTAAATATTTTTTTTAGATACAAATATTATCACTTTCTATATTCATTTATGGAACTAAGATAATATTTACTACGTATCAAAATGATGCGTTGACCGATATATTTTTGAATAATATAATATTTTTAATAAATAATAAATTCTAATATTTATGATGAAACAATAAATTTAAAATAAAATAAAATATGTTTTATAATTAACAAATAAATCACTCAAAAACTCGAAAATAAACTCTTTTTATTATGTTTAAATTATCTCTTTATTATATTTATAATTTATTTATTGTCTATTTATTGTCCCCCCTTTATAAAGAAGAATTTTATCTTCCTTTTATACATTTTCATTTATTACAGGTATTATTATTTTTAACTATTAAATGCTATTATAACTATTGTTATTATTTATTAAAATTAAAAGAATAAATTAAAATTATGTCTTAGTATTATAAAATATTATAGAATATTACTTATTTGATTTTCTTATTACTTCAAAATGTTTAAATTTAGAAAAATTATTATAAATTATCATTGACTATCATTAAATGTATAATACCTTGAATAAAATAATTAAAATTTAAAATTAAAATAATATTAAAATAAAATTAAAATAAAATTAAAATAAAAATTTAACAAAATTAAAATATTAAAAGTATCAATTATTATAAACACTCATTTTATACAGAAACATAAAAGAGTTCTGTATTTTATCTTTGGAATTGTTATTATTGTTCTATTTCCAGGTTTTAAGTTTATCACTTTTAGTAATAATTACTCAATTAGTTATTTTTTTAATTTATATATATAATTTTAAAAGAATTTCTAAAGAACACTTGAATAAAACACTAGAATTAATAATTTGATGTATATCATTTTATTTTTAGTTTATTTATTCATTTTTATTTATTTATTATTATTTTATTATTTTAGTACATTATTGGATTAAGTCGTTTTATTTTATTTAATAATTTATTTTATTATTATCACTATTAGGTCGTTTTTACTCAGAATTTATTATATAATAAAGATAATATTATTTATTTAAAGAAAGGGTTATATTTTCATAAAATTATTATTCATTCATCTTTAAGGGTTATTATTGTTTATTTTTATTATAAGTTACTATGGGTTAAGTCGTGTTTATTCAGCTAGTTTTTATCATGTTTTTATGTGAGTAGCGTATCAAAAATGCTACGGTTCAAATAAGATATCACAAAACACTTGAATAGTTATAAAAATAAAAATTTATTTAATTTTAATTTTTATTCATTTAATTTATTTTTGATTTTTCAATTTTTAAAATTTTTCTCAAAAATCCTCGTACTTTTTCCAACTATCCATTATT
This sequence comes from Piromyces finnis, assembly GCA_002104945.1. Classification (NCBI taxonomy): domain Eukaryota; kingdom Fungi; phylum Neocallimastigomycota; class Neocallimastigomycetes; order Neocallimastigales; family Neocallimastigaceae; genus Piromyces; species Piromyces finnis. Next base: position 35,421 of record MCFH01000030.1, read on the forward strand.
TTAAATTTAATGGTTTTGGATAGCTAAGGATTTAAATTGATTTCATTCATAATATATGGATCATTCACTGTAACATATATTAATTAAATCCTTAATATATATTATGAATAATCTCTTAATATTTGAATAGAAAAATTTTTAATTTATAATTAATAAATTTTTAATTTATGATATGTGTAACATTTTTGCATATCATATATTATATATTTAATTATGACATATAATAAAATTATATTATTCAATTAATTATGCCCTTTTTTAGACATAAATAATAATTTTTCTGTCGAGGTATCTTCTGTTTTGTGTGTAACAGTTGCCTCTTTTAGTAAAAATTATAATTAAATTCTATGTCATAATTTCAAATTATAAAATATTATACAATAAAGTTAATTAATAAAATAAACCTTAAATAATAATAAAATACCTATAACTATTTTAATAATAAAATTTTGTAAAATTTTATAAGTATAAAATATTATAAGTAATTATACTAATACTAATAATAAAGGTCTTAAATAACTATATACAAATAATATAACTATATAATAAAAATATTAATAATTACTAGAAAAATGTATAAAAATTATATATTATAATTTTTATATTTTAAAAATAGAGTTAAACACTAGTAAGGAATATAAATAGTTGAAGGTTAAATGTCAAAATCACAATTCATGAAATTTGACATTTCATGAAATTTCATAATTTTGAATTAATAGTTAAATTAATTAAAATATTAATTTAATAATATTTTACTAATAATAGTTTATTTAATATAAATATTAATTGGAAAGCTATTTATTATCCGGAGATAAATAGAGTGTAACAATTAATTAATATTAAACAAACCAATTAGTAAAATAAGATTCATTTAAATAATTATTAATATTATTTTTAACAACTTATTAATATCGATATTTAAAGAAAATTATATTATTATTACTATTATATTTTATTAATATTTATATTTATATTATTATACATGTATAACTTAAATTATATTATTATTATACTTTATTAATATCAACATTATATTAAAAATGAAGTATAAATAAGTTGAACAAAGAACAACTTTAAGAAGTTCTTTGTGAGATTATTATACTCATTTTTATATAGTAAATTCAATATTTAAAATTAATAATTATCATTTACTTATATTATAAAAATTAAATAAAATATTTCTTAAAAAACTATATTTATTACTCTTTTATTTATAAAAATTTATTATTTACTATATAATTAAGCCTATCCTAACCTAGTAGACTTAATTATAATTCTAAATCCACTCTAACTCTTGACATTAAATGTTAAGTTTTTGGGTTTGGTTATGCGGCCAGGTCAGAATGTTATTAATTATATAGTAAAAATGTTTTTTAAGAAATTAAATTTAATTATAAAATAACACCTTAAACTCCCAAATGAAAAATGAAAAATTTATATTTACTTTAAAATAACTTTTTATAAATTTTTTATTTATTTAATAATAATATAAATGATATTATAAGTAACTATATAATTAAGATTATAACTATAATCTTTACAAAGAATTAAAATCGAATTCAATTCATTCTCTTTTATATTCTTTGTTCAGATTATTAAATTGATATTAATAAGAATAAAGTATTACATGTAATATATTAGTAATATAATTAAATAAGTAATAAGATTGTTTGTTTGTTTGTTTGTTTGTTTGTCATGACATAAAATAAAATAAACATATGATTAATCATTTAAACAGTTGATCCTAATTAGTAATTATAAAAACTATTCAATTAATAATTCATCATTATTAATTGATATTACCATAACATATTTGTTATAACTAAATAATTATTATTTTCAAAATTATTTCTAATAAAACTTGCCGTTAACCTATTTTATAATAATTAAGATTATTTAATTTATAGGTATTAACTGTTACACCTAAATGGGTCTAGTTCTATTTTTAGTAACAATCGTTATCATTAATTAAATTAATATAACTAAAATTCCTATTGATATATTTTTAATTTCATCAAGTCATAAGAAATATTTATGATCCATACTTGATATCATATTGATTTTAATTTACCTAATAAAATCTTTAAATGATCATAACTTCCTTAAATGATCAGTTAGAAGGACCGCGATTGTACCAAATTGTAGCTTTCTTCCTAAGCTTTCCAATAAACCTAGTTTCATCACCGTAGCGATCGTTTTTGGCGAGTTACACCTTATTTCGTACTTGCTTATTTTTGGTTAAGGGTTATAGTATATTGATATTAAATTTTTGAAATCATAACCCTTTCACTGAATCAAAATTTAAAAGGTGACTTTTAAAAGTGTTTTAAAATAATTATTGAAATTATTTAATTATAATTATTATGTTTAATTAATTATAGATATTATCTGAATTTGTTTTAAATCCAGTTAATATCTTCACATTAAATCCTAAAATTCTAGCTAATTCAACTATTTATGTTCATTCCTTAACAAAAATGCTACGGTTCAAATAAGATATCACAAAACACTTGAATAGTTATAAAAATAAAAATTTATTTAATTTTAATTTTTATTCATTTAATTTATTTTTTGATTTTTCAATTTTTAAAAATTTTCTCAAAAATCCTCGTACTTTTTCCAACTATCCATTATTTGAAATTTAATGGTTTTGGATAGCTAAGGATTTAAATTGATTTCATTCATAATATATGGATCATTCACTATAACATATATTAATTAAATCCTTAATATATATTATGAATAATCTCTTAATATTTGAATAGAAAAATTTTTAATTTATAATTAATAAAATTTTAATTTATGATATGTGTAACATTTTTGCATATCATATATTATATATTTAATTATGACATATAATAAAATTATATTATTCAATTAATTATGCCCTTTTTTAGACATAAATAATAATTTTTCTGTCGAGGTATCTTCTGTTTTGTGTGTAACAGTTGCCTCTTTTAGTAAAAATTATAATTAAATTCTATGTCATAATTTCAAATTATAAAATATTATACAATAAAGTTAATTAATAAAATAAACCTTAAATAATAATAAAATTCCTATAACTATTTTAATAATAAAATTTTGTAAAATTTATAAGTATAAAATATTATAAGTAATTATACTAATACTAATAATAAAGGTCTTAAATAACTATATACAAATAATATAACTATATAATAAAAATATGAATAATTACTAGAAAAATGTATAAAAATTATATATTATAATTTTTATATTTTAAAAATAGAGTTAAACACTAGTAAGGAATATAAATAGTTGAAGGTTAATTCCTAAAATTCTAGCTAATTCAACTATTTATGTTCATTCCTTAACAGAATGCCCTTCGTTAAAACTCAAGCTACTCCGTTGCTGAGTTATATTTAACGACATTTTTGAAATGTACATTTCTGTTCATTAGTACTCCAGTTTCTGGGTCTGCTAAGACTACTGTATTGAACTGTTTCTGGACCACTTTGAGAGGTCCTACAAAGTAAGGTTCCAATTTTGTTCTACTGAAGTTTCTTACCAAAACTAGGTCACCTACTTTTATTTTCTTAGCTTGGTTCATACTTAATTTTTCTTCTCTTCTCATAGACCAATATTTATTAGCCGTCTTTACATTTTCAGCAGCTTCTAGGGTCCATCGGTAGTGATTTATAAACTTTTCCAAAAGAATTTCATCGGAACTCTTGTTTTGATCTTTAGTGGGTCGGGCAGCTATATCAAAAGGTTGTTGGTCTTCCCTACCATAAACTAGCTCAAAACTTGAATGTTTCGTAGCCGTATTCTTTGTAGTTCTTAAGGCCCAAAGCGCGGAAGGTAGAACTTCATCCCAGTCTTTACTTTCTTTCCCTAAAAGTCTTAAAAGTTTCCCAATTTCCTTATTTCGGTTTTCTGTTAATCCATTACTTTCAGGGTGGTAGGGAACTGTGAACTTCACATATACGTCATATAGGTCTAGAAATATCTTTGTCATATCTGAGGTAAATTGAGTTCCATTATCTGTAGTAATAACTTGTGGTACCCCATGTCTTGCAAACACATTTATTAAAAACTTTATCACGTCCAGAGAAGTAACAGTTTCCACCGCTTCGGCTTCTACCCATTTAGTAAAATAGTCAACTATGACTATTATATATTGTTTACTATTTCTTGTCTTAGGTAATGGCCCAATAATATCCAAACCTAGATGTACAAATGGTCCTTCCACTTTAGTAGCTTTGTCCTCAGTTGGTTCTGGATAAGGTTGTGGTCTATTTACTTGACACTTCTCACACTTGCTAATAATTCTTTTAATATCCGCTATCATATCATTCCAATAATAATTTTTCTTTAACCTTTGATAAGTCTTATAATAACCTTCATGACCTACGTTATGTGCTTGAAATATTAACTTTACTTTTTCTTCTACAGTAGATATTAGCTGACGTAAGTTATTACCATCTACGAAATAGTCCTTCCCATCTATGGTAGTAAATTTTTCAGCTATAAACTCCTTAATAACTTTGGTTAATAACTCTTCATTATTAGTTTTATTAATTTTTGTTACCAGTATCTTTTTCTCCTCTTTATTCTTCATTCTTGATAATGCATCAGCTATAACATTATTCTTTCCTTTATCATATTGAATATCAATATCCAACTGACTTACTGTAAGACACCATCTGTTGTGACGTGCACTATTTGGTTCCTTATTTTTAAATAAACCCAAAAGTGGTTTATGGTCCGTATAAACCATAGTAGTGTACGGGTTTCCTAAAATATAAGGTTTTAACTTACTCACGCAAAAGAATAACGCAGCACCTTCTAACTCTGTTATTCCATAGTTCTTCTCCGCTTTACTAAGACTTCGACTAATATAATGTACCGGGTGTTCTATTTTGTTAGTTTCATCTTCTTGTAATAAAACACCACCCACTCCTTCATACGACGCGTCCGTACGTATGATAAAAGGCTTATCAAATTCAGGAAACTTTAAAATGGGAGCGTTTATCAGTTTTTCTTTTAATACTTTAAATGCTTTTTCATGTTTTTCTTCCCATTTATATCGTACATTTTTCTTTAATAACTCACATAAGGGCGCGGTTACTTGAGAATAATTAGGAATAAAATTTCGATAATATCCTACTGCACCCAAAAATGAACGTAACTCATGAATATTTCCTGGAGCTTCCCACTTCCTTATGGCTTCTATTTTACTTTCCAAAGGACTCAAACCTTTAGTAGATAACCTGTGACCTAATACATTTACTTCTTCCTTCATAAAACTACATTTCTCAAGATTTATTTTTAATTCATTTTCTTTCAATATTTCAAATACTCTCTTAATATGTTCCATGTGTTCTTCCACACTCTTGGAATATATGAGTACATCATCAATAAAATTATATACACAATTTCCTATTAAAGGAAATAATATCTTATTCATTTCCCTCTGAAAAGTTGCTGGTGCATTAGTTAACCCAAACGGCATGACCTTAAACTGATAGTTACCAAACTTGGTAGTAAAACTAGTAACCTCAGTGCTTTCCTCATGCATAGAAATTTGATGATAACCTGAATATAAGTCCATAGTAGTGAATATTTTGGCTCCGTTCAGACTATCAAATATTTCATCAATATAGGGGAGTGAATAAGAGTCCTTTTCCGTGAGGTCGTTCACTCTCCTATAGTCCACACACATTCTCCACTTACCATTATGTTTTGGAACCAGAACTACAGGGGAGGACCATTCTGAATAGGACGGCTCTATTAACTTTTTTTCTATTAGCTTAGTTAACTCTTCTTTTAGTATATCTGATTTAAATTTAGTTAACCTATAAGCTCTTTGTTTAACTGGTTTTACACCAGCCTTTAGATTTATTTTATGTGGTGATAATTTAGAAGGCGTTAATTCCTCAGAAGACGTCGCAATAATCTCTAAGTTTTCTTCCAAAAGTCGGAGTATTTCTTTCCGTTTATCTTTTGGTAAGGTGTTCAAGAATATCTCATTGTGTATATACTCCTGAGGTGGTAAACCTTCAATAGACTTCAAGCTTTTAGTATCTCCATCTGGTATCTTCTTAATAGTACATACCAATTTTCCTTCATTATAATATTGGTTATTGATAGGTACTATTTCTTCTACTACACCTCTTTCTTTCACTTGACATAAGCTCTTGGTTACTGGATTTATATATAATAAATTATCTACTTGAGTTTTATAATTTATTAACATATCATAGAACGGTTCTTCTTTTTCAAGTATTCTGAAGTCAACCACTAGTTCTACCTCTCCTATTCTAACTGGTATACGCACCACAGTACCCTCAGAGTATTCTTCATCAGTAGTAGCTAGTCGAATACGTCCTTTGCTTATTCCTACCACTTCATATTCCTTTGGTAGTCTTTTGTAAAAAGAAGATGTAATAACATTTAAGTTACTACACGTATCCACCAGTAGTTTTCCTGGTATTCCATCCACAGTCGCATCCACCATTGCTATATCCTCTTCTGAAGCTTCATTATTCTTACTTATATAGTCATGGTAGATATTATTTAATAAGGTTGTAGTAGCTACTATGTTATTTAATGCACCTGATACCTTGCTTTGTACTTTCTCTAACTTTAGTCCTTGGGAAAGTTGTGTTCTTATTTTTGGGCATACATTAAATAACTGTCCATAAGTAATATCACATTTAGCTGTGTTTAAATCTTCAAAAATATCATAATCACTGGTATCACCTCTCATTTGGATATTACGTGTGACTTTCTCCTCTTTAGTTTTATCTTTTTCTTTATCTTTAGTCATTTTCAATAACGTCGGTAGAATATCTGTATTTTTCTTTTTAGCTTTTTCTACTTCTACTTTATCTTCCGTATCAATACTGACCTCCATATCTTCGTTTTCTTCTCTTTCGTCTTTATTTATGGGGGTTGGTGGTTTACTTCTTTGTTTTTCTCTGAGTCTTTTACTTTTTTTCTTTTTCCTTGTTAATATTAGGTTGACTCAGAACAGACGTGTCAAGTTGGTTCTTGGGTTGTGATGGTGAACCTGATTCTAAACTCTCATTACTGAGTTCACGTTCTTGTTGCTTCCTAGTAGCAGGGGTAACTATTGGTCTTGGGTCTTCTTTTAATGATTTTTGTACTCTTTTCTTGGAAGAGTCTTCTTCATCATTAGCTTTTCTTTTAGCTGCAGCAATAATTTTATCTTCAATAGAAGATATTTCTTCATTATCTGATAAGTCAGAATACTCAGAATATTCAGAGTACTCATTATTATCAACTGAACTGTTATTAAGTGAAGCTATTTTTGGATTACTGGGAGTGCTTCTTCTCCCACTATCTAATTTAAATGACCTTTTCTGGCCTTTTGTTTGTTTTCTTCTACTATGGCACTCAGCTTAGGACAATGATATTGAAAGTGTCCCTTCTCGTTGCAAAAGTAGCAAGTTTTGATAGTTAAGTTTCTCATTTTCTCCGTCAACTCATTCATAGGATCTTTCTTATCATTACCATAATTCGCTATTGTTGGCTTCTTGTTCCTTTCATAGCTATCTTCTTTTCTTTCATATTTATTTTTATATCTTTTATCAGAGTTAGAAGAGGTGGATACATCATAATTGTTAGCTTTATGACGATTTCTTAAATTTAGTCTGTCCCCATCTTCGGCAAGCTTGTAGGCTTCTGCTAAGGTAACTTCTTTTTCCCTACGCACATTTTCCCAGGCTTTATAGTTAGGCTCAATGGAATCTAAGTAATCTTCAACATCTACTTTCCTTCTACGCTTCTTGTCTAGTTTGACATACAAGGAACGGTACCTTATGTTGAAGTCTTTTACTTTTTCATTCTTTTTGATTCGCATATCCCTAAGCTCCTTGAGAAGTTCTATTTGATCTTCCTTTACTCCATAAAATTCTTCTAACATAGTGACTATCTTTTTAAGGGAAGGGTAGTGAGCTCTTCTCTTTCCTCTACCTTCATCTTCTTCATCACTATCTTCACTGTCTTCATCACTTTCGAAGTCCTTATTAGGATTCAACTCTTGAATAAGTTCATTTGGTGTTCCTGTAGTAGTAAACAAACAAGCTAGAAACACCATTTTTGGACTTTTAACATCTTGAAGCATAGTCCAATACTTTAATTGACTATACCAAGTCTTAATGTCCAAATTATCTTCGGTTAATCTAGTGACATGCTTTAATTCCTTCATTAATTTAGCAAAGTCAATAGATTTATCAGCTCCCGTACTCATTTTTATATACAAGTTTTAAATAAAGATAAAAATACAATTTTACAATAATATTAAAGAATGAAACAAGTTTAAAAAAAAAATAATTTTCTTTTATAAGAATTTAAAAGAATGAATTACAACAATATTTGAAATATATTTAATTAACAACACTAATAATTATTCTCTTTAGTTAAACTAGTAATACCAATATAAAATACTTCCTTAACTGCACCAATTAACAATATTAATTTCTCTCTATTAACTATTTTAATTGTGCCTTGAAGTATATAACTTTTTATTATACTAGTATAACCCTCTTTTGAATTATTAACTATTTTAATTAAATAATAATACAAAAATAAATATAAAAATAACTATAAAAATGTAGTGTGATATCAATATGTTATTATTATCCCCGATATCTCCACCATTAATTATGCTACGGTTCAAATAAGATATCACAAAACACTTGAATAGTTATAAAAATAAAAATTTATTTAATTTTAATTTTTATTCATTTAATTTATTTTTTGATTTTTCAATTTTTAAAAATTTTCTCAAAAATCCTCGTACTTTTTCCAACTATCCATTATTTGAAATTTAATGGTTTTGGATAGCTAAGGATTTAAATTGATTTCATTCATAATATATGGATCATTCACTATAACATATATTAATTAAATCCTTAATATATATTATGAATAATCTCTTAATATTTGAATAGAAAAATTTTTAATTTATAATTAATAAAATTTTAATTTATGATATGTGTAACATTTTTGCATATCATATATTATATATTTAATTATGACATATAATAAAATTATATTATTCAATTAATTATGCCCTTTTTTAGACATAAATAATAATTTTTCTGTCGAGGTATCTTCTGTTTTGTGTGTAACAGTTGCCTCTTTTAGTAAAAATTATAATTAAATTCTATGTCATAATTTCAAATTATAAAATATTATACAATAAAGTTAATTAATAAAATAAACCTTAAATAATAATAAAATTCCTATAACTATTTTAATAATAAAATTTTGTAAAATTTATAAGTATAAAATATTATAAGTAATTATACTAATACTAATAATAAAGGTCTTAAATAACTATATACAAATAATATAACTATATAATAAAAATATGAATAATTACTAGAAAAATGTATAAAAATTATATATTATAATTTTTATATTTTAAAAATAGAGTTAAACACTAGTAAGGAATATAAATAGTTGAAGGTTAATTCCTAAAATTCTAGCTAATTCAACTATTTATGTTCATTCCTTAACAAAAAAGTTGAAAGTAGTCACTTTGGCGGAGTGGTTAACGCGGTGGCCTGCTAAGCCATTTCCCTTTGGGAGCGCAGGTTCGAGTCCTGCAGGTGACGAAATTTAATGCGAAGTTGGCGCAGTCGGCAGCGCGTAAGTCTCATAATCTTAAGGTCGTGAGTTCGAACCTCACACTTCGCAAAAATATATTTTATATTTTGAATATTTTCAAAATTTTTTGAATATAATATTTTATTACCTCTTAAAAAAAAAAAAAGAATTTAATATATAAAAATCTACAACTTTATATTATTCGAATAATATGTTCTATTTATAATTATTTTAAAGTTTTAAAATGTTTACTTTTATATTCTTATTTATTTACTTTATTTTTTTTTATTTTAATAATTATAATATATTTTTTTATTTTAATAATTATAATAAATATTTCTATTATTATTGTTGGTATTATAAAGTTCCTTTTCCCTATTAGTATTTCAAACAGAATTAATTAATCTGTGATACATGAATATTTTTGATATATTTCAAAAGGAAAAAAAAAAAAAAAATTTTAATAACAATAATAATAGTTATAATAATAATTTATTAATATTTTTTTTTTTTTAAAAAAAAAAAAAAAAGACTTTTATTTAATAATATCGAATAGTTTATTCTGTGTCGTGATATTTCTGACTAGCAAGATACTCCGACCAAGAAATTTTACCACTATAAATAATGTTTGTTTAAGTTATACCGATTAGAAAAATAAATTATTTGTAATATTTAAAATATATAATATTATAAAAGCACATATTCAATAAAAAAAAGAGGAAGAATATTTATAATATAAATTTATTTTCTAATAATAATAAATATTTATCATTATCATCCCATTTAAATTATATTTCTTTCTTTTTTCTTTCTCATTTTCTCTCTAATATATATTTATTTTTCACTACATATATACTTACTTTCCATCAATATCATCTTCTTCCAAAATATGTTCAACCCATTTAGTAATATATTCTAAATTCTTTTTTTCTTCTGTTTCTGGATCGAAACCATCAATAAAGGAAGCAAAAAGTTCATTTCCGTCTAATTCATTATCTCCATTATAGTCATGAAGACTAAAGAAATATAATAAATCATCTATAATGAAAAAAAAATAAATAAAATAAAATAAAAAAAAAAAAAAAAAAAAAGGAAATAAAGAATATTAAAATATATTAAAATATATTGTTTATATTGATAATAATTATAATTTTATGATAATTCGACGTGAAAATTCAATTATAAGGGCAAAATGATAAAATTATGAAATGTATATGATATGGCATAAAATATATTTTGAAATCCATTTAAATTTCGTTTAAGAATTATTATAACAAGTAAATGGTTATTATATTTATCATCCATTTCATATTATTTTTAATAAAATATTGATAAATGTTTTATACATTAAAAAAAAATGAAAAAGAAAAAATATTAATATAATTGTAATAATTGTAATATATTATACATTGTTAATCCATGTAATATAAATAATATATATTAATTTTTATTAAACTTTTTTTATTTTTATTGATTATACCTTTATTGTTATCAGATTTATGGTTACTATATTATTAAAATATATAATAAATTATATATATATATTATAAAGAGTTATAAAAAATTAAATATTATTTCTAATAAATAGTATATATTAAGATAATATTAAGATAATAGTATAAACAAATATAGTATGCTTATATATTTTCTTTTCCTTTTTTTTTTTTTTTAGTAATTTTGTAATAATTATTTTAATAATATAATAGTAATTAATATAATTGATAATGCAAAAAAAATATACAAATTCAATTGAGTTTAAAATGATATAAAAAATAATAATTTCCTTATTGTTATTTATATTTAATATTCTACTTTTACAAGATGTTTTTAATTGAAATTATGAGATTGAATAACTTGATTGCACTCTTCATTTTATTTTCAATGTAAATATTATTATTGCAGTTATTGCTGTTGTTAATTTTCTTTTATTATTATTACTATTATTATCATTATTATTATTTAGTTTATTTAAAAATAGAAATTACATTTTTCTATGAACAGCATAATTGTTATGACCATCTCCTTCGTCATATGAATCTGAATATTGATTAGCAGAAACAAAAACTATACATTCCGCTATTATGGCAACAATAAAATAAAAAAGATTCATAATGTATTAAATATTATTATTTTTTTTATTTTCCTGCCTTTATTTTATAATAAGAAAAAATAAGTATCAATATTATTTTTATTTTTATTTTTTTTATTTATCTAAAAAAAAATATAAATTAAATTTTTTATACCAACAATTATAGTAAATTTATTATATTATTTATTTTCAATTTAATAAAATAATAATTATTAATATTTTTTGTAAAATTCATGATAAAATAAAAAACATATATCTTTTTTTTTTTTTTTTTTTTTTTTTTTTTTTTTTTTTTTACAATTTTTAACAGCTACAAATATTATTAATACTTTGTAAGGTTAATGTAGAGTTTATTTTCTTGTTTTTATTTCATTTATCAACTATTTTTTTTTTTTTTTATTTTCCTATACTGGCATTATTTCTCCATATAATTCTTTAACACTTTTCCATATTTTCAAAACTAATAATTTAAATAAATTTCAATCTAACTTATAATTTTTTAAAACCATTATTATTATTAATAATATTTTTATTCTTGCTTTTTTATTGTTTTAATACTCTATATATTAAAAAAAAAAAAAAAAAAAAAACGTAACACATTCATTCATAAAGTATTAATTAGTTATTATAATGGGATTTATTTTTATATTAATCATTTTTGTAAAACTTTATAAAAATATAAATCTTAATAAATAAATCTTTAATCATATATATTAAAAACTAAAATATATATATATATATATATATATAAAGAAAAATAATAGATCATAATAAAAAAAAATATAACATAATAAAATAATAGTATAAATTATAAATAAATTTCTTTTATATATAAATATTAAAATATAAAAAAAAATTAATCAAAAATGAATTAAATTTTCATATTTCATTGTTATATTTGAAAAATTGAATATTATATTATTTACATTACATATTTTTAAAAACATTTATATAATAAAGGCACATCTTTAGATAAGTTGTTAAGATAATTTTCTTTGGAGGATATAGTGATTAAATGTTATATAAATTATTTATCTTCTAAAAGTCTTAATGTCCCTCAATTTAATAATAATTTAATAATTTGACTTATTATCAGAATAAATATTATCGTTAGATTGCTGTTGAGAAGTATTGATTTGTGTCGGCTTTGGGGTATTCATTGGTGTAGTATTTGGTGTTGGAAGAGAAGACGTTACAATACTTTCATACGACATTTGAGAATTTGAATAATTTATCATTTGATTTCTATTATAATTGTTATTGTTATTACTAATATGGTTATTACTATTAGTATTATTATTATTAGCATTGGTATTATTATTAGTAGAAATACTGGTAATATCTGAATTGATTCTGTTATTATCTACTGAGGTACTTTCATTATTGATTGGTGCTGGAATGGTTTCTATTACATGATTATTTTTATTATTGCTATTTTGATGATTATAATTATTAATATCATTGCTTGTTTTTGGTAGTACATTAATATTTACATTTGTAAAACTGTTGTTATTTGAGTTAGATGAATTAAAATTATTAGAGCATTGATTATTAAAATTGTTATTACCATTTTGATTATCAAAATTATTTGAAATATTTGTAGTTTGATTAAAATTAATGTTTGTATTTGGACTTCCACTTTGGTTATTAAAATTACTATTTGGAACTGGTTGATTACCATTTAAACTTGGATTATTGTTTGGATTATTATTACCATTTTTATATGTAATTGGTATATGAGGTAGAATTTTGTTTGATTCTGGTAATCTCTGATTCATATTATTATTTTGGTTATTATTACTTTCATAATAGGCATTATTATCTGACTTATTCTTATCACTAGTAAAAGAATAATAATTATGTTGATGTGAATTGCCACTATTATTATTATCATTATTATTGTTGTTGTTATTATTGCTGTTGTTGTTACTATTATCATTATTATTTTTCATTTGCATTCCATTGTTTATTGGTACACCACTGTTATTATTATTCATTGAATTATTCATACCATTATTCATATTTCTCATCATCATCATCATATTGTTGTTAATATTATTATTATTATTATTATTATTATTACCATTCATTGAACTCATATCATTCATGCTTATATTATTCATATTAGAATTGCTACTTCTTCTTTGATATGGATCATTATAACTTTGGTTTGGCACTGTTTGATTATTATTTAAATAGCCTGATTTATTATTATTAAAATTATTATAATTGCCATTATTATTATTATTGTTGTTGTTGTTGTTATTATTATTATTATTACCATTATTATAATAATGATAGTTCATATTTTGGTTTTGGTATGAATTATTAAAACTATTATAATTTCCATTATTATTTGATATGTTTTGGTAACGATCATAATTTTCATTCAAAATTTCATTATTTTTATTCATCATTCCATTATTACTATTATTGTTGTTATTGTTGTTATTGTTGTTATTGTACATATAATTATTATTATTATTACTACCATTATTATTATTGTTATAATGCATATTACTATAGTTGTTTGACTTTTGTTCCTCTTGGTAATGATATTCATTATTATCTTGTTGATCACATTGATTTGGAGTTGAAAGAATATCATTTATACCTATTGAAGTTCTATTTTTTGGATCACCTGAATTTAAACGTTTTCCAGCACCTCTCTTATCTATATAACTATTTGAAGCCATCTCTTTATTCTTATTAATTCTTCTATGACGATGTCTAATAAATTCACCATTAATAAAACTTTCCAAAAAATCTTCATGAATCGTCCAAAAACAACTTTTGGAGTGTGTAGTAGAAGTTGCAGGAGAATGTGGAAGTTTAACAAAACATTTTTGTAAAGACAAATTGTGTCTTATAGAATTTTGCCAGCGTTGATCAGTACGATCGAAGGTTGGATAATGTTCTACAATCCAATCACAAATAGTACTGAGTTGAGCCTTTTGATTTGGACTTGACATAATTGCTTGACCAATTAAAGAGGCATAAGTAGGTCTATTTTTCCTATGAGGAGAGTTAACATTATTAATATCATATGGTTTACTGTTAGCATTAATGAATTTAGAAACAGTTGGAGTAAATGTTGAAGGAGTATTTTGCTTAGAAGTAGTAGGTGTATCAAAACTTATTTGTTTACTATTGTTAAATTGAGGTGAACCATTATTAGGAGATGGGATTTGATGATTATTATAAGAATTGTTATTAGAATGGACTGGGGTGTTATGAATTGAACTAGGAGGAGTATTCACCAACTTATTTTTCTTTATTGTAAAATTCGCCATATTATTTTTGAAAGCTGTGTTACTGTTATTATTGTTGTTGTCATCATTATAATTATAATAAGTTGGTGATGGATTTTGGTATCTATAATCCTTATTATTTGGAGTAGACATAGAATCTATTAAAAATAATGTGAAAATAATATAAAAATTAAAAAAGAAAATTAGTTATAATAATTACTCATTTTATTTCATTTATTTCATTCTATTTTTTTTTAAATATAAAAAATGAATAAACTCAATAGTAACTTATTTTCTTAAAAATAAGAAATTATTATATTTATTTTCTCAATCTCTCTATATATATCCATTTGTAAATTAATAAGTAAATTCAAATACATACTGTTCATGTCTTTAGAATCATTAAGGTTATACATAGGTGAAGAATATTGCATATTATCAGGATATTTCTTCATATTAGCATTGTTTGAATAAGGAGACATATTTTGAGGTAAAATATTACCATTATTATTATTATTTTGATTCATTTTATTATTATCATTATTACTATTGTTGTTATACATTTGATTATTATTTTGATAGTTGTATTCTTGTTTTATAAACACATTTGACATTTCATTATTTATCATATTATTATTAGACCTATCATTGTTGAGCATACTGTTTTTATTTAACGTATTATTTTGTCTATTGTTATTTTCTTGGTTTGAATATTGCATATTATCATTATTATTGACGTTATTCTTGTTATTATAATAATAATTATTATTCATTCCTTGCATAAAATATTGGCTTTTATTTTCTTGATATATGCCATTGGGTGATTGGTCATTCCTATTATTATTAATACTATTGTTTTGAGCAATGTTATTCATGCTATTCATATTCATTTTATTTTCCTCTTTTTTACTATTTTTTATATCAGTTGATAATGGAAGACAAGCGTAAGATATGGTTGCTAAAGCATCCAATGGATTTGATTGCTTAAACTAATCAAAAATAAATTGATATTATAATTTTAATAAAAAAAAATTTATATTTTAATTATTAGTAAATTTATATTTATTGAATAGAAAAAATAATAATCTTATTTTCTCATTAATATTTAATTTTTACTAAAAAAAAAAAAATCTAATTCAACTTCTGGTTTTTTTTTAAAAAAAAAAAAAAAGAAATAAAAGAAAAAGTATAAAGTAAAAAAAAAGTTAATAGAATTAAAAATTTTTTTTAAAATATTTTTGTCATCCTTCTTTTTCCACACGCTTACATTACGTAATTTTGTATTACATTAAAAATTAATAGAAATAAACTTTTTCATAAAAATATTAAAGTTTTAACTTTTTACCTCTTCATCATGAATTTTTGACCAATCCACATCTACTTTGATGTTATTTGTTACACAGAAAGACATTTTAAAGTAATTAAAGCTTAATTAAATAAAAAAAGGTTAGAAATAAACAAATTAGGAAATTATTAAAAATTTTAATTTCTATTATTATTAATAAATAAAAAAATAAACATTAATAAAATAAAAGGGAAAAACTATAAAATATTAAATTAATAATATTTATATAGTTATATAGTTGTATGAATAGAATCTTCATAAATAATAAATAAATAAAATTTTGATTCAAATTAAATGATAAATGAAATATAAATAAAACATCATAATAATTATTCATTTTATATATTGTACTCTCTATTACTTTCTAATAATCTAACTTTCTTTCGCATAACAATAATTTTTGTTATATATGTTTATTTCTTAATTTAACAAAATCAATGTTTTTTTTTTTTTGAAATTTCTCATTGAATAGCCAACAATAGTTATATTTTTATAAACTAATTTTTATCTGTCATCTTTTTTCACTTGCTTATTTTTTAATATTTCTATTTCTATTTTTAATTAAATTTAAAATCCATTTAATTTAAATAAATAATAAATGTTTGAGAATATATTCGATCATACAGTAATAAATTAATCAAATGAATATAAATAAGCTTTGGTTGTGTATATTAACAGTATATTCATAATATATTAGAATGTTTATCATTATTATTGTTTGTTTATATTATTTATATTTATATTACTATTGTATTACTTTTTGATGTTTTTTAATAGCTTACTAAATTGGTGATATTTATATTAAATATAAATATACATATATTGCAATATTATTCATTTATATATTCATGTTTATAATGTTTCTTTCAATAATGGGACTATAATATATTCACAATTCAGTTTTTATATATTTTGTTTATAAATAAATTTTTGTATGTTCAAAATTGTTAATTGTAATATATTATAAATATATCAATTGATTATAAATAATACATGAATATATAAGGTAATAATACTTTATAATGAATATTATTTATTTTCAATTCCATATATTTATATTATATTATAATTTATGTTTCTATTGAATTTTATTTATAATGAGTTGTATTATCATTTTTATTATTGTTGATGATTACACATTAAATATTTATTAATTAAATTTTTTTGTCTATTTCATTGAATTAATTCTTCATAAATTAATTAATTAAAAATGAAGAAGTCACAACAAGGTAAAATTATATGAAAAGATTGAAGGTTACTTGTTGAATTGTTATATAATTGATCTTTACTAGAAAGTATTTTAATTTAATTTAAGAAAGAGTACATTGTTCATTTTAAGGAAGTACATAAAATTGAAACTAAAAATAAATTAATAACTTATCCTTATACATTACCTTTTAATAATTAAATAGACATATGCTTGTAAAAAAAAATATATTTTTTTTAAACTATAAAATAAATAATTATTAATTTTTTAAAAAAAAAATAATTAGTATTAGTCTAAACTTATGAGTAAATACAATTTAAATTATTTTATCATGTTTCTTTTTCTCATTTATAATGGTTAAATTTGTTAAATTTTTTATTGTGTTTTTTTTTAAATATTAAATACTAATGAATATATTACTGGTATTCTTGATTTTAGTATTTTTGGGTTGTATTAGTGTATTATCATTCATACAATTAAGTTTATAATTATTTCATGTTGAATAAAATAAATATGATTTGATTACTATTCTATTAAATACTGAAATTGATGATTTTTAATTATATAAAATGTTTCTTTATATCTTTATATTGATAACAATATGATATAATCTATTTAATATTATAATTTTCCTTCTTACTAATTGAATAAAAATTAAAATTACTTTCATACTGAAAAAAAATGTTGTTGATTCTAAATATTATTAATATTATAGACTTATTATTCATTACTAATATTATTTAAAATGTTACTGTTGATAACTTATTCCATTATAATAAATACATTTTTAATAATAAATATATTAAATAATTACTTTGATTTAAATGGTATATAATATATCTTCTTTTTAAGGATGTAAAAAGAATAATCACTTTTATAAGCAAGAAAATAGATAAATTTTATACTTTTATAATAAATAAAAAATTGTAATATATTATACAAAATAAAAGATAATAATTTTTATATTGAAAAAAAAATAAAAAGTAAATTCTCTTTGAAGTTGTAAAACAAAAAAAAAAATTACAAAAAAAAATTTTTTTTAATGCAACTATTAATATTTTTAATTAATTAAAAAAAAATTTTTTTAACTATAATTAAAGTATAATTGTATATAAATAAAGTTAAATTTATATAAAAAATGAATAGAAATGCTGGAAGGATCGTATCGAAAAAGTCTAAATAATAGGATTAAACATAAAAAAAAAAGTAATACTAGTATTAATAATAGTTATAATAAAAGAAAATTATAGTTTTATCATATTAATAAAATTATAATGAATAGAATTAGGACAAAATAAAAATAAAGTTCATCGATACGAAAAAAGTGAATTTTATTTTGATAAATTAATATTAAAAGAGAAATGATAAAAAAATTAGACCATAAAAAAAAAGTAAAATGCATTTAATACATGATCAATTAATCAATAATTTTGATTTAAATATGATTAATATTACAATAATATAAAATAATATCATAATTTTGGATAATAAAAAAATAAAAAAAAAGGTTATAATATTATTACATTTCATTTATTTTTAAAATCATATAACTCAATGTTTCTTTGCTTTTTATTTATTTACCTTTAATAATTCACTGATATTCTCATGTATTACCATATTTTTTTAATAAACCCTTAATTTTAGATTTTTGTTTTTTTTTTTTATGTTTTGTTTTTTTGTATTTTATTATTATTATTATTATTATTATTATTATTTATTTATTTATTTATTCATTTATTTATTTATTTATTTATTTATTTATTTTAATTTATTTTATTTTATTAATTTAGTTATTAATTTTTTATTTAATGAATGAAAATGTTTATTTAATAAATGCTTTATCTATTCACTAAAATAAATATATACTATTATAGAAAAAGGGTAGAATAATTATCATCAAAAATTAAATTTCTATAAAAGCCAAAAATTAATTTTCATCTACCATTCATTTCATCGTTACAAAAAATATGTAATAATAGTAATAGTTTTTATATTAGTAACATTATATAATAATAGTAATTATTTATTTTATTTAAAATGTAACATAATAAGTTTAATATTTTGACTTAAATATATTACTTTATCATATATTAATATATAGAATTAGTTTATTTTAATAAATAAATGAAATTAATTAAAAAAACTTTAAATATTTTTTCTTAGTGATAAATTCATTGAATAATACACTATATACTTTTTTATAAAAAAAAATACAATAAAATTGAAATGAATTAGAATGAATGAACCATTATATTATTATATTATATTATTATATTATTTAATTAAATTTTTATTTATTTTTATTAATGATTGAATAAATTAAAAAACCATAAAGAAAAAATATATAAATTAATTTCTTTTATATAATTATATTATGAGTAGTATATTGTGTAATGTATTACATTAATAAATATATTATGATATATACTAAATATATAATATATGAATATAAATTTTATTTTATTTTTTTTTGTTATTTTGGTTTGGTTTAATTCATACTATTTTATGGTATAAAAAAGAAAAGTTTTTTAACAAAACATCTTTATGTAAATAAAATGTTGGTGTATTTACTGGTAAGATTAATATTTCTTATTCTTAAAGCATATGATGATAACATTTAATATTTTATTGTATTTCTGTTAAATTACTCATTATGTGAAATGATATAAAATGATATATTCTACAAATATTTCATCTCTTCTACTATTATAATTGAAGTGAATAAATATTAATACATACATAAACCTTTTCTGATACAAAGAATAATTAATAAAATAATATTATAATATTATATATAATAGATTTATTTCATAAAACAATAGAAAAAACCTGCAATTGATATTACACTTTTTCCTAATACTTCTTTTATTAATACTTATTAATATCCATTTTTTAACCTATTGATTTAATTGTTCTTAATAGGTATTACTTGCAAAAAGATATTATTGAACAGGAATAATATTTTCTATGAATGACCTATTCTATTAACGGAAAAATATAAATTTAACTTTAATGATTTATTTTTCTATCATGTAATACAAGGAAAGTAATTTCAATAATCAATAATATTATAATTAAAAAATAATGTTACACTAAGTATTTTTAATTCTAAAATGGTACAATTTTGTTATTGTTATATTACTCTATATTATATCTTTATCAATTTTTAATAAGGTTATTCTTTATGTTAAAATAAAATTAGATTATCTTAATTCTGATAATTATTGAGTAGTTGTAATTCCTTTTATTACTAGGATGATAATTATACCTCAAATAATAATATATATTTTAATCTTATATAATTATTTATTTTATTATTTTTATTAATAACAATAATTTTTGATGTATATTATATTGTAATTTAATATATTTGTGTAATGTTAAATAAATTAAATCTTAAAAAATAAATTATCAAATACAATAATAATTATATTAAATAGCATTTATATTCAATAATATATTTATTATGAGAATAATTTAGACATTTTTATTCATATGAAAAATAAAAAAAAAAAAGGTTTGATGAATTTAAACTTTATTTTATAATATAATAAATATTATCTAGTATTGTAAGGTCGATTGGTAAAATAAATTTTGATAAATGGGATGATTTAATATAAATACATATATTATCTATTGATTGATAATAAAACAATTTTTTAAGTTTTATTTTATTTTACTTTTTTAATGTAACTCTATGTTAATAAACTTTATTAATTATAAATATGAATAAGTTAAAATGTATTATAAATACTATAATAATATATTATTTGTTTTTTTTATTACTATATAGTATGACAAACTATTGTTTTACCTTTAAATTATTGGTTAAAAATAATTTACAAGATAGATAATATATTAGAGTTTAATCTATTTTTTTCTATATTTTGTTTTTTTTTTGTTGTTGTTGTTTTTCTATTTTTTTTTTTTGGTATTGTTTTTGTTTTGTTTTATTTTGCTTTTTTTCAAATTATAATAAATCAATATATAAATTAATAAATTTATCAATATTTTTTTAACAAATAAAATATTAATGGTAAATATACTATAATATATACATAATTAAATCCAATATATTAAGTTATTAGTAATAATATTTACTACAAAAAAATTATAAAATATTTATAATGTATTTGATAAAAAATATTAACTATATTATAAAGTAAAGTAAAACACTCATATACTCTAAAAAGAATATTAAAATGAATAAAATAAAAAGAGATTAATAGACATTAGTTACATTTTGATATATAATTATTCTCAACAAAAAAAAATAATAAAAAAATTAAAACAAAATATTAATAAAAAATAATATAAATATATTGAATAAAGAAAGTAAATTTTTTTTCAAGAATTATTTCAGCTAAGTATTTGGTATATATTAAAATAATGAACTTGGTAAGAAAATTAAAATTAATACATTCAATAAATAATAATAAAATACTTTATCAACATATCGTAAATTCATATTATTTAAGAGAAATGATTTTAAAATAATAAATTTCTTGTTTACATTTAGATTCTATCATCACGTTTATCTTATTTTTGTTTAATATGTATATCGTAATTATTATAAACAATTTTGTTTTGTATCCTTACCGCTAATTTTGTATTACCATAAAAAATAAACAATCCTAAAAAAAAATTAATTATTTTTACCTCCTATTTTTTATAAGCATTAAAAAAATATAATGTAAATTATAAATTGATCAAGTTTATGATAAAACAATAAAACTGAAAACAAAATAATAATAGATTGAATAATATTAAAAACAATTTTTTTTTAATGCATATTATTTCAAAAGTTATTTCGAAAAAAAAAATATATATAAATAAAGTACTAAAATATATATATAAATAGGGTATTAAATAATTAATTAGTTGATTGGTTGAAATAATGGCAAAAAAAATATATTTTGGTTGGTTTCATTTTTCTTATATAAAGTACCAATAGCTATTATTATAAACAATAAAAATAATATTATTTATGTCAATTTTTGTTAAGCAACTTTATTTCAAAAAAAAAATTCTGTTTAAATTCTTTTTATATGTAATATATTATAATTATAATAATATATTACAATATATACTTATATATTCAAGGTTTTGTGTAATAATAAGAAAAAAATTATTTTAATTTAAAGATAATTAATTAGTAAATTTAATTTATTATCCTCCTTACTTATTGTTAATTAAACTTTAATTTTTAATTATACTAAATTAGTTAAATGAAAATATTCTACTTTTTGAAATCAAATAGGTTTATTTATTTATTTATTTATTTATTTATTTATTTATTTATTTATTTATTTATTTATTTATTTATTTATTTATTTATTTATTTATTTATTTATTTATTTATTTAGTTAGTTAGTTAGTTAGTTAGTTAGTTAGTTAGTTAGTTAGTTAGTTAGTTAGTTAGTTAGTTATTTAAATTATGATAAAAAAATGAGTAATGTTAACAAAAAAAATTTACATTATTAATATTATTGGTAGTAATTGATAATTTTATTTTGTTATTTTTTATATTATCATATATTAATATACATTATGTAATTCTAAAGAATGATATATATATTATTAAATAGAATAAAAAAATAATAGTAAGATTCGAGTACATATTTATCGAGTGAAATAGTAAAACTAATGATATTATATTAATTATATAGTTGATTTTTATAATAAAAAAATTTTTTTTTTCTTCTATATTTTTAGTTGACTAGTAAAAAATAACTTTATTTTTTATTTTTTTTTTTATATAAACAAATAAGGTTTTTAAAAATACTCGTAATACAAAAAATTACATCCAATAAAATAACAAAAAAAAATCAGTTATTCATTTTACAATTATCATGTTATAAAGTCCAAAATTTTTCGATACATTTTTCATTATTAAATTTATATTTTTTTTAACTCCGACTTTACTAGAAATACATAAAATTATAATATTATCATTTCTGTTTGATTAATAAATAGCATTACAAAAACGCCAACATTATATAATTTTTATAATTACTATTAATGATATTATTAATTTTTTAAAAAACTAGAATTTAATTTTAAATTATTATTAATAGAAAATACATATATTCCATAATTATTTCAATAGTTTATCGTTTGCTTGTTTTTTATTCAAATCTTAAATTGAACATATTATAAAAATTATTTATCATTTTAATTCATTACTTTCTAATTATCAATAAAACTACTGTTGTACAAATCTTAATTGTTGATTTTTTTTAAAGTATCTGTTATTTATTTATTGTTAAATACTTTAATAAATAGTATTACTTTATCAATATTAAGAATTGGAAATTATATATATATATATATTTTTTTATGAAACCCAATTATTATATATTAAACCAAAAATAGTATTTTTCTTTTTTTTTTTTTTTAAACTTTAGTTAAACACATAACAATAAGTTCTATAATATTCCTTTTTAGTATTAATCATTCTTAAAAGTATATTGACCTAACATTTTAGTAAACATATACATTATTAAAATAAACCAAAATATATTATAATTAAGATACATTATATTATTATATTATGTTATTATTTGTAAAAGTTTTTTCTTTTTTTTAATATTATATATTTAAATAATGTTATCTTTTATATCAGTAAAAATAAACTTTATTTCATATAAATTTTAATAAAAAAAAATTATTAAAATAAAATTTTTTTTGTTAAAAAAAAATGAGTAATTTTTTCCATTCTATATATAGTATATACAAATGCATTTATTTTTTATTGGTATTTTTTATTTGGTACTAATAACTTTAATAATATTAAAATTATTAAATACATTAAAGAGTTATTTTTTGTTCATAAAAGCCATGTATTTTCAATAAATAAAGGGTTAGAAATAAAATTATAGGAAATAATAACATTTAAAATAAAAAGACATCCTATTTATAAATATTATAAATTAAAAAATGGATAATATATTCAACTATATTTATTTTATATTTTAGTTATAAATAATAGGTAATATTATTTAAAAAGAAAAAGAAATAAGAAATTTCATAATTCTATATGGTTAGAACTTTAAAATTGAAAAAAAAAAATATATAATATATATAATATCTTTTTTAATTTATCTATTTAAAAATTAAATAGCAACAATTATTGTTTTTAGTTTTAAAATAAAAAGAAAAAATGCGTGTATATTTATAAATCTAAGTTTTCTTTTATTTCAATTACATCTGTTAAAACAAAAACAAAAACAAAAACAAAAAAAAAAACATTTTTTATTTCAAAGTTGCACTATTCCAAATCACTTTAAAATATATATATTTTTTTATTTCAATCATTTAAGAAAATTATTTTTTTATAGTCTTTTTTCATTTTTTAATTTGTTTGGTTCTTAATTTTTATTAAAATGTTTCAAAAAATGCTTTATTATAAAAGTTTCCTTTTTTAAACAACCTTTTTTTTTACCAAAAGTGGTAAAAACTAAAATTAATAAAATAAAAAAGAAGTATAATATATTATGAACAAAATTATATATAAAATTGAAAGACAACTTTCTTTAAAAAATGTTGATTAATAGACAATTGATTATTTTTTTATTATTTTTAATGTTTTATTCAATTATATTTATGTACAACAAAATTCATTTGAGCCAATCATATAAATAGCTAATTAATTTAATATTATAAGTTATAATATGATATTAGTTTAGATGGAAATAATAACAGCTAATATAAGCAATAAAAATTATTGTATGGCTAAATTATACCACAAAATATAGTAAATTATAAATTGAAATTAAAAATATCTATTGTAAAAGTTTTATTTGATAAATATGCCAAAAGATACCACAAATAATATAAAATTAATATTTTCTGATGATTTTAAGCAGGATGCATTTAAAATAATAGAATTAACAAAAGAATTAGCTGATGAACTAGAAGAAAATAAAGAAAATACCAAGTAATGAAAAAAAAAAGAAAATTGCTTTTCATTTTAAATTTATATTCCATTTATGACAATTTACCAATTTATGATTAATTTTATTTTATATTATAATATTTAATTTATTCGTTTTTTTTCCAGGATGGTATTTAGAGGTCTTCCAGATGATGAAGCAGTATTTTGTACTAATAATAAAACATATCAAATAAAACATGTTCAAACCACAAATATGATGCTTCTTTTGTATCCAGAACAAGTCAAAGAACAGGATGACTCAATGGACATTAATAATAGTACTTCCAATAAATACTTTTTTTATAGCATCAAAGATAATATCTCTTCCTATTATGAACTTATTAAAATTTCACCAAGAATTAAGAAACTTCATATGATATTATCTGATACTAAATATCATGGTCCTGATGAAGAAGACCGTTTTGACAGGCAAAAGGTATATATATAATTATTGTTTTTTTATTATAAATAAAAAAAATAAGGAAGAATAAAATTGAAAAAATATTTTTAAGGATGAAAAAAAAAAAAAAATTAAAAGAAAGTAATTCTCTATTTTGTAATTTTTTAAAATTTCAATTTTATTTTTTAAATTATAATTTTATCTATTTTGTGAATTTATATACAACACTATTCATCATTTTATTCTGTATTATTATAAACATATCTTTTATTAATATTTTCTTTTTTTTTTTATTTCAAAGGTACATTTTTATACTTTAGACGATATTCTTAATGAAATTCAGGCTAGTGAAGAAGAAATTTTAGAGGGTTTAAAAGAATATAATGCTATTAATATTAATGGTTTGTATTAAATAATAATAAATATAATTATATAAATATATCTATATCTATATGTATATTCTTCATATTTTTATTTTTATATATTTTCTCTTTCTTTTCTTTTTTTTCTTTTTCTTTTAATATCATTTAAAATATAATTTCAAACTTTAAAATATTAAATATTTAATTTAATACTTAATTTCAAATTTCATTAATATATGATTTTTTTTTTTTTTTTTTTTTTTTTCTTTTTCTTCCTCTTCTTCTGATTTTTAGGTTATTGGAGAATTCTAGATTCCAATTATATTCAAATATTTTTAGAAACTTTATTAAATAACATCGTTATTTATGATCTATCATCAGAACATCTTCCTCTTAGAAAGATTACAGAACTTTCAATAGAATTTGATTTTCCGGATTTTGTAACTACTCATATTTTGGAAGTTTTTTCAGAAAAGGTGTTTAACGAAGAGCAAGGTAAAGATAAAAATAAAAATAGTAGATAAAAAAGAAGAGAATGAGAAAATGAAAACGAAAAATATACCTTTTATTTTAAAGATTAAATAATATAGAAACTTTTTAATTTAGTAATTATATATATTTGTTATCTAATAAATTATTTTTTTATAGATACTTATTATACCCTTTCTAAGGAAAAAATCACAAAGTTCCTTGGAATTCAATTGTTAGCTTCTCATATGGTAAATATTTAGTAATAAGAGAGAATACATACTTAATATTATAATAATATAATATAAAATAATATAATATGATATTATATTTTATTTTTAAAAATAATTTAATTTATATATTGTGTGGGTATTAATATCAATAATTATATGTATCCTTTTTTTTTTTTTTTATTCTATATTCTATTATAGCCAAATCCATATGAATATAATGACTTTATGGCAAAATGGAAAGAAATTATTCCAGAAGATTACACTGCAGATATTGAACTCATTAAGGTAAATATAAGACATATAATTTTTTTTATTGTTATATAATACATATTAATAATATCTATCTTTTTTTTTTTTTTCTTTTCTTATTAATAATTTTATTATTATATTTATACTCATTTAATATTTAATTAGGGTTTTTATATTGAGGAAGATGTAACTTTTCAAAATGATAAAAGATTATTGAAGTATTTCCCAATGACTGAACTTTCCCATAATATTAAGCAACGTCTGGAGGAACTCTTTTATGCCAAACCAAAATGGAAGGATAGTAGTCTTCTTCCATACTTACAAGATATTGAGTCGAATAAAAAGATAATTGATAGAGCTTTGATTAAATATGCAAGATCTTCTCGTGTCGGAAAACAAACTTATTATACCTCTAGATTTTAAATATGATAGTTGAATAATTATAGAAATACAATAATATAATATGTTTCTTTTATATTACATAACTTTATTTAAAAACAAAAACAAAAATGGAATAGCAATAACAATAATATTTTTTATAAATAAAATAAAGAATACGATACCAATTTATTCTATAATTTAAAATTTATTTAAATATCAATATTTTAATATATTTTATTTTGCATTTTTTTTTTTTTTTTAATTTTTTTAAACATGATAATTTAACTCTAAATAAATAATAATAGTAATGTAAATCAATTATATATAAGAAATATAAGTACAATATATATATCTAAAAGTAAAGAAAATAATGCACTAAATACGCTTGTAATATTTTTTTTTCATTTTGAAATCCAAAAATTTTTTCGAAAATTATAAATATTCAATCTTTTATGTAGATTATATAAGTATTAACTTTATGAAAAAAGAGATTGAATATTGATAATAAATAAATGCATATTTATAATATATATGTATATATAAATAAAGAAAAAAAAATTAAAAAAAAAAGAAAAAGGATTTTATATTTTATATTATTATTTAATTTCAATATAGAAAAAAAAAAAACATATATATATATATTTTTCCATTTTAATATAATGATTATTTTTGTATTGGAATTTTAAGAGAATATCTAGCTTTATCTAATATTTCATTTTGGATTTTTGGATAATCTGGCCAGGCTTTCAATACTCTATTACAAATGTTAATTGCATCTACAAATTTATTAGCCTTCATATAATTGAATGCTAATTTAAATCCAATAGATGGATTCGATTCTCTTACTAATTTCCATGCATTTTCATAATGATATGCGGCATCTACATAAGAAGCTTCTTTTTCCATAATAAATCCCATATATTCCCAAGCTCTAAAACAAGATTTATTATAGGAGAGTACTTTTTTCAAAAGATCTGTTGCTAAATCAAATTTACCACCCTAAAAAAAAAAAAGATTTAAAAATATTAAATATGAATGAATAAATTAAAAATGAAAAATGAAAAATAATTAAATTGAAAAGTAAAAAAAAAGTTTTTAAAAAATTTTTTTTTTAATATAACAGAATAAACTAATATTTTTTCCCTAATTATTGCTATATTACCTTTATGTATATATCTGCTAAAAGTAACCATGATTTTTCAAATTCATTGCTAAATTCTTCCGTCCATTCTAATTTTGTAACTCGTTTTAATTGATTTCTAGCTCTTGGTGGTTGCTTTAATAACATATAAGCTGTGGCTAAACCCTAAATAGAAGAAGATTAAAAAAAAGGGTGGTGGTTAAAGGATAATATAAATAATAGCATTAAGAATATTTAGTTAATTAAATAATAAATATTATATATTCTATTCTATTATATATATATGTAAAACTTACATAAAGTGCTGGTACATATTCTTTTTTCTCTTTTAGAATTTCCATAAAAATGTTTAATCCTTCCTCTATTTGTTTCTTTTGTTTTGTAGCAAGTAAAGCGTGAGCATAATAAATTTGCGCTTTAATGGATTCTGGATTTGGTAAAGACTAATTTAATGCCATGATGTGTATATAAATATATAAATATTAAAAAATTAATATTAATATGATATAAAAAAGGAGTTGATGTGATAGTTAAACTTAAATTATTATTTTATCCTTTATTTATTTTTAATTTTATTACGGTGATTATGTAATATATATTTTTTCATCTTTATTTGAATTTAATATCTACCTTTATAATTTTTTCAGCAGAGTAGAAGACAAATAAATCTGTATTACTTCCACGATCATCACTACTACCTTTAGTTTCCATAGCATCTCCTCCAATAGTATCTTCATCAGGGTTAAGGAAAATTTCTATCATATGATAGAGTGCTTTTTCTCCCCATTCTGCGTCTCTTCTAGCATAACCAAATTCTTTAAGAGCTTCATTTGGATTGTATGTATACCTTTTTTATATATATATCGTTATTATATGTGAAGTTCAATATAAACAAAGAGAAAAAAAAAAGGAATAAAAAATTATATAATATAAAAAAATAATAAATAGTTAAAATGTAAGTTATGCAAAACGAATGTTTATATTAATATGGAAGAAAAAAATATAATACTTTCTAATTTTAATCTTACCTATGGAATAATCCTTTACAATAGTGCCAACCAGCATCCATTTCCACTTTACTAGACATTTTATTACCAATCATTTCAAAGAAGGTATCAGCTTCGTCCAATTTACCACAACGACGCATCATATTTAAAAGACGTGAAAAAGCTATATAATGTGTTGGATTTTTTTCTAATAAGTATTTAAAGTGAAAAATAGCTGAGGAATATGAGTTTTTACGTAACATAATATCTGCTAAAAGCATAGTAGCTTCATCCATTACTAATTCTAATCGAAGTAAAAGGGAGCATTGAGTTTGAGCTTGTAATAAATCGTTTTCTTTTGTATATAATTTTGCAAGAGCAAGAATTGCCTTAGCATTAGTACTACAACGCTCAATGGCTTCATTATAGAAAAGAAGTGCTTTATCAACGTTATTTTCATTTTCATAAAAGTCTGCAATTTCTTTACAAATATTTGAAAGTAATTTTTGACTTGGACTAGTATCGGCTTGTTGAGTGATAATTGGTTCCTTAGCAATAACTCTATAATTTCATCATGAACAATAACATAGTATTTAATTATTCAAAATTTGGAGAAAAAAAGTTCCCATAAAGAGGAAGTAATTTTTTTTAGCATATTCGATATTCGTTTGTTAGTAGATAAATGATATTTATTCAATATAAATATAAACATAAACATAAATATAAATATAAATATAAATATAAGTAAGTAAATAAATAAATAAATAAATAAATAAATAAATAAATAAATAAATAAATAAATAAATAAATAAATAAATAAATAAATAAATAAATAAATAAATAAATAAATAAATAAATAAATAAATAAATAAATAAATAAATAAATAAATAAATAAATAAAAATCATTACCTTAATTGGAATTCCCTTGCTTTTAATAAAGCATTTATTGTTTCCTTTTTACTCTCTTTTTTTTTGTGAATTTTAGATAAAAGTTGATAGAGTTTTACTATTTCGGATAAAACAGCAGGTTCATCGGCTATATAAAATCAAGAATAAATCAAGTTATTATTAAGTTAATGAATTGTAATGATAAATTGTACGAATTAATTAATAAATTAGTAAAGATATGAAATAATATATATTTATTTTTTTTTTATTTACTATGTTGATTAGTTAAGGCACTTTTAATTAATTTTTCAGATTCTTCTAATTTAGAGAGTTTCATATATAATTCAGCTAATTCATATTTTAAGGAAATACTAATAGATGAATTTAATTCTAATGCAGCTTCATAGTAATCAATTGCCTAATTTTATTTTTTTTTAAATCAAAGGTTAATAAAATTAAATAATTTTTTTTATAATTATAATAATATCTTTTTATGTTTCATAATTTACTTTATTATAATTATGAGTTTTAACAAGGGCTTGACCTATTTTTAAAGCTAATGAATTTTCTTCTGGATTAGCATCAAAGGCTGATTCATAAATTTTAATTGCTTTTTCAGGCTTTTAAAATTTAAAAAAAGAGAGAGAGAAAAATTGTGTAAATTGTGTATAAAATGCATTTAGAAATTAATAAATATATTAATTTTTGATTACTTTAAATATATTTAATTTTTATTTTTTATACCTCTTGAATATTCATATATGAATCTGCTAATAATACTTTAACTTCAGTAGTAGGATTATTTTCAAGAATTTCCTGATAACAAAGAGCATAAGCTTTTTTATCATTTTTATACTTTAAATAGATGTCTGCTAGTTTACATTTGGCTTCGATATAATAGCTATAATATGAAAAATTCATATATATATTATTGAAATAATAATTAAAAAATAGATATTTTTATTTTTATTATTACACAATATTTAAAACTGATTAAAAATTAATTCAAATAATCATATTTACTATTTTCCTGGTGTAATTTTACTTAAAAGTTCAATAGCTTTTGATATTTCATTTCTTTCTAGACAGAGGTTAGCATTGGCAATTGAAAGTTGATCTTCTTCTTCTGTTCCTTTAAACATTTCAATAGCTTCTTGCATAATATTTGCAGCATCATGCTAATGATATAATTAAAAATCAAATGAAATATATTTTATTATAAAAAATGGAAATAAGTATGAAATTATATGATATTTTATTATTAAATGATATAAACTAACTATCTAACTATTAATAATAATAATAATATAAAAAACTTTTTTTTAAATAATATATTATTAATACTTACTAGATTATGTAATTTACAATGGGTATCTATTAATTCTAAATATATACTTATTCTTTCACGTAGTGATAATTTTTTAACTGTATTAATTGAATCATCATCATCATCATTATTAGATTTTTCTTCATTGACTATATATAATAATAAAAATATATAATTTATAAGTTTTTTTTTAAATAATATATAAGTAAGTAATTAATAATTATTTATTAAAATATAAGTTTTTTATTTTTTTTTATTTTACCTGTATTAGAATTATTCATAAATGATGGAAGTGTCATAATTTCATTCAAGGTTTTTAATGATTCCTCAATTTGTCCTTCAGCCTTTTCACATTTTGCTTTTAATAAAAAATAAATTGGGTTTTGTCTTACTTTAAAGTTATAACTAAGACATTTGTCTAAGGATTGCATAGCCATATAACTGGATTTAGCTTCAATATAGATCTGGGCCATTAATAAATGTGCCTTTATTTTGAAATTAAAAATATATATTAATTAAAAAAAAAATTACTATAATAAATTATATAGGATATAATTTGCTTATAACTATATAACTAATCATTTTAAAATTGTATAATTATGCTACTTTTAATTTTAATTTACATACATCAACAAATCCTGGTTCAATATTAAGGCATTCTGTTACAAGTTGCTTTGCCATTTCATTATCACCTACCAAATAGTTAACTTTTGCCATATAGAAAAGAGCATCAATTGAGCCTGGAATCATTTTACAAATTAATACCAATAGTTCATGTATACGCTTAATAATAGGATTTATCATTTCTCCTTCTCTTTTTGGTTCAGTTGGACAATGTTCAAAGTAGGATTCTACAATTTCTAACATTAATTCTGGATTTAATTGTATATTTAATTCCATTGTTCTTATTTATATGTAGGGTACATGATAATAAGTGCAATAAAAATGTATAAATTTATTTCATATATAAAATAAAAAAATGTTTTATCCATTATTAAAATTAAATTATATATATATTTTATTAATCATTAACATGATTATTATTTAGATTATTATTTAATTTAATAAGAATAATTTTTATTTGTTTTTTTTTTTTACCTTATTGGGGAGCGTTTAGAAATTTCCAACATAATATCTAATGCATCATTTAAGAATGTAATTCTTTTAGCCATATTATGATACTTAAACCATATTAACAAAGAATAGTAATAATGAATTTCAGCAGATTTTTCTTTTTTGTTATTATTATTATTATTATTATTATTATTATTTTTTTTTTTTTTTGAATAAATGGTCACAAAAATATATTATAATAGTTATAATAAATAATAAGTTATATATAAGAATAATATTTTCATAAGTTACAACAAAAAATAATACTATTTCATTATATTTGAAATTATAGTTATTTTTATATTATCTAAAATATTGATATTTACTTAATGAAGATTGTAATTCAATTAAAAACTCTAAATGTTCTTCTGCTTCTTTATAATTTCCAACCATAATTAAGCAGCGAATAAAACCTAGAAACATATGTATATAAATAATATATAAATAACATATATTTACTACATAGGATATTAAATACTATTATTATTATATAGGTAATAAATACCTTTGACTGCTTCAATATTTTGAGAATCAGAGGTTAATACTTCTTTATATATATTTAATGCACTTTGATAATTATCTAATTTATATAATGAAAATGTAATAAAATTCATGAAATTTATAAATAACTGTTGTATCAAATTGTATTAATAATATAAATTTTTATCAATATTTACTTTTTAATTGATCAATGTAGGCTTTTTCCACTTTATACATATTATTTAAAGGATCTTTTTCTATAGCAAAGTTAATAAACTCCTTGCATATATTTAATACACTATATTAAACAACATTAGTATTTAGTGTATATATATTGAAGGGTATTATTTAATTATTTCATATTATATTATATATATTAATTTTATACCTTTTTTTTCTACCAGATATTCTTATTATTGGTCTAGCATATTTATAAGCTAACTCTGCATTATTTGGCTCAATAATTTTCATTAACTACAAATAATATATATAACATTATTTATATAAATTTTTAGGAATTTAATATATAATAAAATAAAGTAATTATAGTCATAAATTATTGAGTATATTTTATTAGGGGTAAGATTAATAAGATATTTATAAAAGTTTCTAAAAAATGAATAAATGTTAGTATTTTGATAGTTTACATCAAAAAGTTTAACTAAAACAGAAACAGCATCATTATAATTTCCATCTTTACAGAGATGTGTTAATGCAATGGTATAATAAGAGTCTAAATTATTTGGATCAATGTCTAGACAAACTCTTGCGGATTTGTTGGCTTGATCCCATTGAGAAAGTTCTATATAAAGATAAGAACGTTCAATATAGGCTGGAAGGAAAGAAGGATAATATACAATTAATTCAGAACTTGTATCTAATGCAATGTTATATTGGATATGATTTTCTCTTAAGTAGGATAGACGTCCCATTAAAGCCTAAATCATCGAATAGATGCATTTTTTTTAAAATATAAATTTTTTAATTATATTGAAAAATCATTATTTCCATATTTATACACAGTTTTAAAAGTGAATATATAGTTAATGTATAAATTATTAGTATTTTTTTTTCCTTTTTTACTTTTTTTTTTTTTATTAAAAAATACAGACCTCAACATTCTTTGGACTTTTATTTAAAATAGAATCAAATCTTGTACCACTGTTCTTTCGAATATGTTCTTGATTTGAATTTAGTTCAATATAACCTAAAAGAACAGTAGCAAAGGTACAATTGGCATTAATAGAAAGTGTTTTTTTAATATTTGCTGTAGCTTCATTAATTTCTCCAGTATGATAGTAGAATAAGGCTGCTTGTAAATAAGCACGATCCACAATTGTTTGTAAATTAGCTGCAATCGTATATTTTGCTTGTAATTCTTCAATTGCTTCTCTATCTATATATTAATATATATATTAATTATATCAAATTTTATAAATAGTAATATAACGAAATGAGAAGATAATTTTTATTAATGCATATTATATTAAATATATTAAATATATTCTCTTTCCATATTTCCATTTTTTTTTCATCATTTTCTATTATTCTAATATTAGAAAATGAATAAGAATAACATAATATTTACCAACAATTTTACATCTTTCGTGAGCATAAATTAAGGCTAATGGGCATGCTAATAATAATTCTCTTTTTTCTTGTAATTGTTGGAGCTCTTCAATAGCTTCTGTTATCTTATCTTTTATGAGGTATTAATATGTATATATATAGTTTTTATTTATTTATATTATTAATAAATATTGAAGGATGAAAATTATATATAATGAATATAATATATATTAATTTTTATATAAAATATTACTTTCTTTAATAAGAGAATAAGCTCTCCAAAACAAAAGAACTGGATCAGCTATTTTTTTTTTTAAGGCTTGAGTGCAAAAAAGAAAAAGACTGTGATAAAGCTTTTTAGAGGTATAGTAATGAATCTATATATTTTTAAAACAGATATGTAATAGTTATTAGAAAACAATAACCAAGTTAGTTATAAAAATAAAAATCATTATCATTATTGAAATAATAAAATAATATGTTTATATTATATAATAGATAATAACTTGACATAAATCTTCATTATTCATATTGAAATTTGTAGTCGTATAAAAGCAGTATCTTGTACTTTTTTATGGGTTTCAATGTTATTATTATTAATGAAAAGTAATTTTATTTAAAATACCAATAATAATTATAATATATAATTTCTATCCAATTCTTTTTTGTGGTATATTGTGAATATCTTTAGTTGTATATTTAATTATTATATGTAATACTAAAAATTTAATGTTTTTTTTCTTTTCTTTTTTTATTTTCTTATTCTTCCAATTTAATTATTATTTGAAAAAAAAATTTAATTTCATCTAAAGATTTAAAAAATCAAATTTAAAGTTTATATACTTTTTAAATTAATATATAAAATCATTTGTGAATAATAATAATATAAATAATAATAAAATAAGGTTTAAAAGAAAAGTGGAAAACTACTTACTAAATTTAATATTTCATAATATTCAAAGAGAATAGAAAGTAGTACTTCAGAAATATATAATAAAAGAGTAAACAATAATTTATAAGATATTGATTTTTTTTATTATTTAAAGTCAAATAATTATTTTATTTTCCAAAATATTATTATATTATATTTTATTTTATTTTTTTTTTTTTTTAATAAATTGTACTACTAAAAACTAAAATATTTAAATTCTTATTAATCGCATTTTTACTCTTCTACAGATAATAATTAAAAATAATTTATGAAGATATACAAAAAAAAAAAAAAATAAAAATAAAATAAAATATAATAATTATAATTTAGTATCATAATAATAAAAATTTATTAAGACATTCCTTTGCTATTATTGAAATGAATAAAGAACTTTATATATTTTCACTTTATGAAAAATATTGAAATATTATTAATAATATTATTAATTTTTTTTAATTTTTTTTATTTTTTAATATTAATATAATAAATTTAAAATATTTTTTTTTCATATTAAATATATATATTTTAATTGTGTGCTTTTATTCAATTTATTATATATATTATATTTTAATTATTCTATTTTTCTTTTTACATCATTATTTATTTAATAAATGAATGGGATAAACTTTTTAGTTTTTGCTGTATATTCTGACCATTCTTTTTCATGATCAAGTAGTAAGCTCTTATGATAAGCATCTAATTCAGTTACTCTTATTAAAATGATATATATTAAAATTGAAGAAATTATTGGTAATGAGAAAATATTTGAAGTATATAATAATGTGAAAGCAGTAAAAATCATTAAATATGCAAGGAATTCTGGGTAACGACAGTATTGATAAAGTCCTGAAGTATTAATGAGTTCGATAATATCTTGATCTGGGGAAGAAGCTAAATATTTTTCCATTTCTTTCTTTTCTTTGTCGGAAAAACCTTCATATTTATCTTTTTTCTTATTTAAAAGCTTACGTTTTTCGGTTACGACTTCTTCACCATTTTCATCAATGGTAACTTCTTCTTCTACTTCATCATTTTCATCATCACTTTCTTCTTCCATACCTCTGTCCATAATTTTTATCTTAGATAAACTAATAGAAGTAAGATATGATCCACTTTTTAATTTATTAGTATAGGCTTTAAGGCATACTCCAACAACAATAAAGAGGGAAATAAAAAGAGAAGTACATTTTCCAAGATAAAGTTTTCCGAAAGAAACTTTTGAAAAAATAATTACATACATGATACTAAAGAACATACCTATATAAAATACATTAAATAATGTGTATATTTTATAATTAATGATTAATTAATAATAATTTAAAAGAATTTAAGATACTAAAATGTATATTTATTATTTTATTATAAAATTTTTAATAATTAAATGAAAAAGAAATTACAGAAATGAATATATAATACCAATATTTAAAATTAATTTTAATATTTTAATTTAATAATTTCAATATAAAATATTATTAATATCATTTTATTTCTTTATAACTTACTTGATTGCATAATAAGAGCACTATATCTCTCTTTTTGTTTAATTAATAAAGTATTCCTATGAGTTAATTCGGTATCATTTCTTGAAATGTAAATGAAAAAAAAAACTAAAGGAAGACAACCAATAGCGTATTCAATCATTATTATTAAATTCTTATATTATTATTATATTATTATTATATATGTTTATGTTTATTGTTTCTAGTTGATTTTAAATAAATTGAATTTTTATTATTTTTTTTTCTTTTTTCTTTTTTCTTTATTTTTATTTTATTTTATTTTATTTTTTTTTATTTTTTTTTATAGAGTTTAAAACTTTGTAATTTCTTTTTTTTTTTTTTTTTTTACTTTGCTGTGTTATTCAAGGCTTATAATATATAATATTTAATGTAAAGTTAAAAAGGTTATTTTTAATACTTTCTCAGTAACATTTATTTATGATTAATGAAAAAACGATTGGATTAAAGAAAAAGTATAATACATAAATAATAAATAAATACATAAATAAATAAATAAATAAATAAATAAATAAATAAATAAATAAATAAATAAATAAATAAATAAATAAATAAATAAATAAATAAATAAATAAATAAATAAATAAATAAATAAATAAATGAAATATCAAAAAATAGTAATAAATTGAATTTGTATTTAAATTATAAGTTAAAATATATACTTTTTTTTTTTTTAATATGTTTTTATGATAAATAAATATTTAATCTTTGTAAAAGTAATTATAAAATAAATAATAAAGAATATTCATTTTTATTTCATTTTTATATAAAAAGGCATATTTGAATATATTTAATAAAGAAAATTAAATATTAAATTTTGACATATTAAATAACAGTAAGAGAAATTTCAAATTTATTTTGAAATTTAATATTGAAGTTCATATTATAATAATATATACTTATACTTAGAAATCTGTATTTAACTTAAAAGAGTATTAATTTAATTAGTTAATTCTTAAATAATATACCACCTTTTGTTGATTAATACTTTCATCATTTTTAAATATAACAAATATATAACAAATATACTTTAATAAGAATATATTTTTAAAATTATATAAAACATTTAAACAATAATCAAATCATATGTAAATTAAATTTCAAAATTAAAATTCAAAAAGTTTTTTTTTACTTTTTTTTTTTCTAAATAAACAATTAAACTTTTTTACAATAGACCAGTTAATATAAAATCATTAAATAATAACTATAATGTATGCAGATCAAGGTGCAAAATTAGTAAAAGAAGCTAAAAAAACTCAAGATATTCTTCCAGAATATAATATTGAATTAGTAAGAGATGTGCAACGAGAAATAAGAACACTTCATCATAACACAACTGTTCTTTTACGACAATATGATATTAGAAATTCCTCACAAGAAAATCCAGGTGCTTCTGCATCTATCATTTTACATCATCAAAGTTTAAAAAGAAATAAGCGTTGCTTATTGGCATATCATTACCATCGTTTAAAAAAAATTGAAGAATT
Organism: Piromyces finnis; assembly: GCA_002104945.1. Taxonomy (NCBI): domain Eukaryota; kingdom Fungi; phylum Neocallimastigomycota; class Neocallimastigomycetes; order Neocallimastigales; family Neocallimastigaceae; genus Piromyces; species Piromyces finnis. The sequence continues at coordinate 74,385 of MCFH01000030.1, forward strand.
TTGTTGGGAATTGGGACATATACCTCAAGAACTTTTACCTAATCTTTCCTCACAAGAAACTGATTTTTCTACAGAATATCAATCTATTATTAATGATTATTCTTCAAATTTTACTGGAATTGATTTAAGTAGTTCACTAGAACCACCAAAAGACCCTTACATTGAAATTCGAGTTCTTAAAGATTGTGGTGAAATTTATACAGAGAATGGTTTAGTTACTCTATCTAAGAATAGTCAACATTATTTAAGACGAACAGATGTGGAACATTTAATTAATGAAGGATATTTGAAACATATTAAATAGAAATTTTACTAAAAACGCAAATTATATTAATAATATATTTCTTAATATATATGATAATAGTCGTTATAAATTAAGACAGTTCTAGTCTATTTTTTTTTTCTAAACTTATGAAAGTTTTTTCTATATTTTCCCTTATAAACATTTGTATATACCAATATAATTTTAGAAAACTCAATTATACCTTCTTTTCTATCTTTTTTTTTTTTTTTTCATAATTAATAATAATTGATATCATAAAAAAATTAAATAATAAAAAAAAGATAAAAAATAAAATATTGAAACAATATAATTAATAAGTTTTGGTTATTTTATTTATCTCTTTACAATTATCTTTATTTTTTTTTGTTTATTTTCATTATATATGAAATAATCTTTATTTGAATTTAATGTATTAAAATAACATTTTTTAATTTAAATATTATTGGTGGATTAAAAAACTTTTTTTTCATATAATTTTTTATATATAAATTTTTTTTAATTTTTATTGTATTTTTTATTATTAATATTTTTGTTGAAATTAGAATAAAAAAAAAAAAAAAATAAAAAATGATCGTTAACGTAAGTGTTTCAACTTGGAAATAAATTAAGATAAAAGAAAATGAATAATTAAAAAAGAATGATGATAAATGTCAAGGAGAGAATGAATATATTTATATTAAGAAGGATTATTTTTTAAACCTTAAGAATATTTTATTTTGTTATTATTTCTTACCAAAATTATTATTTCAATGTACATCATACTTTTTTCTGAATCACACATTTTAAGCATTATATATATGAATGATATTTTTGTTAATATTTAATTGAGAATCAAGCGTCAATTTCAAGCATCATATAAATCAATTCAATTACTTTATATATATGTACCTTTTTACACAATGTTTAATGTTTGTAAAATATTAAAATAAAATTACTTTATCAATATTTTTTTTATTATTAATACTTTTATAATTAAAATAAATTAAAAGTATGGTTGTTAATTTGTTAATTTAAATTGAAGATTAAAATGTTAGAAAAAAAAAAAAGAAAGAAAGAAAGAGAAAATTAATAAGAATCAAAATAATAGAAGGAATAAATATATATATATTTTAAGGAGTGATCATTAATAAAAAAATAATATATTAAAATCAATATTTTATGTTTTGTTTTATATAAATTCTAGATATTAATATATATTTTTAATAATGTTTAATTAAACAGGGAGTTGTAAACCCAAAACCTTTCTTAAACGAACTTACTGGTAAACCAATTATTGTTAAACTTAAATGGGGTATGGAATACAAGGGTTTTCTTACTTCAGTTGATTCATACATGAATTTACAAGTACATATCATGTTATTAAAATTATAATATATATTTGTAATATTTATTTATTAGTTTTATTATTATTATCATTATTTTAATATTATTTCTTATTTATCAAATTCTATTTTTTTATAATAGTTAGCTAATACTGAAGAATATGTTGATGGTGCTTCTACTGGTGTTTTAGGAGAAGTCTTAATCCGGTAAGATACTATTTTTATAAATCCTTTTATAATAATAAATAACATATAAACTTTTTGTATATTTATATTCGTATTAACAATAATATTTATATTGTTATTTAATGTATATATATAAATTAAAACATCTAAATAATATAAAAATTAAAAAATTATATTAGTTGTAATAATGTTTTATACATTCGTGAACTTAAGGAAGAAGCTGAAATGGAAAGCTAGACTTATAGGAAATTAATTTCTATTTAATCACATAAAACTAAAGTTATCTTTTAGGACATTAAAGAGTTTTTTTTATATCGTTAATAATTCTAAATGAACTATTTAAAAAGCAATATTGGGATTATTAAAAAAGAATTTACAAAAACTATTTAAAGATTAAATATATTTATATCTATTTTTAATTTAATTATTTTTTTTTTTAAATAATTATCAAAACATATTTAACACATATAATATGTATATAAAAATAATAATTCAACGTAACTTTTGAAAGATAATACTACTTCTACTAATATTACTACTAATAATAATAACAACAATAATAAAAAAGTATATAATATTATTAAATTAACAAGCATATTTTTATTGAGTAAGTTTTTTATATATATTTTAAATTCAAAAATTGGTATAGATTATCATGAATTATCAAGAAAATTATTGATAATGTTAAAAAAGTTTAGGAGAAAAACAAAACATTATATTCAATAATAATAATATAGTGTAGTTACAAGCAGGATAAGATCCTATTTAAAAAAAAAAAAAAACTTTATTAATTTCTATTACTAATAATATATTATTTTGTTTATTTTTTTAAATATAATGAAATAATATTAAATTCACACCTTTTCATTAAATGCTATACAAACAAACATACATACATACATACATACATATATATATATATATATATATATAAAAGAAAATATAGATATCATAAAAGTAATACTAAAAATTTTATTTGATGGTTGTTCTTTTTTATTTATTTATTTATTATATGTATATATTATTTAAAGTAGAAATATTAGAAATATTTATTAATATATACATACATTAGTTAATTAGAATTTATAATTAGTACTTTTTATATAAGATTAATTTATCTTATAATCCTTATTATAATAAGAATCATATATTTAAATGTAAGTTGATTTGAATTATTGGTTATAATTTTTGAATTTGCAATAATTATGATTAATTTTTATTTTTCATTGTTTTTTTTGTTTTTTTTTTTTTTTTTTTTTAAAAAAAAAAACTTATAATATACTATTTAATTATGATATTAGAAAAATGCTATTGTAAATGAAAAATATAGTATATATGCATATATAATTTTTGAAAAAATTATCATTTAGATTAAACAAATAAAATTATATATATGTATATTAGTATTAACATGAATCATATTAATGAGTGATATTCTTTGAAGAGTGGTATTTTTTCTTTCTATAAAAGTATACTTTTTTGTTATCAATTAAATAATTATTCTTGGTATGTAAAACACTATCAATAAGTGATTTATTTAAAAGCGATGAACTTCTAGGTGCATAATTAGGATAATCATTAAATTGTTGTTTTTGAAAGGAATTTGATGAAAAAGTATTATTTTTATCGTTAATTTTATTATTAATATGTTTATTAGCATTGAATGAATTGCTATTGTTTTTATTATTTTGTTTATTATTATATATATAATGATTGATTTGATTTTCATAATTTTCTTGGTTCTCAGAAATATTATTTTCAAATGAATTATAAGATTCTTTAGTTTTTTGTTTTATATTATTAATTACTTCAATTGAAATATCAGTTGCTTGGGTATCTTTATTAATATAATTATATATTTTATTTTTGGCGTCAGTATTTGAATATATATTAATAGAAGGGTTAAGATCTTCTGATAACTTGAATGTATTGATATTTTTATTACTCTCATTATTGTTATAATAATTATCATCATCAAGTAAAATATATGAGTTAAAATTATTAAAACTATATTTTCTAGGAATATTTAAATCAATATTATTATGACTATTCATTAAATATTTGGTAGATGAAGATTTTGATGAGAAAGGTTTATTCCTACCAATAAATGTATTTTCATTAAAATATTGTGATAGTTTTTTAGTTTTATAACTTTCCATATTTGAAATGTCATTTTTATATGTTTCCTACATTTTTATTATTAAAAAAATAAATATATAATACATAATATTATAATAATATATATTATTATAAATATAATTTTTATTAATTATTATTTTATTTTAAATAATTTAATTTTAACATTATTATTCAATGTTTCTAGAAATTTTAATTTACTTATTTTTTACTTACATTTTCTTTGTTATTTATGTTATTTGGTGGACTATACCATAGTTTACTGATATATTTTTTCCTTATATGATCTCTTTGTTGTTCAATATTTATTTCATTATAATTTAATTCTTCAAAATCATTCCATTTTGACAGCCATATTTCTCTTGCTTTTTTATTACCCCCATTTTTTAGTCCTATAACATCTTCTTCTGTAAAGATAGTAAATGATATGCCTTTTATTTTATGATTAATCTCTCTTAGCAAACCACCACATTCTGCACAGACAAAAGTATTCAAACTTAAATTAACATATGATATTAAACTGTAGTATTTGAAATTATTATTTAAAAAGGCACAGATATATAGAATAATAAAATATACTTTATTATTAATTTTATTTAAATTATAATTTTAAAATATTCAATTGAAAAAGAATTATAATTATTAAATATACCTTGAATTGCAGTCAAAACATTTTTTATTCTTTATTATATATAAATGAATGAATTGAATTTAATAGTTAATTTATTAAACAAATATATTTATTTATGTCTATATATAAAATTAAATTAAATTAACAAACCTCTTCTAATTTCATTAAATTCCGTATAGTACGTTCATTTTTTTCATTTTGTTTTTTAAGTTGAAATGAATCCATTTTTATTTAGTATTTATTTATTAACTATTATTTATATATATATATATAGTGTTTATATTTATTTATCAAAAATATTAACATTATTAAATAATTTATATATAGGATTAATTTTTTGAATATTGTCATTCATGACTTTTTTTTTTTTTAAAAAAAGTAATAAATATTTAAAAATATCTTTCTAATATAAGACTATTAAATATTATATGAAGTATAGGTTAAATTAACATTAATTTTTTATTTTTTAATACATTAACATTTAAATTAATATTGAACTGATTTATATATTTTTATTTTAATTTTTTTTATTTCTATTTTTCTTTTTATTTTTAATTTTGTGGTAATTCTTTTTTTTTTTTTTTTTTTTTAAATACTATTAGAATACAACTATTATTATATTTATATATTTTATAATAACATTTTAATTTTTTTTTTATTTAAAAAATGGATGGATGTAATTAATTTAAAATTATATATCAAATAATATAAAGGATTATTAATTGAATTAATTGAAAATAAAACAAATAAGGTTTATATATAAAATCAAAATGTTATATAGTAATTTTGTAATTTAGTATTTTAATATTAAATAAAGTTTTTACATATGAAAAAATGTTTTATGTTAAAATTTAATAATATTATTATACTTTTTAATTTGGATCTATTCTATTATTTCTAAATAAATAAAAATAAAAACAAAGAATTAAAAGATAAAGAAAGAAAATATTATATTTTATATTAATATAAAATGTAAATAAGAATAAAAACAGTCAAAACAATTATATATTTTATTAAAAATTATTATCAAATTAATGAAGTAATATAATAATGATAATTCATTTTATCATATTTTAATTAAACTTTCTTTTTTTTATAATAATATAATAAAAAAATTAAATATATTATTAATCTTTTTATATATAAATGAATTTATATATTTAAATAATTGTTTTTTATTAGTTTTCCATTATCAAATATTTATTAGCTACTAAAACTCTATAATTATATTATTTGTAAAAAGTTTAGTTAATATTTTTTTTTCATAATTAAAAAGTTAATTTCAAGATATAGCAATAAAACTTTTTAATAATAAATAAAACTTTTTAATAATAAGCAATGAAGCCTTTAATATAAGAGAAAAAACATAATATTGTACATAGAATGAATAATAATAATAATAATAATAATAATAATAATAATAATAATAATAATAATAATATAATAATAATAATAATAATAATAATAATAATAATAATAATATAATAATAATAATAATAATAATAATAATAATAATAATAATAATAATAATAATAATAATAATAATAATAATAATAATAATAATAATAATAATAATAATAATAATAATAATAATAATAATAATAATAATAATAATAATAATAATAATAAAACATTACTGAATATTTAATTAATTCTATTAAAAAAATATAATATATATAATATTTAAAAATTTTATTATTCATTTTTTTTTTCTTTTTTTTTATAATTTATATTTTTTCTCATATTTAATTAAATTAATTTATTTTTGAATTTTAATTATTATAAAATTTTTTTATTATATATTTAATTAAATCGTTTTAAAGATTTCAATCCAATAGAATTTATTAGTTAATTGTTTATGAAGCAATGATATAGAATATAAGTGTAACGTATGACAAAATTAAATATACCTTTTCATTTATAAAAGATATATTTTTTCTTCTACATAAAAAATCATAGTAATTTATTTTAAATTAAAAATATTAATATATTTAATTCTTATATTATGAAAGACACTTTATTAATTTTTTTTTTTAAAAAGTAACCAAATAAATGGTGTATATATGAACACTAATAGAACATTTATAAATTTAATAATATAATGTTTTATTTTTATTTATATTAATTTATGACTTTTTTATAATTTAGTATTATTTTTATTAGTTATGTTTCTTGTTAATGACTTTTAAATATTCTTTTTCTCTCCCTCTCTCTTTCTTTTTTTTTTTTGTCTATTGAATTTCTTTTTTTATTTTATTATATCCTATTGTTGGTATACAATTTTGATTATATACTTTTTTTTTTTTTTTTTAAAAAAAAAAAACATTTTTTAGTTTATAACTTTTTATTATTTTATTTATTTATTTATTTATTATTATTCTTGATGGTGATTATGTATTGTTATTTAGTTAGTAAGAACTTTTCCTTTTATAATTGTTATTTTCTTTAATAAGCTTAATAAAGTTCTTTAATTCAATATAACAGTCTGTTTCAAGCTCTTCCTTTGGAAAACCATAGCAAGTATTATCAACTTTAAGGATCAATGTAAAAAAAAAAAAAAATAAATATAATTTAAAAATATTGTTATATATATGCATATATGTTTATTTTTAATGATAGGAATAACTTACTTTCACAAGCAAAGAAAGATTTTAAAAGTTCCAATATATTATTAATAATACTAACTGATTTTTGATTGAAAATAATATTACCATCAAACATATTGGTCATTTTGTTATTCATTATACTAATATTTTTATTCATATTCATAGCCATAGATGACATAGTAGTATTTAAAAGGTTATGGAATTTAGTACTAAGTTTACCCTTTTCACTAATACTGTTGCCATATATATCATAGTATTGTAAGATAATAGAATGCAAATCTTGAACAATACGATCCCAAATTAATCGAATAATATCGTGGGATGGAAGGTGTTCATAGTCAAAATCTTTAAAAAGATCTGAATTTAATAAATCATTTCTAACAGTTGCAGAATGACTAATCTTTGGATTATTTTCATCATCTTCCTGATTTTTTACAATATTCATCAATGTTTGAACTCTTTTTATGGTTTTCATTCTTCTTTGGGTTGCCATACGCATTCTTGTTTGTTGTCGTTTTGCAATGACTTCATCTTCTTCTTGCTTCTTTTTATTTTCTTCCAAGGTATACTTTTTAAAGGCTGGATGATCTACCTTTTCAGCAATATATTTATTAATATTTATATCAAGATAAGTATTTATATTTAATAAAACTTCATTTAAATATTCAAATATTGGTATTAATAAGTTTTCGGTATCTTGAATTTCCATATTTTTATTAGTTTCAACAATTTTATTAATATAAGCAACAACTACAGAAGATATCTTTTAGAGTATAAGTTATATATAAATAAATAATAAATAATTAGTAATAAAAAACGTTAAAATAGGTATAATATAGTATTGCATTATACTAGTGAAAACTAATTAATAATTATAAAAGTTTTTAAATAAAAAAAATTGTTAACTTACTAATTTTATAATCAGAGCACAACAATCTTCAAGTGTATAATCAATGTATTCTGAGATATTCAATATATAATATCTAATCTCATCAATAACCTTTAATTTGCTAATTCTTAAGTGTAAGGTACCTTGTGGGACAATAGGTATTTCCAAATTATGAATTAAACCATCTTCAAATAAAATACTTCTCAACATAATTTTTGTATAACCAACTACAGTAACCTCTTTGCCTTCACCATTTTTAATTTTAATTTCTAATACACTTGAGGTATTCTCATTAATTTTTAAAATAAATTCTTCGTAAAATTCTGGATTTAATGTTTTTTGCTTCATATTAGTTCTAAAAAGTTGACTTGTTCCTAAATTCATTTCAATAAAAGGTGAAACAAAACCGGCAGAATTAGATGAAATATCTTTAATTTTTATTATTGAAATTCTATAACGTTCATTAACATCATTAATATTATAAATATCATTATTGGTGGTCGATTTCATTTGGGAAACAAGAATACTATGGTAATATGAAACTTCAGAATTTTCACAAATATTTTCTAATAAATTGTAAGCTTTGTAAATATTGTTTATTTTTATAAATAACTATTATAAATAAAGAAAGAGATTTTATTAGTAATTATTATATACATATATATTTGATGGGTTTTTATCATGTTTTATTATTTTATTTGTTTGTTATCTCTATTTTTATTAGTAGTGTAATTATTATTGTAAATTTATTATAATTGTTTTCATTATTAATTTTTTTAAAACCAAACTTAATTGAAAAATATATTTTAATGAATATTACCTCTGGGTTTGTAATGCCGGTAATTTCTTTAAAGACTGGATTATCCCTAATATCACTTAAATTCATACCAACTAAGCTATATAAATCTTCTGAATAACCCGGTTCAAAAGATAATTTTTGGAAACTAATATTCATTCTTTTTATGTATTCAAATATCAGTTTATTTATAATCTAAAAAATCATATATATTTTTTATTAGACTCTCATATTGAAATTATATATAATGAAATTGAAAAAAGAAGAAAAAACTACTTACTCTAGAAAATAACTTTATAAAATTAGCATGATCTGTTACTTGTGACCATTCAACTTGACTTATAGAAGAAGTTACTAAATCAAAATGTTTAAATAAATCTAATACTGAATCAGAATGATAAATTTTTTGTGATAGATTAATTGGTTCATACTAATAAATAATAATAATAATAATAATAATAATAATAATAATAATAATAATAATAATAATAATAATAATAATAATAATAATAATAATAATAATAATAATAATAATAATAATAATAATAATAATAATAATAATAATAATAATAATAATAATAATAATAATAATAATAATAATAATAATAATAATAATAATAATAATAATAATAATAATAATAATAAGATTAAAATAAGTTTTAATATCTCCATACTTTCTATCATTAATAAACTATTATTATTTATTATTTATAGTAAAGTACTTATCCATTACATTCTCATATTTAATAATATTTTCAATTCTTGATTTAATTGTTTCATCTGAAGCTGATAGCCAAATTTTTACGAAATTTTTAAACCATTCTTCAACATTAACAAAAGAATTACTATAAAAAAGTATATATATATAATATTATATTATGGTATAAATAAAGATAAAATCCTTATGTTTAGTATTTATTAAATGTATGTAAACTTAAATATATTAATATAATAATTACCTTGAATAGTTTGCTTTTTCATTAAGGTTTTTCAAAAATTTAAAAATTTCGAATAAATCATTAAAATGATACTCTAATTTTCCATCTTTGCATACCTCTGGCAAAAATCTCTTAGCGTTATCATAATATATTGCAGATATAATTTTCAATAAATTGATATTGTATTTATGAAGTGTATTTACAGATTGGAAGTTGTCAATATTTTCTCTTAAAATATTGAAATATTTTATGGTTTGTGTAGACTTTTTTTCTTGTGTATTAAAAGATGTTAATTCAATATTTTTATAGTTTACATCCGTTGCAACCTATACATGAAAATAAAGATACAAAATAATGTATATTCATCATGTATTATTTAGTGTAAAAGATAATGTTATATTAAGATATCATTACAATTTCATACTATTATTATTATTATTACCTTAAAATTATCACAGATAAACTTTGCAAGATCATTATGAATATTATTTCTTAACAAATACGCATTATATAATTTACTTTTATAAATAATTTTTATAGTTGTATAGTTATCTAAAATAAATGGTTGAACATCTCTAATATTCTTGACATATTGAAAAACGTGAGAAATATCATTCATTAACTTATCTATTAAGCCATCAAATGCCGAACATAAGAATTCAATCTATAAAAATAAATTATTTATACACAGATATAATAAAATTAATGAACAAAAAGAAAAAACATTTTATCTATATCAATGATTAATCGTGGTTTGAAATATTTACTTCATGAATTCTAATATTATCAGATTTATCAATCGAATCAATAAAGTTTTGTAAGAAATCACTTATTTCATTAATTCCAATGAAGTTACTAATATAGTTTTGAATTAAAATATCTATGATAATGATATCTTTAAATGTCTTTGGTATTCTCCATCGAAATTCACATTCCTTAATTAAATTTCGAGAATTTTCAGAAAGAATATCTTCTCCTTCAAAACTACTTTCACAATCTTTAAATATACATAATTCAACTAATTGTTTAAAAGCAAAATATGGTTCTGGTGGTATAAAGTAATATTCATTAGTATTCAAAATCTTTTGATTTGAACTATTTATTGTTATGTTAGTTTGAAGGGAGGTAATATTTTTGACAATTTGTGTTTTTTCCATTTTTTTCCACATTTCATATAAATCCCGTGTATAATAATCTTCTGGTAATGAATGTTCATATTTATCAATTTCAATTTGATTAAGATATTTTTTAAAATCAGATAATGTTGCAAGTTTTGAGGTCTTTTGTGTTTATATAATAATTTAATTATATTTATTATTAAAGAAATAGATATTTATTATTGATATATATAGAATATTATTAAATAAGAATGAAGAAGATTAGATAATAAAAATAAAGCTAGTCTATGCATAATTATCATTTTAAAATAAATATATAATAATAGTTTTTATTAAAATATATTATGATTTAAATTACCTTTTGATTTATTTTAGTTTTAATAGAATCAATGACTCTATGGTGTGTACTAGAATCAATTTTGAAAACTTTTCTGGCCCAATTTTGTATATTATTATCAACTTCTAAACTTTCAATTTTTTTAGGTGTTTTCAAAAAATAAACTAATTGAGATAAATATACATTTTGTTTAAATGTATCATATTTAGATTCTTTAAAATTTTCTAAATGTTTTGCTGCAAAATCTTTAAATAATTTTACAAAATTGTTTGCGGCATTTATTATGATTATATCCGAATCTTCATCTGTTAATTTGTATGCTGCTCTATTTAATTTAATTTGGATTTCATTGATTTGGGTAAAGAAAATTAAATAATCTTTGAAATAGGAACTATCTTCCATATTTTTATAAAAATCTTGAATTGAGAGGTAATATATATATTTCGTAATACCTTCTAAATTATTATTACTTCCAGTTTTTGGAGGTTTTGTAACTATATTAAGACTCTTTTTATAAACATAACTTCTAAACTTTGAACCTACTTTTTGAGAACAATAAAAATCAACACTTTCTTGTGTTAAAGGGTATAAACAACATCTTAGGACATATGAATAAATCATTTCATTTTGTTTTTGGTCAGTGACAGATATTGCAGAACTAACTCCAGAACTTAAACTTAAATTAGATCTTAAAGTACTAGTATTTGAACTTTGGTCTTGCGGATTTACCATATTGGATATTTTTTATTATATTATTGAATGATTTATAATGTTTTTAATTATCTTTTTGAATTTATTTTATTTATATATTATGTTTTATTGATTTTTTTTTTTTTTTAAGATTAATTTGTTATTAATAATACTATTATTAAATATAAATATTCAACCTATATTTTCTAAAACAAAATTTAGTAAAAAGTAAATTAATATTATATCGAAGGCATTAAAGTTGTATGTTATTATTAAACATTAATTTAAATTTAATAATATTGGAATTTTACAAAAATGTTTCAATTTTGTTTAATTAAAATATAGCATAATATAATAAGAATTTTATTAATAATTTTTAATTTAATTATACAATGAACATTTAATAAAAATAATATATATGTAATTAGTATTATGCTTACTTTTTTATTTTATTTTTTTTTTTAAAATAATAGCAATAATAACAATAAAATTTGTTTTTTTTTTGTTTTTTTTTTAAAAAAAAAATTAGAATAGGAAAGGGTATATAAATCTATTAATTAAATAAGAGTTACACAGAAAAGTCGATTAATATGTATAATTTAAATTTTTATGATTAAATTACTAAATAATCATTTTTAAACAATAAAAAATAAAAAATATGGAAAATTATAAATTTCCAATTAATAGATTAAAAACCAAATTAGAAGGTATTATTAATAATATCTTAGTATTTTAAACTGTATATTATTGAGTAAATTTAATAAAACTAGAACTATCTACTAAATTCAATTTCTCTTCTTCAATTTTAGATTCATCAAAAACACCAATTGTGTTAATTTTATTTGGTTCTTTAAATCCAATTACTTATTTACATTTACGTTTATTTGGTAATGAGAAAAAATAAGTATATATATACATACATATATATACACTTAATAATTATTTATTTAAAAATAAATTATTAAGTTATGAAATTTGGAAAATCTATAAAATAAATTATATATCCTTTCTTTTTTAATAATTTAAATTTAAAAATTATTAATGAATATGTATTAAAAAATAGAATTGGCAAGAGACCATTTAAAAAATTCAAATAGCAATTGGGAAGTTGTTGGCTGTTATATATCACCAGTTTCACCAGGTTACTATAAACCAAATTTACTCCCACCAAAAGATAGAAATAATATGTGTCAATTAGCTGCAGATTGTACTGATTATATTATGGTTGACATTTGGGAAACACTTCATAAAGAATATATTAGGACTTTACCTGCTTTAAAACATTTTAGCACAGAATTAAACAAGGATGGTGGTATTTTAATTGAAGATGGTAATTATATAAAATTTAATATACCTTAAATATCATTAAGAAAAATAAAATAATTTAAAATCCTTTCATACCAGACTTTTTTTGAAAAAAAAATTATATATTTTTAAAAAAATTAATTTATATTGTTATTTATTTTTTTTTAAAAAAAAGGTACTCGTAAGAACATTATTCCAGTTATTTTAGCTGGTGGTGATTTAATAGAAACTATGACTCAACCAGGAGTATGGGCTGAATGCGATGTTAGAATTGAATTAATAGAATTACAAAAAAATTATATTAAGGAATAAATTTTTAAAAAGCTTATTTTTAATAAAAAAAATAATTTTTACTATAATTACATAGATAATTGATATATTAAAGGATTACGGTTCAGTTGTTGTTGAACGTTCAGGAACAAATCTTTCTGAAGTTGTTGCTAAAGATAAGATTCTAAGCCAATTTCAAGTAAATAATTAATAATACAAATAATAATATTATGGTTTATTATTTAGTGAATTATTCTCAATACTCTAATAATAATTATAATATTATAGGATAGAATTGTCGTCGTTAAACAGACTATTCCAAATGATGTTAGTTCAACTAGAGTTCGGTAAGAATTAATGAAATTAATATATAATTAACAATATATTATTATTATTATTTAAATATAGTAATTTATATTATATAATATTAATATATATATAGTAATTGCATCAAGAACAACCTTTCTATTAGATATATTGTTCCAGATAGTGTTATTGATTATATTAAAGAAAATAATTTATATAAAAATTAAAATCATTAAATATTAATAGTAACAAAATTTTGATAAAAAATAATTAAATAAATCCAATATACTGAAAAAAAAAATAATAATAATAAAAAGAAACAAATTAATACAACAATTAATTATATAAATTTATACATAAATAGAATTTTAAAAAATTAATACTATTGATTAATAATTGCATCTGTCTTTTGTATTAAAAATAATTAGGTAGTAATATAATTAGCATAATAAATTTTATTTAATAAATAATAAATTTTAATATTATTGTTAATATTTTATAAATATTTTTAATAATATTTCTATTAAAATAATTAAGTAGTAAGTTTGAGTTTATAAAATTTTAAAATATTATTTTAAGATAGTTTTATTTTACAGTATTAAAATTCTAAATTCTTAACAAGAATTTTTACCATCCTAAAGATTTTGATGGAAAACTAAATTGTCTTGAAGCATAATAATTATCTTGTGGTTGAGGAATATAGGAACTATATGTAGTAACATCTTCTTCATCGGATGAATCATCTGCAGGGACAATAGCTTTCTTTGGTGAAGAGCCAGGGAAATCATCAGGAATGTCACCTAAAACATTATTTAATAAGAAATTGCTATCTTTTTTCAATTCTTTAAGTCTTTCTTCTTCTTCTCTCTTAAGTTGTTTTTCTTTCTTTTTTTCATTTGCAGTTAATATTGCTAAATGAGCGACACAGTTCATTAATTCAATCTTTCCTTTCCATTTATAATCTTTTATAGAATGATTAGTATCAGTATATTTAATGTTAACAATAGAAAATTTATAAATTCCTGTATTTTTAGGGAAACCATATTGTTCTTCACAGCATGGTTTAAAGTTTAATTCTTCAGATAAATGTTTCATTAAATTTTTAATGAAACCACCGTGAGTGACAATTAAAATTTTAAACATTCTGAATTTTCTTGTTTTTTTATTATTGCAAGCTTCAACGTTTTGTTGAATTGCTGTTTGTAATAATGAAGCATTTTGAATCTGTTTATTTAATAAAATATCTTTTGGATTACTATAATCATAATCCATTCCTGAAATGCTATAACAAGATGAACTATTACTTAAAGATGAGTTCTTAATAAGATTAGCAAGATTACTGTATGAAGAGCTTTTACTTACTGAATTATTTTTTGATTCTTCATCGTCATCTAATGCTAATGAGTGAAGATCATCAAATGAGGTAATACTTAACTCATTGACAGAATAAAAAGTGTTTGAACGACTTAAAGTTTTGGTTTGAATATTATTAGCTTCAATAACATATTTATCAACAAGGTAAGAATAAAATTGAACTACACGTTCATAAAATTTTTCAGATGTCTCACCTTTTTCTTCTAAGGCCTTTTCAAAAGAAATATTTCTTTCATTTAAAACTTCTTTACACTTTTGCCATGTCATTCCTTGGAATTCACCAACATCCTAAAATCATTTCAATTTTTTTATATCATAAATATAATATTAAATATTTAAATGAGTTTATTAATTAATATACTATTATTATTTTAATATATTATATGTATTTATTATACTAACTTGTTCTCTTAAATCATGTGTATATACAACAGGTGTTTCTTTGTGATACTCTAGAATTTGTTCTACTGTCTTTAATTAATTGAATTACAAAAGGTTAGATTCAATTAATATTTACATAATATAAAATATAGATTTGATTAAAAATACTATATCATACTGTTTTAGCTCTTAATAAATCACTTGAATAAATAATATCATATTTTTCTTTTCTGAGTCTATGAGCTAAAGCTTTTGCTTGTTCCATACCTTCTTCATTAATATCGATATCTAAAAATTATATTAGATTTAATAATAATACTTATCATTTTTTTTAATAAAAATTTTATATTAGTAATAT
Source organism: Piromyces finnis (assembly GCA_002104945.1). Taxonomy (NCBI): domain Eukaryota; kingdom Fungi; phylum Neocallimastigomycota; class Neocallimastigomycetes; order Neocallimastigales; family Neocallimastigaceae; genus Piromyces; species Piromyces finnis. Next base: position 90,311 of record MCFH01000030.1, read on the forward strand.
AGTACCACATTGTCCTTGAAGAACTCTTGGCTTTTGTTTAGCATACTTTGTTGCTCCACTTTAATTATATAAATTTATATTTAAATTGTGGTATATTAGTAAATTTATTACTTATTTTCAATAGATTATTTTATTATTTTAATTTTTTTTTATAAAAAATACTAACTGTCTTACAACAGTGATTTGTAAGCAGATATCGTTTATTTTTTTCATTTTTAATTTCTGTTTTTTTTTTTTTTATATTTCTACAATTAAAATATAAAAGATAAAAAATAAATGAAGAAAAAAAAAAAAAAATAAAAAAAAAATTTATTTAATTTTAACAATATTTTTTTTAAAGTTTCTATTCCATTTATAAAATAAAAATATAATTGTGATATTAATATTTAACAATAATACAATTAATTGGCAGAGATTAAATGAATAATGAATTTTATTTTAATATAATTTAAAAGTATAATCAATAATGTAATAATATAATTTTTAAAATTATATATATTAAGATTATTATAATTAAACCTACCAAAAACAACTATTAATTATAATATTCATATTTAAATTATAGTTTCAATAATTATAAATGCATTAAAATTTATCATCACTAATTAATTTCATTTTTTTTATAAATTATTATTAGAGAAGCCAAAAAAAAAAAAAAAAATAGTATATCTCAAAGCTTAAATATATATAATTAATAATAATATGATAAATACTTATTTTTTTTTTTATTTTATTACATATCAAAAGAATTGGAGATTTTAATTAATCAAATAAGTAGTAAAAAATTAATTTGAGTATTACTATCTGTTGTTAATAAGACTAAATAAATTCTGTTGTAACATCATTGAGTATTTTTTTTTATAAATATTAATATAATATCAATAATACCTTTATAAATATATTATAATATATGTATATGTTTTAATATTTAAAATATAAATTTTTTCTATTCTAAACTCATAATAAACATATAAAATTTTATATATTTAAAAAGAATATTTTCATTTCAAGTTTTTAAGTATTTGGCTCTATAGTTTTCTGAATAAATCTCAATTAAAAAATCCTATTCTAATCATTTGAAATTTTAATTATAATTAAAATTATAAAAATGTTTTCACTTCTTTAAAGATTTTAATTTATTGGAATATATTACAATATGGAATGTAATATATTATTTATTAGTTTTTATTTGGTGTATAATTAAGATAAAATGAATTATTTAATATATTTTTCCTATTTTAATTTATAATTTCATTTTTTCAAATTTATATCTTATTTTTATTTATTTTATAAAATTTTCAATAAGAGTGTAATAAGATTTAAAATATATAAAAATAATATACCAAATACTAAAATACTATGCATTAATAAAGAAAAATATTAATATGCATCAATACATTAAAGAACAATAGATAATTAAATTATATATTATAATAATTGATTTATAATTTTAAACTCAAATTTCATCTTTAAGAGTTTAATAAACGAAAATATTATATATATTTTAAAAATAAAATAAAACAAAAACAAAAGATAAAATCAAAAAATAATAAAATAAAATAAAAAAAATAAATAAATTTAAATAGTGAATTAATAATTTATATTTAAAATGTACAATTTTGAATTCGGTTCATTAAATTCCAACAGGAAAATTAATCTTGGCGGAAGAACCAATCAACAAGATAAAAAAATGCTGTTAAAAAATACTCTAGCAGAAAGAAAAATTCGTCAAGAAAATAAATTAAAGAATAAAAGCGCAACAAAAATCCAAGTAAGTTTTTTTATTTCATTTTTATATGTTATATTAAAATTTCAAAAAACAATAGCAGCAATAATAATAATAATAATTATTATTAATATTGCTTTTTTTAAAATTGTTTAAATGAAGGCTTTTTGGAGAGGAAGAAAAGAATATGAGAAATTAAGAAAAACATTACAAAAAGAATGGGAAAATGATTGTAAAGATATAATAAATGATGTAGATTCCTGTGAAATCAAGAATGTTATAAATACTTTAAGGAAGTTCTTAAATTTTTATAAATTAAGTTCAAATACAGAGGATTTGGAATTAATGTGTAAAACTTTATTGATATTAAATAAAAATAAAGGTATGTTGAAATAAAAACAAATAGAAATAATAATAATAAAATAAATATATATATGTATGCTTTTAACGAACGACTTTTTATTAATAATTATTTATTTTTTTCTTTATTTAATGAAATTATAAATAAATTTATAATTAAAATTTAAATTTCGAATGTATATTCCATTTTATTAAATTAGTTGAAATTATCTTATTTCCATTGAGTGATGATGATTATATTGAAGATTACATAAATCAATTAAGATTATTTATACCATATTGTATTAAAAGTATTCCTTATTGTCAAAATAGGTATTACTAAGAAATAATAATAAACTAAATATTATATAATCTATATTTATATTATTTATATTTCAAAATTGTTTTTTAAAGTGAAAAACAGAAAATATTTTTCAAAATTATTAAAATCCTGATGACAATAAATATTCAACCAAAAGATATTATATATTCATATGAAAAGGAGTATGTATAAGCTTTATATTAAAAAAAGTTAATAATCATTTTAATAATTTATTTATTTTACATATGATTATAGAACCATCCATAAAAATATATTAAATATTATTTTAAAAGCTGGATTATTTAACACTATAAATACATTATTCTATAATATTGCATTAAATGTATGTATTCAAAATATATATTAAAAAATATTTCAGAAATTAAAAATTATTAACATATTATATGATATAATTAAATATAAATAATTATGTATTATGATATTTAATGAATCGACTTTAAATGGAAAAGAACAATGATGTGAATATAAAACAAGAGTTAAAAAAACTGGATTTATTTAATTATTCAGTTTATTTCTTGGAAATGAGAAACAAATTAGATATATATAAATTATATAAATTATTCATAGTAGATATCTTAACTATTCCAGCGTTGCCTAATCGATTTGACATTAAAGGATTAATAAATTTTGCATCACATTTACCATTTGTTTCATTATTAGAATATATTAGTTCAAATTTAGATGATATCATTAATTATATTGAAAATGAAGCCAATACTTATCCAAATAATAATATGTTAGTTAATTTATTAAGTAATATTGTAGCTTTCGGAAGATCATTAATATTAAAGGGATCAATTTCATTTGCTGTAAATATTTTTGAATAAATATAATAATAATAATAATAATAATAATAATAATAATAATAATAATAATAATAATAATAATAATAATAATAATAATAATAATAATAATAATAATAATAATAATAATAATAATAATAATAATAATAATAATAATAATAATAATAATAATAATAATAATAATAATAATAATAATAATAATAATAATAATAATAATAATAATAATAATAATAATAATAATAATATAATAATAATAATAATAATAATAATAATAATAATAATAATAATAATAATAATAATAATAATAATAATAATAATAATAATAATAATAATAATAATAATAATAATAATAATAATAATAATAATAATAATAATAATAATAATAATAATAGACATATTCTTTATTTTAACAAATTAATTATCTTAAAATTTAAATACTATCAGATTTTATATATTACTGTTATTAATAAGATTTTGGATAAAATCCCAAGCCATTATTTTATTTTAAATGATCAAAAAAGTATATATATTAATATTTTATTATATGCACATTTTTTTTTCGAGATATATTATTAAATACGATATTTTTTATTTATTGTAGATTTATTATTTAATAATGTTGAGTCTGATAATGAATCAAGTGATGAGGAAGGAGAAGAAGAAGGTAGTGATAATGATACTAAAATGAAAGAAGATGCTAAAGATTTTATTCTTGATCAAAATATTTTAAAGTGGATTTCATATTTATGGAATCCACAGGATGCCATTGCTTTATATACAAAAACAATTAATGCAAATTCAAATAATAAAGATAATGAAGTTGTTAGCTCAGAGATTATTGCATTCTGTAGGCTATATCTTTCATTAGTATTGAAGATTCCAGCATATTCCAATGAAATTCTTTCTATTTTACTTTATACTAAAAACATTAATTTATTATATACTTTATGGAATTTTGCAAATTCATCTTCTTTAATTAATGAGATCATAAATAAAACCCCAATAATAAAGTTAATTTCAAGTAACTATTTTTTTTTATTTTAATTTAAACATATTATTATTTAAAAATATAAGTTATATTAAATATTTTTATATTCTTTAAAAAACTTAGACGAAAACTATTCAACTGAATGGTATATATTGTCTTTATTCTGTAAAATGTTAAATCGCCAATTATTAACTATGGGTGATGATGAATTTTTCAGTGAACAAAATCAATTAAATATTAATAATATAGTTAGAGTATCAATTATTGTTAGAGTAAGTTTTTTTTATTATATTTATTACCTTAAATCTTAATATATATAAAATAATTAATATGATTATTTTATAAGAATATATCTTATATGATATATATGAATTATGATAGTTTGAATGATGAAATGATGATACAGAATTCAAATATCTCTATAGCTAATTTAAAAAGCATTTATCCACAATTATTAAGACAATTATATACTAGAGAGTAAATATTAATGTATAAATGAATTAAACAATATTATATTTATTAATTTTTAAATACTTTTTGTATACACTATAAATTTTTAAATATAGTTCAAGGAGAAAGTTCACCGAAGACAACATATGGATTATGATATCTGAAAATGAGCAAGATAATTTAATTAGAATGGTATTAAACGAGGAAAATAGAATTAATAATAATGAATTTAATGATAATAACATTAGTAATGATTATGATATGAGATCAATGTTTTCTGGAGGAATATTTTCAAATGATCAATCTTTTCTTTTTAATCAACATACAAATGACAATATTACATCACCAACAGAAAGTGCAAAGGATAGTTTCTATAAACAAAGAATATTAATTTTAAAACATATCCCATTTGTTATTCCATTTGAAGTAAGAGTTAATATGTTTAGAGCAATGATAGATCAGGATAAAATAAAGTAAATGTTATAATAAATAAATAAATAAATAAATGAATATATATATATATATACATATAATTTTTAAGCAATACATATAAAGAGTTATACTAAAATTAAAATTTATTAATGTCTTTCAATAAAAGTCGTTCTGGTCCATATGAATGGGTAAGTCCTGTAACTAGAGCTACAATTAGAAGAGATAGAATTTTTGAAGATGGGTATGACCAACTTAATAATTTAGGTAAGAAAATTAACATGATACTTTTTTTAGATATATTTTATTGTAATAACAGAATGTATATAAATCTATATCTTCTCAATTTAATTAAAAAGGTCGTTCTTTAAGACAAAAAATCCAAATTTCTTTCATTAATGAACAAGGTTTACCAGAAGCTGGTATTGATGGTGGAGGTAAATAAACTAATATAAAATAAATTATTTATCCTTTTTTTTTTTATTAATAATAAAAATATTTTATATTATTATTATTATTATTTTTTTGTATTGTATATATTTATTAGGTGTATTTAAAGAGTTTTTAACATCGTAAGTATTTTAGTATAATATTTTTATTTTATATTTTTTTTGCTTTATATTAATTTTATATTATTTTTTAAACACTAAATCATAATCTTGTATTTAAAGAATAACACATCAAGCTTTTGATATGGATTATGGTTTATTTTTAAGTACTTCTAATCAATGTCTTTATCCAAATCCACATTCGTATTCCAGACAAAGTATATAAATAAATCTTTGTTTATAGATTAAATATTTAGGTTATAATCCGATTTTTAATATATCTAATGATATAAATCATTACATTTATATTTAATGAAGGTGAACGTTTAAAGTATTATGAATTTTTGGGTCGTATTTTAGGGAAAGCTTTGTATGAAGGAATTTTAGTTGATGTATTCTTTGCTTCATTTTTCTTGTCAAAATGGTTAGGAAGAATTAGTTATTGTAAGTTGGAAAGCTGAAAAAACAACAACAATAGCAACAACTTTTTATTAAATAATTTCTAATAATATTTAATTTATAATATTTTCAGTGGATGATTTGCCTTCTCTTGATGAAAATTTATATAAAGGATTGTTATTTATAAAAAATTACCAAGGAAATATTGAAGATTTATCTTTAACTTTTGCAATTGATGATGAACGTAAATATTTATATAAATATTTAATTTTATTTATATGTGCTTAATAAATAATTAAATAATTGAAAATATTAAAGATATTCATTAATTTTTTTTTTTATCAATATAGAGTTTGGAAGAGCTGAATCTGTTGATTTAATAACCAATGGTTCCCAAATACCTGTAACCGACGGAAACAAGATTCAATATATATATCATATGGCTAATTATAAATTAAATACTCAAATTAATCTTCAATGTAAAGCATTCTTTAGAGGATTATGTGATTTAATTGAACCAAGATGGCTTCAAATGTTTAATCAAGTAATATTCCTATTTCATTTAAATATTTATTTATATAATAATATTACTATTGTTAATATTTTGAATACTAAATACCAGAAATTTTAATATTAAATTTAATAGCAAGAATTACAAACTTTAATATCTGGATCCAATGATGCCAATGTTGATTTATTAGATTTAAAGATGAATACTGAGTACAGTGGTGTTTATGATGAAAATCATCCAACAATAAAGATATTTTGGCAAGTAGTTAGTGATTTAACTGAAGAACAAAAAAGAAAATTTATTAAATTTGTAACCAGTTGTCCAAGACCACCATTACTTGGATTTAAAACTCTCCAACCAAAATTTGCAATTCGTGATTCTGGAAATGACCAAGAAAGGCTTCCAACTTCCTCTACATGTATTAATCTTTTAAAACTACCTATTTACAGAACTTATGATATTATGAAAAGGTAATAATAAATAAGTTATTTTAATATTTATATGAATTTTGACTAATTTCATTTTTGTATTTTATGTTTCTATTTAGTAAATTAATATATTCTATTAGTTCAGATGCAGGTTTTGAACTGTCATAAATTATCGTTTCTTATCAATACATGCAAAGCCATAACATATTTAATAAAATAAGCATATTTTTTTTTAAAGAATAATAACAAATAATATTATATAAAGAATAGCTTTTTATTAAATTAATTATATATCTTTATTAACATTTATTATTGTTATTGAATAATATAAAATAAAATAAATTAACTAAAATAAAAATGTATAAATAAATCATAAATAATATTTAAATATTTATTATTATTCCTTTTAAAATTATAATTATTTATTAATCTTCATAACTTTCATAATTATTAATTTAAAAAAGTAAAAAAGTAAGAACAATAATTCAAATTAAAATTTATCCAATCATAATACGAAATCATATATAATATAATTGTATTTTATTCTATTAAAATATATATAAACTTTTAAAAATATAATTAATTTTCACATATTACAATATAATATAATATATGTATTATTAAATAAAACAGAATCTAAAATTTTTTTTTGAAATGTAGAATAAATCAAGAAAAATAGTTGTAAATATTTTTTTTAATATTGTAATTTATTGCAAAAATATTAAAATATAAAATGAATAAGAATACCTGGAGTAACCCAACTGATTGTAAAAAGTTTGATACTGCTGAAGACGTTCAAGTCCTTATTGATGATATCAATGAAAAATTTAAGGATGAAAAACTTTTAACTATCGATCTTAGTGGTAACACTTTTGGTATTGAAGCTTCTCAAGCTCTTGCTTCTTGCCTTGCCAAGAGAGATGAAATTGAAGTAAGATACATATAATATGATTTTATTATCATCATCATCATTATATTTAGTATTTTTTTTTGAAACAATAAGTTTTGAAAATTAAAGAAAACTATAATTGAATAGTTAAAATAATTCAATTATTATGATTAATTATGATTAGTATAAATAATTTTTTTTTTTAAAGCTACAAGTTAATCAAAAAAAAAAAAAAAAACTTATAACTTTTTTAAAAAAAATACTTTTTTTCTTACTTATAAAAAATTAACATTATTTTTTAAATTATCAAGCTAAATAATATATTATAAATGGAATGTCAATTTATTCTTTGTTTCAAAATAATTAACATTTATGTTCTTATACTCTTTATATTTTTATATGATATTTTATTTAAATAATCGGATTTATTATAAATTAAAAGGTTGTTAATATGAGTGATTGTTTTACTGGTAGAATGTTAGAAGAAATTCCACCAGCTTTAATTGCTTTTGGTGATGCTTTAGCTGACAAGAAAAATTTAAAGGAATTAAATTTAAGTGATAATGCTTTTGGTCCAAACGGTGCTAAACCATTACAAAAATTATTATCAAACAACAATTATATTCAAATTTTAAAGTTAAACAACAATGGTTTAGGTATTGAAGGTGGTAATTGCATTGCTAGTTATTTATTAGCTGCTCAAGAAAAGAATGTTAAGGAAAACAAAACTTCTTCTCTTCATACTTTAATTGCTGGTAGAAATCGTTTAGAAAATGGATCCATGGAAAAACTTTCTGAAGCTCTTGCAGCTCATGGTAATATTAAGACCCTTAGCATTCCACAAAACGGTATTCGTGCTGAAGGTATTTCTTTATTATTAAATAATCTTAAGACTTGTAAGGATTTAGAAGTTTTAGATTTACAAGATAATACATTTGAAAAAGCTACTGATGATGATGAAGAAATTCCAGAATCAGATGGTTCTACTGCTTTAGCTGATGCTTTACCATCTTGGCCAAAATTAAAGGTTATTAATGTCGGTGACTGTTTATTAGGTAAGAATGGTGGTAAGATTATTGATGCTTTAGCTTCTGGCTTTAACAATCTTGAAGAAATTAACTTTACTTATGGTGAACTTGTTGAAAAGGATGCCTTAGCATTCTCAAAATGTATTGCCAAATTACCAAGTCTTAAGAAGGTTGAACTTGATGGTAATGCTTTCAGTGCTACTGGTAAAGCTGTTGAAGCAATTAAACAAGCTTTAGAAGATTGTGGTAAGGATGAAGATGTCTTAGGAGAATTAGAAGATATGGATTATGATAGTGAAGAAGAAGAAGAAGACTCCGAAGTTGATGATATTGCTGACGATATAGATAACTTAAAGATCTAAATTTAAAACAATCACATTTTATTATCATCATTATCATTTTATTATAAATAACCAATTTAAAAAAAAAAATTGAAAAAACTATAATAATACTATTTTTATTTTATAATCAATAATAATTTATAATTACTTAAAACATTAATATTAATAGTTATAGTAATACTATTACAAATAGTAAAATAATAAAAAAATAATAATAAAAAAAAAAAAAAATAAAAAATAAAAAATTTAAAATTTAAAAGAATAATTGTGTATTGAATTTTGATGTTTAATTATTTTTTTTTTTTATTTAATAAAACTTTTAAATATACAAATATTCTATTCTTTTAACTTTTTATTTTGTAAGTTATAAAACCTACATTAAAGTTGTTAAAGATACGTTGATCTTCTGATATTGTTTTGTTACTTTGATTAAGATAGTTCATTAATTCTTGACAACAACTATCATCATATGTTAGTATGTCACATTGATTAGTATCTGACCATTGTCTAATTTTATATCAAAATTAATAATAAATAATTATAAAATATCAGTATTGAATTATTTATCTATTATCATTTTTTAGTTTTTTTTTTAAATATAATTACTTTATTAAAGGTGAATTTTCATTCTTTCTGCAGTCAATAAATAACAATTTTACGGCTATTTAATAAATAATTAAAATAAAAATGATTATTAACACCTTGTTTTATATATATATTTTAATATATAAATATTTACCTTTGGATGAAATATTTTCGTCTTTGAAATTATTTGTTGAAATATAAATATTCCAATTTATTAACCATATTAAGCCATAGAGCTCCTCTTTTTCATTTTTAACCATAAATTTGAAACTAGCATGTGAATTGGCATATTCAAATAGATCAATAACAAAGCATTCAACAAAGTTTATTTTGTCAAATCTTGAAACCTTATTTGTTTCACTTAAAATTATATATATAAAAAAATAAAAAAAGATTATTATATTATTAATTTCTTTTTTTTTATTTATATGATTTAAACTAATTTATATTAATTATTACCTCGAATGCATATCAATATTTAATTTATATTTGTGGAGTTTTATTGCTACAACTTCATCTATTTTTATTTTATATATTTTATATTCAAATATTTAATTATTAAAATATTTTGAAATATTGCTTGCTTATTTATAATAATTTACCATCTATAGAAGTATTGACTAAGGCAAAACCAAGATTCTGCTCACATTGTTTACAATTAATTTCTTTCCAAATGTATTTCAGTGTTTGCTATTTTTTTTATAATAATAATAAAATAAATAAATAAATACATAAAAAATAAATAAATTAGTTATTTAGAGTAAAATTAATCAAAGTAAAATAAAATGATAAATAAATAATGATAGTAATGTAGCTTTTGGTAGTAGCTTAAAAATACAGAGCTTGTGTATTAAAAGTTGTTTCATCCAAATCATATTTTATTATTGGAAGATTGTATCAACAATTTAATATAGCATTTTTTGTAATAAAAAAAATCAACAAAAAAGCTCTATATCCATTTTATATCTTTTAAATGGCTGTTTTCTTTATCTTCCGTATTGTATTTTTTTTTTTTTCTTCTTATAATAAATATGTATATAGAATTAATAATTACCTTTACTTCGTAATTTTTTATAATAAAAGAATTTTTTATAATATTATTCGGATGTAATATAAAAAATGTTCTTCCAATTAGAATTTCATTATTTTTCGCTGCTAGGGAGCCAATACCAATTTGTCCTTCAAATCTTGATATGTCAGAGGGAACGCATAACCAACAATCCATCATTTCAAACCAATGGTCAGAAGGAAGATCTACAATTCGTTTAAAATTTTTTATTTGATGATCTGAACCTTCTGATGGTTTAGTAAATATATTAAGATGTTGATTACATTTAGAACAGTAAAGCTGACTAATGTTTTTTAATACTTTTGAATCATAAATTATTGGTGTACTATTTATTGAAATGTCTTTAACTTTAAACCATTCCTTTTCTGTTTTTAATTTTAAGATAACGGTATTTTCAGTTTCAGATATTCTTAATGATGAGGGTATAATCTTAAAAGGAAAAGTAATGATATTTTTTTTTGAATTATCTATATCCGAAAAAAAAGCTAGAGAAAAAGTATTAATTGATAGATCAGGTGGAACATCTCTTACAAAAAGTGTTATAGAGAGGGTATTAATATTAGGTAGAAATTCAGAATAATATTTTATAGACATTTTTTTTTTTTAAAAAAAGAAAAAATCAAATTTTATTAGGCATCATATAGAATATATATATTTTATATTATAGAAGTTATTTTAAATTATTGAATGGTTCAAAAATGTTATATATTTATATTTGTGGTATAAATTAATTAAAAAATAGTAATTATTTTCTTCTATTTTATATGTATTTTATTTTTATTAAATTATAAAATTTTGAACTACTTTTTTTTTTTTTTTTAAATTTTTTCTATTCTAATAATTAATTAATTAATTAATAAAATTATTTCTTTCGTATAATTGGTTAATATATTTATTTTTTGATTAACATAAAAATTTATTATTATTATTATTATATAAATAAAAAATAAGATATTACAATGAAAATGAAATAACAAATTTAAAGTAAAAAATAATTATATACATGTTTTTAAATATTTTTTTTTTTTAAAAAAAGAAAATAAAATAATAAAAAATATATATATACTTTATTCTATCTACTGGTTATTATAAATTAAGCATTTAAATATTTAATTGTTATTGTAAATTATATAAATAAAAAAATACTGTAAAATTTGTATTTAAAACAAAACAAAATAAAAATAAAGAATAATAATAATAATAATAAAAAGAATTGTTAATAATAATAGACTTCTATATAAAATAAACAATATATATTATTTATTTTATTTTTTGACTGTCTTATTTTTAATTAAACTTGGCAGATTTATGGATGTGTTTTTTGTTTCCTTTATTTTTACAATAGGTTGAAGGATTTTTGGAAGGTTAATTATTCTTCTTGGACTTTCAGATATTTTATTAGATCTAGAATAATTTGGTGGGATTGGTGGTGGCAATTGTCGATTTAAGGATATAGCTAGTTTTGAATTTGTTTTTATATTATTTATAAAGTCACTTTTTGATTCTTTTAGAGCGGTATCAGATTTCATCAGTGATGAAAAGGAAGCATGATCTGATGATAATGCAACTGCTGTTGAAGCTTCTGATAAAGAAACAAATGATTGAGGTTGTTTATGGGATCCCATTGATTCAGATATTAAATTGCCTTCAGACAAAGAAGGTTTTGGATATTCTTCTACTTCATTTGTATTTGGATTGGGCTTTTCTATAACATGGTATTTATGAGCTCTTATATTTCCTGAAGTTTTCTTTTTAAAATTATTTATTTTATCATTTAATTCAGTGGTATTGCTACTTTTTATTTTTTCAATATTTGAAGAATTATTTAAAAATTTGACATCTTCTATTAATGAAGGCATATCACTAGATTCCTGATTATTTTTTGAAGATGGTAACTCTTCTATATTGGTATTATCATCTATTTGTTTTTTTATTTTTGGTAATAAATTCATACCTTTTGGTATATTATTTAAAGCTTGTATTAATATATCTTGATCGGTATTATCATTAGATGTATTTAGGCTATCTACTTTTTCTAAATTTGTTGATTTATGTATTATATTATTTTCTATAATATATATATATTTTTAATTTATGAATAAGAAAAGTAAAAACGATATCATTAGTTAAGATAATAATCAGTATTTATTACTTTATATATTTATAATCACAGTAGTTATATTATTCGGTTTTTTTTCTCTTTAAAAGCTTACCTGATAATGATGTTAGGAGACCAGTTCCTTTAAAGGCTTCAGATAATGTTTTTTCTTTTTAATGTTGAAAGATATATTAATTTCAGATTCGTTTTTATATTTTAGTTTAATGATATGGTATATTATAGGTAATAATAGCTATATTAATTACTATTTACCTGAGCATGCTTTTTGAAGACGTTCTATTTCTGAGTGTAAACATGATAAAGTTTCAGAATGTTGTGTTTGTAATTGTTTTATTGTTTTTTCAAGTGAATTAATTTTAGCTATGGCCTTTCTATATTCATTACTTTTCAGTACAATATCTTTTTCATTAATAGAATTTTCTGTTTGTGGAATTAACGGTTTTTTTAATCTTAATTGAGAACTATTTCTATTAATAGTGTAATCATTTTGTTTGTATCTTTCTATATGATTAGTAGAATCGCTTTGTGATGATATATTTTTCCGTATATCAGTCTTAACACTTTTTTTAGAATTTTGGCTTAGTGTTTTATTCAATGGAGGAGTATTTCTTGTGGGATTAGATGATTTATATGAAGTTTTTTTATTTTCTTTTAGTGATAATGAATTATTAATATTCATTTTTCTATGTTGACTTGATGATGAATTAGTAGAATGAAAATGATTATTACTATTATCATTATTATTATTATTATTACTTATAGTTACTTTAGTTTCTGTTGATGTTAATGGATTTACTGAATTTTTAGATGATGTATTTGTAGATGATATTCTTTGTCTCGATTTTAAAGATGAATTAATTGGTGGTGATGGTTTTTGTATTTTTTGCAAAGAAGTAGAATTTTTTTCCGAGTAAAGATGAGAGCTTCGATCATTTTTTAATTTCTTTTTTGTGTCCTGTGAAGTTAATGATAATGAGGATGTAATTTTTTCTTTTTTTATTTCAGATAGCGTTTTATTTGGCGTATTTGTATTTTCTTTTTCTTCTATTTTGATTGAATCCTTACTTATTTTTTTATTTAAGGTTTTAGGAATATTGGATATGGAGTTTTTTGAAGAAAATATAATTGTGGAATTACTTTTGTATATATCATTAACTAATTTCGACTCCTGACATAAATCAATATCTGAATTATTCAATGTTACATCGGAAAGTTTTGACTCAGGTCCAGCTTTATTGAATGGCTTTATTGGATTTGATTCTAGATCTTTATTATCTGTTATAAAATTCTTTTTTATTGTAATATTTTTTTTCATGTTTTTTAAAAGTACCAATATAAAATTTTCAAATAATTATATATAATATAGTAATATCTTTTATTTTCTTTAAGGTAATACAAAAATCCATAAATTGGATATTATAATTAGTATTTATAAATATAAAGGTATAAATATAATTATATAGTATTAAAATATTTAAAATATATCTAAATTTATTACCTAATTTTCCTATTTACTTTATTAAACAATTATTATTACATAATAATCATAATAATAATAATAATAATGAGATTTACAATAAATGAAATAAAAATATATTACTTTATAGAAAAAAAAATAATTTAATAATTGTATTTTAAAGGTTTATAAAAAAATAAAGATTTTTATGTTAATTTTAGAATAAACTATAATATGGTAATTTTAATTATTATGATTTTTTTAATTAAAAGGAATTTTTTTTTTTTTTTCCTTAACTTTTTAAATAAAATAAAAATTATTATAAAAACCATTGTTTCATTTTATTTATATTATAAAATAATGCTAGTATTGAATATAATTTACTTTTAATATATTTTAATATTACTTCCTTTTTATGAATGTATATGAATTATAATTACGCCTCTTATTTTTCATTATCATTATTTAAAAGAGTAATGTTATCAATTATTTCTTTCAAATTTAAATATGTATAAATATTTATTTTCATTATATTCAAGTAACTTGATTTAATACATCATTATATATATATTAAATATATTAATTTAATAAAATATTAATGATAAATATATAATGATAAAGTTTAAAAATATTATTGAATATTAAATCCCATTATAAAATAAACCTCAATTTATTTAAATGAAAGCTAAAAGAAAAATGAATATATGGAATATGAAGATTATAATAATATTTATTAAATATGGGTAATAATAATCTTTTATATTTTATTTCTAAGTGGAAATTTTAGATAATAGAAACTATAATTTATATTGTATTGTTAAAATTAAACTGAACTAAAAATATTAAAAGAAAAAAGAAGGTATTATACAAATTATACTATTATTATCTATATTATTATGCTTAAAAATATTTATATTTTTATATATAATTTGTTTTTTAAACATATACATTCATTTAAAACTATACCTAATATATTACAAATATTAGAGATTCATTGTTTTTTCTCCATTAAAATAAAAATGGAATATTTTATTTTGATGTATCAATACATAAAAAAATAATGTATTGTTTGTTTGTTAATATTGGTCTTTTTTATTTAATTTCAAAAAAGTACATATTTATGTATATTCGAAATTTATAATATATATTTAAAATAAGTGTTTTTTTTTCTTAAATTTTCTATTAATCAATATTCAATTTGTTATTAAATAATTGTAATTAATATCTTAATATAAATAGTTTACCTATAACTAATTATGCTTTTAATACCTTTAATTATATTATTATAATTATTATTATGAAAAAAAGTTCATCATATTAATTTGCATTTTTAAAATATTTTTGTTGTGTCGATGATGTGGAATTTAATCCACCATTTATTTAATTTTTAATTTATGTATTTGAATTTAATTTCCAAAAATTTCTTTTACTCTAAATAGTAAACAAAAATAAATTAATTTTTTAAAAAAAAATATAAAAACGTTTTTTTTCTCTACTTTTTTTTTCTTTTTTTTTTTTTCTAAGTATTAATTTTTTATATCAGCAATATTTGATTCTTAGAACCAAAATAAATATTTTCTTTAACAATAATATAACATATATAAAAAATTAAATAATACAATCTAAAACCAATTTTTATTTTTTACCAATACAAAAAAAAAATAAACGAAACAAACAAATAGTAATAATATAAAAAATAAAAAGTAATTATAAATATATAATTTTAAAATTATAATGGCTTCAGAAAAAGTGACTCTGTACTTATATGATTTATCAAGAGGTATTTTTTTTTTTTTTTTTTTTTTTTTTTTTTTTTTTTTTAAAAAAAGCAATATTTCAAATATTTTATATTATATTAACATACATATTAATAATTTTAATGATAAGGTTTAGCAAAAATATACTCTCAACAATTAACCGGCCAATATTTTGAGGGAATATGGTATTACATATTATTTATATAATAATTTAATTTCTTTATAATATAATTGTAATTAATTAAATTAAATATTATATTATATTAAACATATTAAATATCATTCATAATTATTTATTTGGCCTATTCATTTAAAAAATATTATTTTAATAGGCATACTTCAATTGTAGTATATGGAATAGAATATTATTATGCTTCGGGAATTCAAACAGCTATCCCAGTATGTTAATATTTAAAAAGGATAATATGATAATAAATTTATTACTCATTACTGAAATTTAAATTTTAACAATTATTTTGATTAACAGGGTCAGACCCATCATGGTCAACCATATAAAACGTTTGATTTAGGTGAAACCTTTATACCAAAGGAAGTATTTTTAGAATTTTTACAAGATATTTCACCAAGATATACGTAAATATTAAATTATGAAAATAAATACATTTATATGTCTTTATATATTGATTATTCATTTAATACAATATTATTTAAAAATAACAAAATATTTTTAAAAGTGAGGCAACATATGATTTATTCGAAAATAATTGTAATAAGTACGTAAATAATAATTATAAACATTATGAAATGATGTATATAAATTTATATTAATATTAAACATTATAAATTGATTTAAAGCTTTTCAAATGAAGTAAGCCAATTTTTGACAGGAAAAAAAATCCCAGAATTTATTAATAATCTTCCAAAAGATGCTTTAAATACGTAAATATATCAACATACTATCATATACACTAATGTGACATATAAAAGATGTAATATTATTATTTGGACATATAAATTAATTCTCAATTATAATATAAATATAAATAATATAACCATAAAATCAAATAATATTAGACCATTGGGTCCAATTGTAAGACAATTTTCACAATCTATTGCTAATCAAATAAATAATCCTGAATCAAATGGTGACACATATGGTGTAATTCAAAATGGAATTCAAAATTTAGCTTCTGCTACTAGTAACAATAATGATAATGTTATAGCAAATCTTCTTGGAAATATTGGAAGATCTGATAATTCCCATGCAACAAATCCAACTTTATTACCATCAAATATAATTAAGCCAGAATCTGATGATATAAATTTAAATATTAGAACCATAAAAAAACTATCCGAACTTAATGAAATAATAAAAAATCATAGTTTTATTATTATTGATTTTACAATGGCTAGATGCCCACCATGTCAGGCAATAGCACCAATTTTTTCCAAAATGTTAAATGATAGGTTAACTGATAAGAATTACCAAGAAACTTGTCCGGTGCCAAATTTTGTTGCTCTTAAAATTGATATTAATCAATGTGAACAGCTAATTCCACAATATTATGGTATATCAGCAACTCCAACATTTACATTCATGAAGAATGGAAAAGAAGTAATTAATACATTATTTATTTATTATTAAAATAACAAAAAAAAAAAAAAAAAAAAAAAAAAATAAAAAATATATATAAATATAATAAAAGATATCACTATTATAATATATTAATATTAAAACTTAATATTTATTTATTTACAATAGATAGGTCGTGTTGTTGGTGCTAATAAAAATGAAATTGAAAAAAGAATGGATGAAATATTTAAGGAAGTCAAAAATTGTAGGATATATTATAATTATAAACGATAATACCAAATATATAAAAATCTAATATTAAAATTTATTATAGCAAAACCATGCATAAAAATTAATATGCAAGATAGAGCTATTCCATTAGAACATAATATATTTAATCAAGCTAATGTTCTTGATAATGCAATTAAAAACCTAAAGATTTCACTTCTTACAAGTAATAAAGTTGAACAAAATGAATGGGATTCATTAATGGAAATTGAAGATTATTTAAACGATAAACCTGACTCAACTCCTATTCTTTCTGATAAATGTGCAGATATTATTAGTAAGTACCAAATATCGTTATAAATAATATAATTTAATAAAAAGTGTTTTAGAATTTTTAAAAACTAATATTATGTTCTAATGTATACATTTATAATAGAAAAGTCTATAGATTTATTAGATGATAATGAGATTATACCTCTTCTCGAATTAATAAATAAATTAAGTTTGAATAGTAAAATCAAAGCATCTTTTGTAACAAGAAAAGGTATATTAATATATAAATGTTTATTATTTTTTTAATTATAGAAAAATTTGAAAACTAAAACAATTTTTAATAAATCTATTATTTTTTTTAGATAAAATTATAATAAAATTAGTAGAAAAATACAGTGATAATAAAAAAACCGAGATTCAAACATTTTTATTGAAAATTGTAATTTAATTTTTTATATTATGTAATTTAAAAAATTAATTAAAATACTAACATTTATAATGTAATATATAAAAATTTCCCATTTTTAAAGTTATGTAATTGGTGTAATGAACTTGAACCTGTTAGATATTTATTAAGTGATATTCCGTATGAGAATAATAATAATAAATCACTATTTATTAATTATTTAACAAATTCTTTATTATCGGAAAATGAAGAAATAGTAATTATGGCACTTAAGTTGTTGAATAATATTTCATTATTTAAACTATACATAAATATTGATGATGAAGAAAGAGATATTAACATCATTAGTTCGATTGTTCAACTTTTACAGAATAAAGAAATATTAAAAACATCAGGTTTGTCAAATTTTTATATTATCTATTTTTGAATATATATTAAATTTAAGTTATTAATTATCTTTTTATTTATTTATTACATTAATAAAAGTTACAACAATTTTATCATCCTTTTATCTTAATATTTTTGAAAATCAACAATCATCTATTCCTGAGTTATTAAATGTATTTGATATTAAATCCATTATTAATAATATTATAAAATCTTTTGACGAAGAAATTAAATCTATAAAAGATGTAAATATTAAAAAAGAAAAAGAGTTATTAAGAGATTTATGCTTTAGAATTATCGCAATGGTTGATTATATTCAAAATTAGATTTAAAAATCTCTTTATATTTTAGTATTTTATTATATTTATCAATTTACCAAAATTAATCTATTAATAAAAAATAATAAATATATTTTAGATATAAATGAATTATAGAATGTTTTATAAAATGATAGAATTAATTATATTTTAATAATAGTAAAAGAAATATAATAGTACTTTAAAAATTTTATTTAATAAATTAAATGTCATTTATTTTTAAATAATTTATTATTTTTAATAAAAAATAAAGTTTTTTGAATAAAATTTTTAAAGCTATATAATAATATTTTGTAATTTTTTTATTTAATTTTCATAATTCAGAAGAGTTTTATTTTTATAATAAAATGAAAAAGAAAAAAATAAGTGCAAAAGAAATTATTAATGTTAAAGAAAATAAAAGTGAAAAAAAAGATAATAATAAAAATAATAGTAAAAACGAGACAAAAATGAAAAATAAAAGTGGTAATAGTATAAATATTTCAAAAACAAAATTAAAAACATTAAATGATGACAAAAAAAAAAAAAAGATTGAAGATGTTATAAAAAGGAAAAAATTAGATTCCTTGAAAAAAAAACTTAATGAATATACAAAGGAAAAACTAATTGAAAAATACAATGAAACAAAATTAAAAGAAAAAATGGAAAGAACTAAGAATGAAATATTTAAAACAACAAATAATGTTGGACTAAAATCTATTATTAACAATGAGGATAATAGTATGTTTGAAAATAGTATTTATAGTGACAATGGAAATGAATATGGAAGTGAATTTAATAAAATTCTAGAGACTACAGATGAATACTTAGATATATCTAGTATTGATATTAATTCAAAATTCAATGACAATTCTTACATGGAAAAAAGTTCAGAATTGATATCTGATTTGGATTCAAATATATTTTCTTCAATAGCATCAGTAAATATTGATTCATCAATATCTTCATCTCCAACAAAAAAAGAGACTTCTTTAATTAAAAAACTTTACAAACAATCCACATCAAAATCAGAATCTTCTTCAAAAAATAAACTATCTCCAAAAAATAAATCTTTTAATAAATCTGAAGTTAATGAATATATTAGAATTGATAATTCGACAATTCAGGCATATATTCATTTTTGTAAAAAAGTTTCTATATCCTTAAATGACTCTTATTTCCAATTTATTGTTGAAAATTTATCAAAAACTCAAATCAATTCCTTTTTATATATTAAAACACCAAAAAATACAAGTTTGACAACTATCAATTCTAGTAATCCTTATAATAATAAATTAAATTCATATTACGATAATAGTAATGAGGTAATAGTAAATAGTGGAACTTCTGGATTCAAAGGTAGACAATTATTCATGTATAACCCGTATGTAAAAAAGCATAATGAAAAGAAATAAAATAAATTAAAAAAATAAATATAATTAATCGATTAATTATTATTTTTATTTTATTGCAAATGGTTATATAATAAAAATCAATATAATGATATGAAAAATATGGATTTTTTTAATAAAAAAGTATTAAATCAAAAAAACCGAGAATACCATTAGAGAAATTGCGAAAATTAAAAAATCTTCAGCAATTAAGAGTAAAGTAAGTCTATCAATAATTTTACAAAAATGAATATAAAATTCTTCAAATTAGATAGTTATTAATTAAATATTTTATAATATTATATTTATATAAAATTATATACACCAATTAATATGAATAGATTTATTAATAGTTTATTATCATATAACGAAAATTTATCACGATTGAAACAACTGTATATTTTATATATAAGCATAATAAAATAAAAAAGCATAATTAAATATTATTTTATATTTATAATATCTTTTGTTTTATTAATATTTTAACATTAACATAGTCAAAAAGACTATAAGGAATTAGTAAAAACGAAAAAGACTCTCGAAATAATAATGGTAATTGTTTTTATATTATTATGGCTTTTTTATTTTTATTAATTAATATTAAAAAAAATGTATTAAATGTAATAAATTAAACAATGTTAAAAATATAAAAGAATAAAAAAATTGGAAAATTAATCGGTGAACTTGATTATTTGACAAATGATATAGATGAATATAATTCTACAAAAGTACAACAAAGGAATAAACTTGAAATTCAATATAACAATTTTGCAAAAGAAATAGAGAAAAACATCATAGGTAGAATGCTAATATTATAGTTTATACTAATAAATAATATTTATATATAATTACTAAAAGTAATTATATTTAATAAAATTACTTTTATCAGAATTAGATATTATTCATTATAAAAAAAAAAAAGAATATGATAATATATTAAAAGAATTACAACAATTAAAACAATTTGAGGTTTGTGAAAATAAGATTATAGTAATATCTATATTTAATTAAGTACATTATTTAATGTATGATATTTTTATTATGAAATTAATAATTATCAAAGGAAAAAATAAATTCACATCCAGAAATACTAATTAAAGAAATAGAAATACTTAATGATAAAATAAAAGAAAATGAAGAAAATTACCAAAATGAATTAAAAAGAATGGAACTTCGAGAAAAATTTAAAGAAAAAGAAATGGAGGAATTAAAGCATCATAATATAAATTATCTTATATTAGAATCCTATAGTGTAAAACTTAATTTAAATTTATACCTTTTTTTATCTTTCTTATATATTGAAACTTTTTTTTTTTTAAATATTTTATTTTTTAATTATGTAATTTAAATAATTTTTTATTATACAATCTAAGCATGTTTCACCAAAAATTATAGATAGATATATTGATAGAGTTGAAGAACATAAACGATTATGTTATGAAAATCATATACAAAATGAGTTCCAAAGTAATTTAAAAAGAGATATTGAAAAATTAAAAAAAGAAAATGAAGATTTAAAGAGAAATAATATGAGAGCTACAAATTTATTTGAAAAAATTGTATATAAAAACCAACTAAAATGTTCACCAAATGAAACTTATAAATTCGAGAGTGATAATAAAAACAATACATCTATAAATAAAAGGCAAATTTTATTGAACAAAATAAAGTTTATGAAAAATCAAGAAATAGCAGATAAAAAACTAACATCTGAAAGTGGAATTATACCTGGTCTCTCGCCACTAAAACAAGAAATTTTTGATGGAATTAATAAATTTTTAAATAATGATAACAATATTATTTATAATAATAACGATGTAATAAATAGTGTAAATGAAAAAGTAAATCTAAAGGAGCAATATATTTATAAAAATTCTAATTCAAATAACTCAAATAATATTATTCAGTCATGATATAAATACATATTATGTTGTTAAATTGTTTTATCAAACAATAAAATTTTTTATAGACTTTATATTCAATATAAAAACTATACTATTATACATTTTAATACATTCTATTACTTTCTGTAATTATGATACTTTTATTATCTGTACTGTTAATTAAGGATACCTTTAAAATGTTATAATTTAATAGCTATTCATTGCTATCCATTACAAATATAAAAGAGTATTTTATATTTAATATGTATTTTTTATTAATTTTTTAATCGATTAAAAAAAAAATTAATAAAAATTTTTATTAAATAATTTTTTTTTTTTTTTTAAAAAAAAAAAGAATTTTAATTATTTAAAATTCAAACAAAAATTCAAATTGAAATTGAAATTTAAATAAATATACAAATTAAATTTGAAGCCTGTTTTGTTCATTTAATCATTTATTTTATTTTTGTTATACATTATTATAATTAATTAATAATAATTAATAAAAATAAAGCTTCCTTTTATTATTTATATTTTTTTATTTAAATTAAATTTAAATGAATTTAAATTAAATATTTCATTATTTAGTTTTACTAATTTAAATCAATGTATTTAAAGAATTTGTATATAAATATTCCATTTAAAAGGAATTTATTAACGTTCATAACCAGTTTTTAAATTTTATTTTATTAATATTTAAATATTTATTAGAATATATAAAACAATTTTGGAAAGAATATAGAGAATTTAATTATTTATAGAAAAATGTCATTACCTGAAGATTATTGGGATTCATCTTCATTAAAAATCAATAATAAGAATAATAATAAAAATAATATTAGAAATAATTTAAATTTATTAGATGATATTAAAATTATTAAAGAAGCATTAGAAGATAAAGATAAAACAAGAGTGGATGAATATGATTTTTCGTTTTCAAGTTTAAAAAATAAAAAAGAAAATTCTAATTTAAATAATATTAAAAAACAATCTTCAATGGATAATTCTCTAAATTTGTCATATTTGATAAAACAATCTTCACTAAATCAAAATGGTTAATATTAAAATAAATTATATATGTTTATATTTACTTTTTAAAACTTTTTTTTTTTTTTTTCCTTTTTCTTTCTCTCCTCTCTCTCTCTCTTTTTTTTTTTTTTTTTTTTTTTTTTTTTTTTTTCATTGTACTTTTTATTTAATTTTTAAATATTATGTTAAAAGTTATGTTAAAATAATTTTATTATAAATAATTATTAATAATCATATATTTTAATTTTTATTATTATTTTTCAATAAGATGATAATAATAGTAATTCGGTAAGCTCGACTTCCAATAACAGTAGAAACAATATATCTGTAAAAAGAGAAAACAGTAAAGAATTAAATAATTCAATTTCAATAAAAAAGGCAAAATCTGAAAATTTAAATAATTCAACAAATATGAACCGTCATTCTGAAACTGTTAATGTGATACCCCAAATTCCACAATATGATTATCAATTAAACTCAATAAATTCGACATTTAGTCCATATCCAAATTATTCAGGAGTAAATTTATTCAATACTATAATGCCAAATCCTGTACAACCGCAATATTATATTTTGCAAAATAAAAATCAAGTACCTGTTATATCAAATTACACTTCAGGTAACTCTTCACCACAATATATAAATGTAAATCCTTTAAACATGACTAGTCCAGTAAATTCTGCACAAATAACTACTCCAATTGGTACTCCAATAGCCCAACAAATATCAGGACAAATACCAACTCAAATTCCTTCACAAATATCACCTCAATTATCATCTCCAATTGCACAACAAGTTAATCCATTAATTCCTGTTCAATCTGCAACAAATGTTTATCCAATTTTTAATATGAACAAAGATACAAACAGCAATCAAAAAAAGGTAGAAAAAAATATAAATAATAACCAAGCAAAAGTAATTGATTTAACTGAAAGTGATAGCAAATCCAAGGAAAAGGAAAAAGAAGAAATTGAATATAAATCAATATCAGAACTTAATAATAATTTGGAAAACGATAACAAATATACTATATTAGATAAGGTAATAATAATAATTTCTAGTTTAATATAAAATATAAATAAAATGGAATTTTTATTAAATTAAACATTTTAAAAATGCAAACAAAATATATTGGGATATTAGATAAAATTTGCTAGAAAAAAACAAGAATATTTTTATAATTTGTCTCAAAAATATACAGAATTTATTAATAATGCAACTAATAAATTAATTTCATTACAAGAAAAAGCAATTGGAACAACATATTCAGAAACAAATAAATACAATAAACCCAATGAGAATATAATAAAAGTTGAAATTGAATCAAGTGAAAAAATCAAATCAAAAATAGAAACCCCGTCATCATCAAAAAATATATCAAATGAAGAGAAAAAATCAAGTGATTTAAAATCTAAAAATACAGTTCCTGTTCCTACTGAAAAGAAGGTAAATTCAATTGAAAGAAATGTAATAATACCACCTTCTCTAAAAGAACACCTCATAAATTTAAAAAAAAGAAATTCAAGTGAAAATGTTAATAATACAAATAAAAAAATCAAGACTATTTCTCAGGATATTTATTCTTCATCTAAAGAAACAGATTCAAATCATTCAAGCTATAATAAATCTTCAGTAAATAAAGATAATAAACCATCAACTTCAATTAGTGAAAAAATATCATCAAATAATAATTCATCATTATATAATAATAAATCGCCATCATATAATAGATTATCAACATTTAATAATAAATCATCACTATCATATAATACTAACAATAACATAAAAAATAATTCATCAGCGCAAGCAATAAATAAATATTCATCAAATAATGTAGCAAATTCTCAATTTTCAAATATTAAGACAACAAATCAAAAAGAAGGATCTATTGAAATAAAAGTTTGTTCACAAAACACAAAATCAAGATTATTTTCAAAATCAATTGAGTATGAAAGAAAAATAACGGATCGAAAGCCAAGAAAATTCATTCATTTACAAAACAGTCATAGTATGATTGTCACAAGTTTAGGAGGTGAAATTTTATTTTATGATACAAAAAATAAAGAAGAAATATCTTCAATACAAGCACCTGCAGGAGGATGGCCTGAAGACATTTGTTCAATTTCTAATGATTTATTTGCTATATCTACATTAAGTAAAAATAGAAATAAATGTGAGACGCAAATAGCTATAATTTCAACTAAGCATGGTTTAGAAAAACCTAGATTACAATCATTTAAAGAGTTTAAACCACACGATAATGGTTCCATTAGAATTGCATATATCGGAGAATCAGATAATACATTAAAGCTATTATCTGCTGGATCTGTATGTTAATGTTATTAATAATTTTTTTATTTAGAAATTTATATATGTTATATATAATGTAATTAAGCAATGATATATATATTAAAAAAAAATTATATTTATAAGGATCATAAAATATTTTTATGGGATATTAAAGGAGATGGAAAAAATGGCTTCAAACCCGACAAGGTTAGTTTTATTCATGAACGACATTCATCTGCTATCCAAGCATTATGCTATAATTCATGGAATAATACAGTTTACTCTGGAGGTTCAGATTGGTATAGTTTATAACAATCATTTATTAAATATTAATAATAAATTAAGTGGAAATATAAATTGATACATTTAATAAGTATAATTAATTAATTTATATATTATAAATAAATTTTACTTTATAGTAAATTATTCGGATTTAATTTAAACACCCGAAGAACAACATTTCAAAATCGTTATGACATGAGAGTAAATTAATAATAATAATAATAATAATAATAATAATAATAATAATAATAATAATAATAATAATAATAATAATAATAATAATAATAATAATAATAATAATAATAATAATAATGTTATTATAAAAGATCTCTAGTATCTTACGTAATCCAGTGGATGTTAATCAGCTGTTAATAATGTCATCAGGTAGTATATATATATTAATCTAATTGAAAATAAGAATTAATATTAATTTAAAAAAAATAAATAAAATTATATAGCTACAAAAGATCAATTTAGAATATGCGATATAAGATCTAGAAAAACAGTAATGAATTTTGGAATTCCTACAAATGAAGTAATTATAATAACCTTTAAACTTTTATTAATATATAAAGTTAAAATGATAATAAAATAAAGTATATAATGGATAAATTAAAATTTATATTTTGATTAATAACATAATATTAGAACACCACTCAATACGCATATCCAGATATTCATAAAGATGGATATTTAATTAGTTTTGGATCTCAAAATACTGATGAAAGAAATAAAGCAGCAGTGTATATTTGGGATATTAGATATATTAGTCCAAATAATTCATATGTAAGCGATATTAAATTAGAACAAGGTAACCTTTTTTTTATTATTAAAATTAAATGTAAATAATGATATTTTTTTTTTATAATTATTAATTAAAAAAAATATTTCATTTATCATTTAAAATTTTATAGGAAGAATTATAAAGCCATTATTTAGTCCGATTAAAAGTCAATTAATCACTATAGATACAAATGGAAAGGTAAACATATCTATATATTTGATTATTACTAATATGGTTAAATTTAAATATAGTAATAATGATTAAATTATTTTATTAAAATAAATAGGCTGCTTTTGTAGATTATCAAATTTTGAAAGATCCAGTCAAAAATTAAATATATCGCCTTTTTTATTTATTTATTTATTTATTTAAGCATATCTATTAATATTTTAATTAGAAAAATAGCTATGAAAATTAATAAAATTTTTATATTCAATAATTTATTTTATTTATTTCACAAGCATTATTTAAAAGTATTACACAAATAAAATTAAACATAATTAATTTATTATAAAAGATAAAAAACCAAAAACAAAAACAAAAACAAAAAAAATATAGATAACAATTAATGATAATTTATACTAATAGTTTATTTATGAAATGACTTTAATGGTTTTATATTTTTTTTTATAAATTTCTAATCTTAAGTATCAAAATATTTTAAACTTGAAAATATATGTAAATCAAATTATTATGGTTTTGCAGCTACCAAACCAGCTGGATTTGTAGCTGTTTTTCCATTCATAATTAATGGTTTAAATCCTAAATCTTCTACAGGTATAGAAAACTCAGCTAATTTAGCTTCATAAACTCTTATCATATCGTTGTGAGCCTAATAAATTTTATAGAAATTAAAAAATATATGTTAGATAAATATACAAATTTTTTATTTTTAATATAATTGAAAATAAAATTTAATAATTTAAAAATATCAACAATAGAGGCAATATGCACAATTATATTTATTAAATTTAATTTGTTCAAACATACCTTTGTAACTTTAGCCAAATCATATTGAAGTTCTTTAATTACATTATTTTTACTTTCTAATAACTCTTCTAATTTATTTGTTAAATTAGCAACTGCTGTTGGATTGGCATTGGTTGCTTTCAAAACCTCTGTTAATTGAATATCTTTCTTTTCAAGATTTTCTTTCAAACTATCAACCTTATTTTCTAATATCTATGTTATTTTAATTAAAAAATGATTATGAAGATTAAAATCAAAAAATTTAAATATTTAATAAATATATAATAATTTATTCCATACAATATTCTTGAGTCCTGATTTTTGCTGAACACTTATAATTCTCTTAATAAATTGATTATATAATTCATCTCTTTCTTTTTCAACCTGAGTAAATCTTTGTTCTAATACTTCGTGTTCCCAAAGTAACTGTTTATGATTTTCTTCCAAAACCTTCAATCTAGCTTTTGTATCATGAAGTGACACTTTATCCTTTTGATAGTTTGTCAATTCTTTTT
Organism: Piromyces finnis; assembly: GCA_002104945.1. Classification (NCBI taxonomy): domain Eukaryota; kingdom Fungi; phylum Neocallimastigomycota; class Neocallimastigomycetes; order Neocallimastigales; family Neocallimastigaceae; genus Piromyces; species Piromyces finnis. The sequence continues at coordinate 118,785 of MCFH01000030.1, forward strand.
TTAATGATTCGCCTTCTGCTAATGCCACTTGCAATGGTTCTGTTAATCTTTTATTTTCTGATGTAATATCTGTCATTAATTTTTCATTACGTTCTTCTTTCTTTTTCATTTCTTCTAATTGTTCCTTTTATATAATAATAAGTAATAATAATAATATTAATACATATAGTTAAATGTTTTTAATAAATAAAATTAATTTTTTCATACTTTTAATGAATTGATTAAGGCTAGATTATTTAATGTAATATCATTATAATAATTTTTAATTTCTGTAAAAGCTTTATGATGATTTTTCATTAAAGCATTAATTTGACCATTTTTTCTTTCTTCAATTTCATGAACTTCATTCTTTCTTTTTAGTTCCAATTCATCTCTTATAACTTTTAATTTTTTTTCATATTTAGAATGCAGTTCTTTACTTTTTCTTTCAAAATCAGATCTTATTTTTGTAATATCCTGATCTTGTTTTTGTTTAAGACTTTTAATTATATCTTCATGAGATAATTCAAATTCTTTTAATTCTAATTTTAATGCTCTCTTATCCTTTTTAAGTTGTAATTCACGATTCTGATGCTCTTCTTGATCTATTTGTAGTGCTCTTTCTGAATCAGTTTGCAGATGCGCCACATTGTTCTGATATTCATACAATAGATGTTTTACTTTTTGTTTATACACCTATTTATTTAATATTATAATTTATATTTGATTTTATTTTTGAAAATATATCATTGATATAAGAATAAAAATATAGAGTTTATTAATTAATATGTAAATATACGCAATAATAAATATAAATAATAATAAATAATGAAAAAGAAAAATACCTTTATTTCAACTTTATACTTTTCTTCAAGTTCTTCTAATTCTCTATCTTTATTTAATAATTCTGCTTTTGCTTCCTCTAATTTATTTTTTGATATTTCCCAAAATTGTTTTATTTTATCCTACATACATGATAATAATATTAGATAACAATTAAAAAATATAAATATATATATTAATATTACTTGAATTTACAATAAATTTTTGAATTATATTAATATTAATTTTACTTTTTCTAATTGAAAATGGTTTCTTTCATTTTTTTCATTTGCCAATTCATCTTGAAGTTGAATAACTTGTTCTTGAAGCATTTCTAATGAAAGAACATTATTATCTTCTCCAACATTTTTTTTTCCTTTTCCTTTGGCACTCTTTTTTTTTCCTTTTTTAGATGACTATAAAAATTAATTTATATTAGTGTCCCCTTTCAAATATTTATTTATTTATTTTACTTTTCAATATTATTTATTTTACTTTTCAATAGAAACATTAACATTACCATATTTAAAGAACTTTTATAAAAAAAGATAAATTAAATTTTATTAAAATAAAAATTAAATAAAAAAAATATATATATATATTATGTTTTTTTCTTTTTTTATCTCTCTTTTATATTATTATTAAAGTTTATTTTTATCTTTTTGATGATTTATAATAAGAAACTTTAATAAATAATAATATCTATTTTTTAATTGATAGTGAATAATATAATTTGTCTACTCCGAAAACCTAAATTATAACAATCTTAATTATTAAATTTAAAATTCAAAATTTAAAAAAATTATAATAATTCTATACAATATCCATTATTTTTTCCTTTCTATTTATTCATAAATAGAATATCCTATTTGATTAAAAATTTATTAAATACTTGTTACACAATATCAATCTTTTTAAAAATGAAAAAATAAAAAACTGAAAAAAAAAAAAAAAACACAAATTTTATTATCTTTTTACTATTTATTTATAATTTTTTTTTATTTTTACAAAAAAAAAAAAAAAGTACTTTAATATTAATTTTTTTGCTTGTTTATTTTTTTTGTTTATATTTATATTTAAATTATAATTGTTTTTTTTTTGTCTCTTGTAATTATATTTCTAAATAGTACATTTTTTATAATTTATTAAAATGTTTAAATATATTTACTTTGTTTTCATGTTTTCTTTTAAATATTTATTTACGTTTTTTTTTTAAAAAATTTACCATTGAGCATTCTTCTTAGCTTCTTCTTCTTTTTGCTTTTGAAGGTTAGCAATCATATTTAAGGCAGAACCAGCCTTGAACCATTCAATTTGGTCAACACTCATAGTGTGATTTAATGGAATATCAAATTCTTCACCATTCTTTAATACAACATGCATAGCTAATTCACTACCTGGAGCAAGAGTAGTAACACCCTTAGTAGAAATGATAGCTCCTTCAGTAACCTTATCATAATCATCTGGGTTAGCGAAAGTAGCTGGAAGAATACCTTGCTTCTTTAAGTTAGTTTCGTGAATACGAGCAAATGATCTAGCAACAATAAACTTACAACCTAAGTATCTTGGTTGCATAGCAGCATGTTCACGGGCAGAACCTTCACCATAGTTAGTATCAGTAATAACCATCCATGGAACATTGTTAGCTCTGTAAGCAGCTCCAACATTTGGAATAGTATCATATTGGCCAGTAAGTTCATTTAAGACAGAGTTAGTTTCACCATTGAAATCGTTAACAGCACGCATTAAAGTGTTGGTAGCAATGTTAGAAAGATGACCCTTGTACTTTAACCATTTACCGGCAGCACTAATGTGATCGGTGGTACATTTACCTCTAACCTTAACTAAAACCTTAAGATTTTCGAATTCCTTATTATCCCATGGTTGGAATGGTTCTAAGAGTTCTAAACGTTGAGATTCTGGGTTAACCTTAATAACAACTTCTGGTTGTGGGTCTGGGCGGTATGGTGGTGGTTGATAAACAGCACGACCACCGTTGAATCCACGTTCTGGGAGATCGAAACCACGTGGTGGTTCTAATTTGAATGGCTTACCTTCACCATCTAATAAAGTATCAGTAACTGGATTGAAAGTTAACTTACCACCAAAGGCAATAGCGGTAACAATATCTGGAGAAGCTAAGAAGTTCATAGTTTTTGGGAAACCATCATTACGGGAACGGAAGTTACGGTTGAAGGAGGTAAGAATTGAGTTTTCTTGATCTTCAGTGATATCTTCACGGTTCCATTGACCAATACATGGACCACAAGCATTAGCAAGAATGGTACCACCAACAGATTCGAAAACGGAAGCAACACCATCTCTAGTGATAGTAGCTCTTACTTGTTCAGAACCTGGAGCAATGAAGAAGTCAGCCTTTGTGGTATTGATACCATGTTCCTTAGCTTGTTTAACAATAGAGGCAGCACGAGTCATATCTTCATAAGAACTGTTAGTACAACTACCGATCATACAAACCTTAACTTCATCCTTGTATCCTCTTTCAGCGACGATTTCCTTAGCCTTAGATAATGGAATAGCAGCATCTGGAGTGAATGGACCATTCATGTGTGGTTCAACTTTAGAAAGATCAATTTCAATAACCTTATCGTATTGACAACCTTCATCAGCACAAAGGAAAGTATCAGCAATCTTATCAGCAAGATCAGCAACATGAGCTCTGTTAGTAAGTCTTAAGTAACGAGCCATAGCTGGAGAGTATGGGAAAGTAGAAGTAGTAGCACCAAGTTCAGCACCCATGTTACAGATAGTAGCCATACCAGTGCAAGATAAAGTTTCACAACCTGGACCAAAGTATTCCATAATATGACCAGTACCACCCTATAATTTATATAATAATTTTATAAAATAAAATTTTAAAATTAATCATTATTTATATTATTTTTTCTTCCATTTACATTAAAAATGAACAAACAATTAATAATTTTCTTTTATGCTTCTCTTATATTAAAAAAAATTTTATTAATATTTACTGAAACAGTAAGTTTTCCTAAGATAGTTAAAATAACATCCTTTGGAGAAGCCCAACCGTTTAATTGTCCAGTAAGATGAACACCAATAATCTTTGGAGCCTTTAATTCCCAAGCAATATCACTCATAGCATCAACAGCATCAGCACCACCAACACCAATGGCAATCATACCTAAACCACCAGCATTTGGAGTGTGACTATCTATTAAATTATTAAATTAATTTTTTATTTTCAATATTTTAAATTAATATTAATGTTATAATACAGTATTATAAAAAAAAATACAAATTAAATATTAATAATATGAATATATTCCGAACATATATATATTTATTTATTATTACTATATGTTTAATAAAATAATATATTAATTAATTTAATATTAAAAACACTTACCAGTTCCGAGCATTAAACCACCTGGAGCAGCATAGTTTTCTAATACAATTTGGTGAATAATACCAGTACCTGGTTTCCAGAAACTGATACCATATTTGGAAGCAGCATCATGTAAGAAATCGAAGATTTCACTGTTATTTTGAATAGATGTAGCAACATCAGCATCACCACCTTTGTGACCACGAATTAAGTGATCACAATGAATACTGGTTGGGACAGCAGTAGTCTTCATACCGGATAACATGAATTGAAGGATAGCCATTTGAGCACTAGCATCTATTTATATTATTTTAAATTTAATTATTATTTTTATTTTTTATTTAATGAACGAAAAAAATTACAGTTTTTTTTTCATTTTAAAATAATAGTATTTGATTTAAATTATACCTTGCATAGCAACACGGTCTATTAAAAATTAGATTATTTTAATTTAATATTAGAAATTCAAAATAAAATTAACATTTATTAATAAATAATTAATACTGTTATATTTCTTTAATTTATTTCTATTTCTATTTTTAGTTGTTTTATTGTATTACCTGGCTTTAACTTTAAGTAAGTTTCTCCACGAACTGGAATTTGATTTGGATCTTCTAAATGAGAGTAAATGTACTTTTCAGCCATAGTTAATGGACGATTTAAATTTTTTCTAACAATTTCGAGATTTTTCATTAACTTTTCGTATGGTGGAACAACAGTCATGGATGGTGGTTGTGGAACAAATTCTTGTTCATTGTCATTTGGGACCATGGTGCACATACCACCATTACATTGCATAGTACAATCCTTTTTATTATTTTATATTTATATTAAAATTTATATATGTTGCATATACATTTAATTAACGTAAGTATACAATAAAGTATATATATAATTTTTTATAACTAATAAACTATTATTAAATTTCAAATAATAATGGAATTATTTTTTTATTATTATTATTTTTCAATCTATAATTTTCAATAGTAAATATTTTTAAATATTATCCTTACTTGGCAACTCATTTTAATTAATTCGTTATTTTTTTATTATTATTTATATTAAATTATTTATGATTTGAATAAATTTATTAAATATAATATTATTTTTGTTAATATTATATTCCTTAATACTAAAAAAAAAACGCAAAAGTTTAAAAAAAAAATTATTCATTATATATATAAAACGATATCTATAATTATGATTGGTTAATTTTACATTAAAAGATATCAAAAAAAAAAATACATTATAAGAAAATCTAATAAAATAAAAATTAATAAATATATATACTGCTTTTAAACTTTGATTTCAATAATAAAAAATAAAGTTTTCTTTTTCATTATTGTTATACAAAAACAAAAATACAAAAAGATAACATTTATTTAAAAAAAAATAAATAAAATAAAAAATCTTAAAAAATCATAGAAAATGAAAATATTGTATAAAAATCATTTTCTACTTATTCTTTATTCATGTAGATAAAAGTGGGGAAATTTTAAAAAAATATAAAAATTTAATTAATACAAAACTTACACATACATAAAATAGAAGTACAATAATCAAAAAAAATTTTGAATAAATTATATTTGTAATTTTAGAATTTATTTATGTTAAAAAATATTATAAAAAATAAATTAAAAAAAATTTTTTATTTATATAAAAGAAATAATTAACCTTTATCCAAAGGTCTTAATATATAAAAAATAAAAATATTTTAATATCCTTTGTTTTAAATAATATTTAATTTTATAAAATTTAAGAGTAAAATATTACCTATTAAAACCTCCTCTTCTATTCATATATTGTCTATATTGTCTTTTTTTCTTTATATTAACTGCACTCACATCAGTACCTGGGACATGTTTACCCTTTTTTTTAAAATATTTTTTTAAGTATCAATTAATTATTATTATTATTATTATTATTATTATTATTATTATTATTATTATGTTTATTATAAAAATTACTTTTGTGGAGTCAAAGCCTCCAAATCCCATAATGGCCATCATTTGAGATTCTAAGTCTTCATTTTCATTAACTATTTTTGAAAAAATAATGAATTAAAAAAAAATTCCATATATATAAATTTACTCTTTTTTTTTAAAAAAAAATAAAATAAAAAGCTTACTTTTAACATCTGAAATATTAACAACTCTAGAAATAATATTTATTATTATTTAATATACATTAAAAAATATAACTATTATTATTGTTGACTTTAATAATTATTAATTATAATTATTATTACTTACTCCTTCTTTTCCTTTTCTTTTTTGATTTTTTTGATATAATATAAATTTTATAAATTAATTAAAATACTATTGTTTATAATATTAATAATTTGAATATAAATACATACGATCTCTTGAATCTTAATTTTTTGAAATTTCATTAAATTTTTTAGTAATAACATTTATTAATTTTATATAATAAATATATAAAATATAATAAGTATATTTATTAAATAAGGCTTTATTAATTTCATTTAATATTTATATATAGAGAGAGAATGCATACTTGAAGAGCTTCTGCTTCTGCTTCTACTTCTACTTCTATGAGAAGAACGATGATGAGAACTTCTATCTCTTGATCTTCTTCTAGAATGTCTATGATGTCTGTCTCTTGAAGATGAACGGGAACGTGAACGAGAATAAGAACGAGATCTGTGGTATCTACTTCTGCTTCTACTTCTATTTCTTCTATCTCTACTTCTGCTTCTGCTTCTATGTCTTCTTCTTTCATATGAACGACTTCTACTACGACTACGACTGCGGCTTCTACTCCTACTAGCCATTTTTCTTTTTCTTTTTTTTTTTTTTTTTTTTTAATTTTTACTTTTTAAAATATAATTGATTTATTAATTTATTAAATTTGTTAGAATATACTGAAATGAAAATATATTATTGATGATTTGAAATTTAATAATTGGAGGTTATAAAACAAATAATTTCACTAAATATAAAAATATAAAATGATTATTATATAAACCAAGCTAAAGAAAATAAAATTAAAAGAAAAAAAAAAGTTATTCGAATATTAAAATATTTATTAATATGTTTTTGTTGATTATATGAAATTAGATCTTTCTACCTTTTGATTTTGAAATTTAGATTTCAGAATTAACAATTTTAAAAATATAATTTTTTATATTTTTAAAAAAAATTATACCAAATAATTTATTTAATTTTATTTTATTTATTTTTTTTTTTTAAAAAAAAAAAAAAAGAAAATAACTATTATACACATTATACACTATACAAAAATTATTTATTCAAAAATAAATGAAAAAAACACTAAAAAAAATATTATATTTATATTTATTAAATAAGAAAAAAGAAAAATAGTAGTTCTTATAGTTTAAGATTTTAAATAAGTATTAATAATAAATTATTTTTCTATTTAGTATTGTCGGAAATATCAGATGATGATTCAATTTCCATCTTAATATTCTTTCTATCGTTATTAAGGGTATTTTTCATTAGTTTGGTTTGACTTTCTAAAATTTTTTTATCCTTTGGATACTCTTTTAACTGACTAACCATTTTATCTAAATATTTAATATATAGGTCTTCAATATTAAAAAGTTGTTTATAATAATCACGAATTTTTTTCTCTCCTTCAATTCTTAAATCTTTAGAAATATTTTTATTTACTTTTTCAAGATATTGACCAATTGTCATGGATAATACATCTTCATCAAGTTCAATAACTCTTTGAACTGGTTGTTGGGGTTTTTCCGAGGAATTATCATTATTAATATTAATATTATTATTTTCATCATTATTATTGTTGTTGTTATTGTTATTATTATCATCATCATCATTATTATTATTATAATTATTATTATTGCTATTATTATTTGGAGTATTAATCAAATTATTAAAATAATTATCAAAAATCACTTCTTCATTTACTGCGTTATTTAAATTCTTTTCCGATGATTTAGGAGATAAATGATTGTTTGACTCATTCTCAAATTCTTTTAAAATAAGAATATTATTTGAAGAATCAGATGTCTTTTTTCTATCATAATTATCTAAAACTAACATCGAAACATCATTAACAGTATTGATAGTCTCTTTTAATTTGTGAATAGTATCGACAATCTTCTCAATATTATCTTCTGATTTTTGTTTTGAACGAATAATAATACTATCATCGTTTTTGAACATAAAACTTAAATCATCGTTTGACATAAAAGAAATATTATTATCATCATACCCTATAACATTATATGAAGTATTTTTATTTGATTTTATACTATCACTAGTTTTTAAATTTCTATTTTCTTCTGTATTTATTAATTTCTCTTTTTTCTCGATGTCTTTTTTATTCAGTGATTTTGATGATTGACTTAATTTTTTTAAGGACTTCTTATTTTCTTCCATTATTGCTTTTTTAATTATTAAAAAAAATTGTTATTATTATTGTTATTGATTATTTCATATAAAATAATTATATTATTAATAAAAAGTTAATATATATATAATAATATAATAAATTTTGAAATTGTTATTTTATTTTATTTTAATTTATTATTTACTCAAATACTTACTTTTCATTAACAATTCTTTATCATTTTTTAAACACGATTTAGAATTTAAGCTTAATGGTAATGGAGTTGGTGTTGACAATAATGCTTCGACCGTTTCTTCTAAGGAAATATCGCTTGATAAATGAAAGTTTTTTACTTGTGAAGATAATGGGGTTTTAAATGGTTTACTATCTGATTTTTCAGACAACGGATTAATCTTGGGGGAATTTGGTTCAGGAGTTGTAATTGAAAATGATAATTCTTTTAATATTTTTTTATCACTTGATTTTATTTCATAAAAGTTTTTCTTTTTTACATTAGTAGAACTTCCATCTTTTAAGCTTTCTTCTAAATCTTCATATTTATCATTATTTTTTATTAATTTTTCTTCTTGTATTATATCTATATTATTTTTAATAGGCATGATGTTATTATTACTTTCTTGTGCTTTTTCTTGAGAACTTGAAATTGTTTTACTTTTTTGTATTAAGGATTGTGAATTATCTTCATTTTCTAATTTAACAATGGTATTATATGGTTTTTCCTCATCACTACTATTATCAATAATTTCAATAACCTCCACTTTTTTACTGCTATCATTTCTATTATTATTATCATTATCATTATCATTATTATTATTATTATTATTATTATTATTATTATTATTATTATCATTATTATTATTATTATTATTATTATTATTATTATTATTATTATTATTATTATTATTATTATTATTATTATTATTATTATCGACATCCATTATAATGCTGGTATTATTATCATTATCAATTTCTCTATCATTTTCTATATCTATGTCAATATTCATATCATTATTATTTAAGTCTCTATTTATATCAGTATTTGTATTTATATTTTCTTTAAAATAATCATTTTCTTTTGTTTTATCTATGTTTATATTATTATTATTATTATTATTATTATTAATTTCATTCTTTTCATGATTCTCATCATTATTATCATTTTCTTTTTTACTATTTTCAAGTAATATTTCAATGATTTTTTCTTTTAAAAGATCAAGATTATCTTCATCATCAATCATAAACAAATTATTACTATTAATATCTTTCTCTTTAATATTTAATGGTGTATTTTCAAAATCAGATTGACTATTTTCTACTAATTTTATGGGTGTGTCTTTAAAAACATCTTTGATTTTTTGTTTGGAAATAGTCTCTAATAAATTTTCGGGTTTTTTTATTGATTGATTTATGGTATTCAATATTTTAACAATAGTGAAATTTTTATCTTGTTGAACTTTCTCTATTGTTATTGGTGTTTTTAATATTAGATCGTTATTTTCTCTTTTTTCCAGTAATATATTATCTTCGATATTTTCATTATTTTCCGGTCTATCAATTTCTGTAATAATATTATCTTCTATAGAATTATTTTGATTATTTTCACCAATTACATTGTCTTTGTTAATATTTTCATCATTATCATCATTATTTATTTTAGTATTAGTATTAGTAATATTTTTATTCAAAATTTCCTTATCATTTATTTCATTAATATTTTCACTATATTTAATATTTTTGGGTGAAGTAATTTCAGTTTCTTTTGATGATAATGAAACACGTTTCAAACTATTATAATTAAAGATATCATAATGATTTTGTTCTTTTTTTCTTTTTCTTAATATTGAGGTCACTGAAATAAATTCAGGATTAGTATTTTCAAAATCTGAACTACCATTTTCTTCAGCTTGTCGTTTCATTTCTTCATATAGTTTTTTCTCCTCTTCAATTACTACTTTTGATTTTATTTTAGGTAATGGTCCAAGATATCCATTTTCAATGGATAATAGCTTTCTAATTTCCTGTGTACGTAATTCTTCTTCTTCTGTATCTAGTTCATTATCTTCATCATCTTCATCATTAAATATGGAATCATTTGAATGTTTTCTCCTTTTATAAACTCTTCTTAATCTCCTACCTTTAATTGATGATCTTCTTTTCACTAATTCTTCATATGATGATGAAGCATATGAAGAATCAGAATCACTTGCTTTTGTATATTCATAATCACTATCATTATTTTTTTTATCACCTTTCTTTTTTTTTATTTCCTTTTTATTTATTGTTATATTAGGTTCATTATTTTCTATTAAATCTTCCTTTGTATTATTATCAACATTTTTCAATATATCATTGTCATGATTATCTTCTTTATCATTTTCATTGTTTTTTTTCTCGTTTTTCTCAGAAGGTTTTTCCTCATTTGCATTATCAGAAGAAAAATTTTTTTGTTTTTTATCTTCAATCAAAATTGAATCATCCTGATCTTCATCCATATCTTCACTATTTTCGTTAACATTCTCTTTATCATTATTCTGATTATTTTCATCCTCTTCGTTTTCTTCATTATTCTCAGTCTCTTCTTCTTCTTCTTCTTCATTATCTTCTTCTTCTGAGTCATCTCCATCAGATGAAAATATATCATTATCTGTATCATCTTCCATATAATTTACTTTTTTTATTTCTCTTGTTGCATATCTGGTATTATATGTTTTTTTAACTTCCACCTTATTCTCGTCATTATCACTACTTTCAACATCAATTTCCATAATATCATCTTTATAATTAATAAATAATAATGAAATATAAAATAATAATAATAATAATAATAATAATAATAATAATAATAATAATAAATATAATATGTATTAAATATTATTAATTATTACAATTAAAATATGAATATTATTTGAGAGTATATGTTTATTAGTTCTTGTGTTATAATTATTAATGCAATATAGATTATATGGATAACTTAAATAAGTGTAAATAAATAATTACCATATTTTAGTTTTCCATTTCTTTTATATCTTGTTTTCTTTTTTCTTAACAAATCTTCCTCATCTTTATTTTCATTTTTCTTTTTCTCTTCACTTAAAATTTTTTTCAACTTTCTTCTTTTCAATTGTGTACCACAAAAGAATGGACATTTTTCTTTAAATCTAAAATGTTTACTCCTGTAAATATTATAAAATAAAATATATATATAAGTTATATGGAAAAAATGTTAAATAGAAACTTCAAATTTTTTTATTAAATATAAAGTACCTAGGATTATCATTTGAAGTCCAATAGTCAAATTTTGCTTTACAATACGCACATTCTACTTTATCCTCTGAATCAATATCTGGTGCATAATAAAGGCCTGCTTCTGCTATCTAAAATGCATTTTTAAATTATACATATATATATTAAGAATTACTATTAATTACTAAAAATAAAAATAATAGCAATAACAATAATAAACAATAGTACCAAAAATATAAATATATATAAAAAAAATAAAAATAAAAATTTATTGAAATTAAAATTTTCTTTTAAATATTATATTTTTAAAATCATACTCTTTCTGGTGTTATATTTGGATATGAATGTGGCCACCAATTTTTAAAAGTTGCTAATCTTGCTTTATATAACGTTGTAGATTCTGGTTCATATGTTTCATCTTCTGTTGGTTTATTAACCCATTTTTTACTGTAATCTAATATTATCACTAAAGGACATTTTGGTGAAATTTTTTTATGAATTTCCATTGGGACATCTTCTTTTTTCCATCCATGATAAGAGCATTTACATAAATAGCAAGTAACATTATCATTATAGATATTATTTTTTGAATCATAATAAAATCCTACTTGTGCAAGCTTGAATAATTTAATAAAATTTTAAAAATAATAGTAAAAAAAAAATAACATTATATGACAGCAAAAAAAAGAAAAACAAAAAGAAAAAAAAAATATTAAAAAATAAATGTATATATGTATATATGTATATATATATTATTATTATTATTAAATTGAATGGTTTTATTTAATATTCCATTTAAAAAAATAATGTTAAATAAATAAATATATATATATTATATATTTACTCTTAAACCCGTTGTTCTATAATGTTTATGAGGCCAATTACAACCTCTATTTCCAAAAGAATTAAGCCTATGCTTAAATATACGCATTTCCTCCATGTTCGAAAAAAAAAAAAAAAAAAAAAAAATCTATATTGCTTATAAATTAAATTTTTAATTATATTTTTTTAAAAAAAATATCCATTTTATAAAATTATTACAATAAATGTACTTAATATTATTTAATTACTCTTTTATATATTATTCTTATAACATTAATTTCAAATAATTATTTAAATTTAAAAAATATATATTTATAACAATAAATATTATCTATAAAAATTAACTATATTCTATATTTCATATTTTTAAATTACACAAATTTATACACAAAATAAATTAATTTTCATATTTAATTATAAATTCTTTTTTATTGGCCCATCAAACTCCAAAAAAAAAAAAAAAAAAAAAAAAAAATATATATATATATATATATAGCATATTAATAAATTCATAAATATATACTATTTTTTTAAAGTATAAAACTTTATAGCAAGTAGAAAAACAAGAAAAATAAAATTACCATAAGTTTTTATTTTTTTTTTTTTTCTTTTCATTAAATAATTCTAATTTTCATCACTGTAATTCTTTTTTATTATATGATTATTTTTTTTTTTACCAACAATATTTACTAATATAAATTAGCTCAATAATTACATTTTTAAAAATTTATTACTATAATTAAAATATTTTCCACTTACAATTACAATAATTGAAATATATTAAAAAAAAAAAAAAATCTTCTAAAATCATATAGTATATTGGTTCTTATGTTATTTATATAAATAAAATAGTAAAAGAAAGAAAAATTAAAACATTAAATATAAAAAAAAAGTATAAATAAATAGATAATAATGTATAAATTAATTATTTTATGGAATCATCATTAAATTTATAATTCTGCGTTTGATACAGCTGATGAATCAAATTCAACTTGATTACTTGAACTTCTTTCAGCATCATTCATTGATTCACTTGCAATATCGGCATTTTCTGATTGTTCTAAATATGACTCACTTTGTAAAGAATCAATATTTTCGTTTGTACTCGATAGTTGTTTTGTATCATCATTTGGAAGAACTTTTTCAGTTTCGACATCTAATGCAAATCCCCTTTCACTTATATGATCATTGCTATTTAATTGTTTTTTAACAGTATGCATATAAGGACAATCTGGTCTACTACAATATGGTTCGTAACGACACTAATTTTTTAAAGAAAATATATTAATAATAATTAACATAGTAAGCAACTTTAATAAATACTGATTTATATATAATATTATTCTATTAAGTTTAATATTCATATTATACTTACAGGAATCTTTGATTTATTGATATCATATACAGCTGAAAAATTTGGAATTGCCTTTAACATTGGCTCAGCTGTTGTTGGTTTTCCGGTTTCATTAGTATTTCCGTCTGTAGAGATTTCATCTGTTGTCTTGGCTGTAATTGGTGGATGATAAAATGGACAATTAGCATTCAAACAATTTGGATAAAAACGGCAAGGAATAAGAGATCTTGTATCTTCAATTTTTGTTGGATCTACACCTGGAGTTACCATTGTTGGTGTGTTATGTAAATATGGACAATTAACTTTAGTACAATGAATACCATATTTACATGGTATGGCTATTGGAACTTGAGGAGCCAATGGCATTGCATTTGGATAATTCAAATATGAATTAACTTTAGGATAAGTGGCTGTAACTGGAACTTGTGGATGTATATATAAACATTTATCGTTATCCTGACAATTTGGAAACTTCTTACATAATTCTTTTGGATGCCAAAATTTGCATTCATCTTGTTTTGCGCAATTTGGCCAAAATACACATCTTACAGGTTTTTCTTCCATCTGCTCAGTCTCAACAATATCATTATTATTTTCTTGTTTCTTATAAATTCCTTGTTTACCTTGGTTGTTTTGTGGTTGATTTTTATTATTTTCATTGAGATTAGAATAATTTTTATGTTGTGTTTTATCATTATTTTTTCCATAATTATTATGATTCTTTGTATTTGTTGAATGACGTTCATGTTTATTAGAATTGCTATCGTTCATCAATTCATTATTATTAGTTTTTTTTTTATGTATCTTTGCTATTTGAATTTCATTTTGTTTAGTTGTGTTATTATTATTATAACTGTCCTTCATATCATGTTCTTTTTTTTTATTATTATTATTATTATTGCTTTTTTGATTTTTATGCTTATTCTTATTATTTTGATTTTTATTTTGATTAGCTTTTTCAAGAGAAAGTTCGTTTTGAAAACGTAGTTTTCTTTTTCTCATAATTTCATCTTCATCAATATCATTATTTGCGGAGTTCCGAATTGTCACGAATTTAGATTTCTTTTTAGAATCATCATTTGAGAATACACTTTTTGAACTAGATTTATTTACTTTATTTTCATCTTTATTATTTATTTTAACTTTCTTAATTGGTTGAGAATCTTCATCTTCAAAGGGTGATATTGGTCTTATTATCGGCTTTGGATTTTCCTCAATATTATCATCATTTACATCTCTCTTTCTTTTTGCATCTTTATCTTGAACTATGTCCATTGATTTATTTTCATCCATCTTCATGGATGTATCATCTATTAATTTTATTATACATGATGAAATTAAGCAATTATTCTTCATCTTTATAAAAATTACAAAATTTATTCTTTAAATACCAACTTTCAAATGTAATCTCATTGCCTGCAAATCTTTCATTTTCTTCATATAGCCAATCTATGAATGAAAATTGGAGATTTTCAATTACTTTATATAAATTATATATATATATTGAAAATATTAGTATCATTAAGTATAATATTTATTAATATTTATCTTTATATATTAAATTACCATCTTTCAATTCATTAAATACTTGATCTTTTGTTAAATTTGTTCCAATTAATACTGAAACATATTCAGCCATAGTATCATCGTCTATTATTTTTTAATTTATTATTAATATGAATACTAAATTTATATTTTAATGTATTCTTAAACTTTTAAAAACACTACCTGGATCATTCTGATAATTATTTTCAATTAACTTTTCCCTTATTCTATCCTTAAAAACATATATAATTTTAATTATTAATTTTATAATTTTTTTTTAAAATATATATATAAATATATTACTTACTTGTAAAATAGGCTTATTACTTTCATCTATATTTGTAAATAATTGACTCATTTTTATTACTTTTTATATTAAATAAAATAATCGAAATTTCAAGTAATTAATAAATTACTTTGAAATAATAAATTCTTCAAATAAATATATTATTTTGTATTTATATTTTTTATTCTTATTTAAATATGTATATATATTATATATATACTCTTAAATATTTGGGTAAAAAATAATAAAGAAGGATTGGAAAAATTTTAAAGAAAAAAAAAGATATATGATATATTAATAATTAATAATTAACTAATAAAATGTACTTCAATATTTTAATTATTATATGAATTAAAAATGTAGTTAAATGTATATGTTATTTGTTTGTTATTTGTAATTTCATATAATTAATATTGGATAGTTAATTATTATAAAATATTATCTCGAAAATTAAATTATAAAAAAAAAATGAAATTCAAAATACTTTTTTTCTCAATTAATCTTTCTATATTATTTTTTTTTTTTTTAAGTTTTTCTTGTAATATTTAAATCAACGCTCATATATTATTCTTTTTTATTATTAATTTAAATTGATTATTTTTGTGTGATTGGACATAATGTACATGAAAATGAAAGTACATTAATTCAAATATATATTTATAATATTATACATTTTTGGATATAAATATTTGTAACTATTAAAATATTATTAACATATAAAATACAAAATAATAGATAAGAGAATTAGTAATGATTGTAAAACTAAACTACAAAATAAAAATAGAACAAATTAACAACTACAATTTATAAATATGTAGAATAAACCTAATAAATCAGTAAAAATGTCATATTTTATTATTCATTTAATATATTATTATTTTATTACTTTTGTTTTATAAAAGAATATAATTAGCTTATCTATTTATTTCAATATTAAAACAGTAATTACAGAAGTTATAATAAATATAAATAACCTAATTAAATAAAAGATTGCATAGTTAACTATCTAAATATTTATTAAAATATATGGTATTTTAATTTTCCTTTTTCAATAATTATAATAATTTAATAATAATAATAATAATAAAAATCATAATAAAAATCATACTATATTAAAGTTTAATAACTTAATTTATATTTTTTATAAAATAGTTTAAATGAGTTGCTATTAATATTGAATAAGTTATATATATTTAATCAAATATAAAATGTATATAAATACTTTTTCAAAACTATTAACCTACAATTTTGTAATAACCATTAAATTGTTATAATTTGATAAATACTAACTATATTATCTTTTTTTTTTTTTTTGATTATTATACAAAAAACAATTATGGTTTTATTTTTAATCTTAAAAATATATTTATTAATTCATTAATGTAATTAAATTTAAATCTATCAACTTTTTTTTTTTTTAAACTTTTTAAAATACTTATAATAATAAAAAAAAAATAATTAAAAGATATTTTTATATAATTACTTCTATAATCTTATATAGAAAATTTTAATTAAAAATTAGATTTTTAATAAAAAATGACTTTTTAATGAATTTAAAAATGTATAAAACTTATTGAAAATATATATTTTATATATTTTACCTTTATTTAAAACTTCTGTATAATTTTAAAAATAGTAACCATAATTATATAGTTTTAAAATATTCCATAATTTATAAATATTTTTGTTTAACTTTTATTATATTTTCTTTTTAAAAAAATATTTCTTTTAACTATATCAAGTTGTGAATATAAACTACAATTATATTGAAATCAGTAATTAAACAGAAAAAATGAAAAATAAATGGATTGTAGGGTAAATACTATAAGAATTCATTATTTAATATAAATATTTGAAATAATAATAATGTATATAAGAGTATTTAATAAAAAAAAATGACAAAACTAAATTACCAAAAAAGTCTTCATTAAAAATTATTAAAAAAAAATGTTTCTTTTATAATTAAAAAATTAATTAAATAATATATATAATATATAATATTAAAACCACTTTCATTATATATATATGAATTAATTTATTAAGAAAAAAAATTTTTAAAAAAATTTTAATTAATTTTTTTATTAAAAAAAACATTTATATTTAAGGAATGAATTTTGTAAAATATTTTAATTTTTTTTTTCACCTTTATTTTCACTAAGAATTAAAAATATTAATTCATATACCATAGTCATTTTGATTAAATATTTAAACAATTTTATACAATTAAATATAATATAAAATACATTATTAAACAAGATTTTAATATATATACAAAATTTTTTAATAATTTATAAAATATAAAATATGGATAATTTATTATTAATCATTCTTAGTTCTGTAGGTTTAGTAGCTTTAACTACGGTTGTTTTGGTTACTGGAAGAAAAAAGAATACAAAGGATCTTTCTGATAAATATATGGATGAATTAATTAAAGAAGAAGAAAAGAAGAAATCAAAAAAAGGAGGAAATAAAATACAAAAGAAAACCTCAAAACCAGTTGAAATACAACTTATTGGTAGCCTTAATAATGCAAAAAATGATTCAATAAGTAACAAAGAAGAAAATGATGAAGATTTATTACGTTTAAGTGCTTTATCATCACAAGCATCAAAAAATAATAATATCATCAAACAAAATAAAAAGAAAACTATACCTTCTCAAACTGCTAAGAAAAATGTATCTAAATCATTAAAAAAATCTTCTTCTATTTCTAGTATTAATAATGAAGAACATGAAAAGGTAATTTTAAATGAAGAAATAAAACATGTAAAGAAAATTCAAAATAATGATAAAGAAAAAAAGAAAGAAGTTCCAGAAAAATCACATGAAATTAAGAATATTTCCGAAACTGAAAAATTAAATGAAAGAATAAATAAACTTATGATTGATTATTCAAACTTAAAAGATCAACTTAAAAAGGAAAATGAACAGAAAAAGGCATTAACTAAAGAAAATGAAAAATTACAAAAGGAAATGTCATCATTATCAAAGAAATACGAAGAAAGTTTAACTGAAGCTCAGTCAAATCGTAAACTTTCTGAGTTATACATGAATAGTCAAGTTGAAATGACATCTTTACAAGATGAATTATCTAATTGTCATTCTGAAATTGAAGAATTAAAAAAAACTAATAATGCTGCTAAGGAAAATGATAAGGAAATTATTGAATTAAACAATCAAATTAATGAATATAAATCTAATTTAAGTAAATTAAGTAATAATTTAGAAGAAAAAATTAACCAATTAAATATGGCTAATGAAATCAATAATAAAACTAATGGCGAATTAAAAAGCAAAGACGAACAAATTTCTAAACTTAATAATGAAGTTAACAGTAAGAATGATGAAATCAACAATTTAAAGAAAGAATTAGATGATGCTAATAATAAGTACAAAACTGTTAATGATAATGTTGAAAACCTTAACAATGAAATTAATAATAAGAATAACGAAATTAACAGTAAGAATGATGAAATCAACAACTTAAAGAAAGAATTAGATGATACTAACAATAAGTACAAAACTGTTAATGATAATGTTGAAAACCTTAACAATGAAATTAATAATAAGAATAACGAAATTAACAGTAAGAATGATGAAATCAACAACTTAAAGAAAGAATTAGATGATACTAACAATAAGTACAAAACTGTTAATGATAATGTTGAAAACCTTAACAATGAAATTAATAATAAGAATAACGAAATTAACAGTAAGAATGATGAAATCAACAACTTAAAGAAAGAATTAGATGATA
Source organism: Piromyces finnis (assembly GCA_002104945.1). NCBI lineage: Eukaryota > Fungi > Neocallimastigomycota > Neocallimastigomycetes > Neocallimastigales > Neocallimastigaceae > Piromyces > Piromyces finnis. The sequence goes on from MCFH01000030.1 coordinate 138,319, forward strand.
CTAACAATAAGTACAAAACTGTTAATGATAATGTTGAAAACCTTAACAATGAAATTAATAATAAGAATAACGAAATTAACAGTAAGAATGATGAAATCAACAACTTAAAGAAAGAATTAGATGATGCTAATAATAAGTACAAAATTGTTAATGATAATGTTGAAAACCTTAACAATGAAATTAATAATAAGAATAACGAAATTAACAGTAAGAATGATGAAATCAACAACTTAAAGAAAGAATTAGATGATACTAACAATAAGTACAAAACTGTTAATGATAATGTTGAAAACCTTAACAATGAAATTAATAATAAGAATAACGAAATTAACAGTAAGAATGATGAAATCAACAATTTAAAGAAAGAATTAGATGATGCTAATAATAAGTACAAAATTGTTAATGATAATGTTGAAAACCTTAACAATGAAATTAATAATAAGAATAAAGAAATTAACAGTAAGAATGATGAAATCAACAATTTAAAGAAAGAATTAGATAATAAATCTAAAGAATATGATAATCTTAAATCAGAGATGAATGAAAAGTCTAATAATGATAATAATTTACAATCCGAATTACTTAATAAAGATAATGAAATAAACAACTTAAAATCTGAATTAAATAATAAAACTAATGAGATGAATAATTCTATGTCTGAATTAAATAGTAAGTCTTCTGAAATTGAAAACTTAAAATTAGAATTAGAAAATAAAACTAAGGAAGCTGAAAACTTAGATAATATAAAAAAAGAATTAGAAGAAAAGAGTAATAATATGTCAGAAGTTATTGAAAATAAGAACAAGGAAAATGGTATATTAAAGACTGAAATTGAAAACTTAAAGAAACAAATCCAAGAAAATAATGAAGTTCTTAATAATCAACAAAAAGAAAGTTCCCAATTTGCAAGTGAAATTGAACAATTAAAAGAATCTGTTAAACAAAAAGAAAAGGAATTAGTTGATTTAAAGGAAAGCCTTGAGAATAAGAGTAAGGAACTTAATGAATCTAGTTCATTAAAGGATGAAATTACTAACCTTAAAACTTCTGTTGAAGAAAAAGAAAACACTATTCAATCATTAAAATCTAAACTTGAAGGAAAAATGCGTGAAACTACTACACAATCCTTAAATGTTAAAGATTTAAATGAAAGAAACAAACAATTACAATCTAAAGTTGAAGAATTAGAACAAAAACTATCTGAAAAGAATGAAAAGCACAGTAATGCTGAAATTTCAAAACTTACTTCTGCAGCTAATATCCAAGCACGTTATTTAAGTGCTGTTGCTCAACAATGCAAGGAATTAAAGTCTCAAATTGAACTCAAAAATAGTGAAATTCAACGTTTATTAGAAGAAAATGAATCTCTTAAAAAGAATGGTGATTCTTCTGAAACTAAAAATAAAGAAATGCTTTCAAAATTCATCGAAGAAGCTTCAATTGTTGGAGGCACAACTCAATAAGCATTCATATTTTTAAAATAATTTATTTTTATTTTTTATTTTTATTTAAATTTTATATGTTTATATTAAATATTAAGTTTATATAGTAATAATTTTTATTGAAATATTTAATCAAATATATGTGTTTAGTAATATTACATTTAAAAAATAATCTATTTATGCAATTATACTATTAAAATAAATAATGAAACTATTAAATAAAAAATATGATAAAAAAAAAAGTTTTTCATTCTCTGTCTAATTATTAAAATAATAAATTATATTTTTATAAGGTTTTGATAATATTTAATAATTAATATCTATTTACGCAAATTGCATTTCTAAAAATAGTAAATTTATATAATTATAAAAAATTTAAATTCCATATCTTTTTTTTTCATTATTATTATTATTATTACATTTGTTTCATTGTTTTTTTATATTTTTAATTATTATTAGTTTTTTAATATAAAGTTTATAGACTGAAACAACTAAAAATTTTTTATTAATATGAATCCAAAAAAAATACATTGTTCTTCATGCGATAGTAAGTAATCCTTTATAATTATCAAATATATAATAGAATGAATGTAAAATATTAAGTGGGAAAAAACCATCTTTATGTTTTGAATTATATAGGAGTAATAAATGAAAATACTTTTTGCACAACAATAGCATCAAGTAACATATTAAATTCATTTATTAATGATGAAATACTTGAAAATTGCAAACAAAATATAAATCAAAATTACAATATAAATAAAGATTTTGGATATAATAATGAATATAGTGGCAATATAGAAAATTTACAAAATGATGATATTAACCAAAATAATAATTTAGAAAATAATATATTTAACGAAATAATAAATAATGATGAAGAGATATTTTCATCAGATTATTCAAATAAAAATTCCGAGATTTATCTGAAAGATGTTGATGATATTCAACATGGCAATATTTTATCTAGTAAGACTAGTAGTAATGAAGATATATTTGATAAACTATGTGATATCATAAATGATGATATTGAAATAATTAATAATCAGGAATTAATAAATAATAACAGTAATAGTGTAGAAAGTATTGATATAAATCAAGTAAATATAATACCAAATGAATATGATATAAGTATTGATAAAGAGGATATTATAATTCAAGGTATATCTCAAGATGAAGATAGTGATGATGACATAGTAATTAATGATGAAATTAATAAAAATGATGAAACTCAAATTAGTATTGATAGTATAAGTTATAATAATATATATGTTGCAAAATATGATGATCAATATAAACCATACGTTCAAGATGTCACAGACCATCATGAAAAAAAAATGATTTCTGACATCAAAGACAATATTAATAAAATGATAGTAAATTTGAAAAAAAGGATAAATAATAATTCCTCAAATTTAATGAATAATTCAAATACCTTATTTTCTGTTATTAATAATGATTCCACCGAAAAATTGAGTTTACCATTAGGTATTAATTATGATGAAATAGAAACATATTGGAGCAATTTTCAAAATTCATTGGAAAAATATAAAGAAAATTGGTTAGCTACAAGAAAACAAAATAAAGATGGAAAATCAATAAACAATAATTCAGAAAATAACTCTAATAAAGAACTTTATAATAAAAAAACAATACTGGAAGACTTACATAAAAGTTTCAATTCATTAATTACTAATATACAAGAGGGAGGAGAGAATATTGACAAATTAAAAAATGAATTTATTAATAAATCAATTAGATATTCATGTGAAAACTTAGAACCAACATTAAATGAGTTATGTTTAGAGACCTGTGAAAATGAATCTGGTAACTCATCAGATGATAAATCTCGAATTCTAAGTCAAGGAAATTTGAATAATTTTGTTAATATTGATTCGAATATTCTTAGTCAAGGAAATCTGAACAACTTTGTCAATGTTAATTCAGATATTCTCAGTCAAGAAAATTTAAATAGATGTGATCAAGAAATTATGAAAAATAAAGGTTATTCAAATAATTCTTTAAGTGATAATAACCAATTAATTGATAATAATAATTCAAAAAATTCATTATTTGATAACATCCAGGTAAATACTCAGAATAATTCTCTTAACTCTTTAAACAGTAATATTAATGTTAATATTATGAATGATAATAATAAGAGTGATAATTTATTATATGATAATTCAAAAATATTTACTCAAGAAAATTCGAAAAGTTCTTTAAATTCTAATATTCAAATAAATATTAAAGAAAATTCAAATGAATTTTTATATGATAGTTCTCAAGTTTATACACAAGATAATTCTAATGTAAAAAATTCAACAAGATCCTTAAGTGACGATTTACAGAATTATTTTAAAAATGAAATAGATGATGAATTTACTCAAAAACCAAGAGAAATTCAAAATGAAGATAATGGTAATAACTTCAAAATGGAATTTAAATCATATAATTCAAGAAGTAATTCAATTTATACTGATAATGATATTATGATAGAAGCTGATGAATTATTAAAAAATAGCAACAATAACATTGAAAATGATGCTGATAATAATAATAATAATAATAATAATAATAATAATAATAATAATAATAATAATAAATTAATGGATAATCTGATTTCAGATAGTAGTAATAGCTACGATGCTGAAATAATTAATGAAACTACTAGTAATGATGGAGATGATGAATTTTCTGGACAAAAAACCAATTCGATTGATATAGAAAAAATCAAAGAATATGTTAATTCAAATATTAACAAAACCTATGAATCCCAAGTCCCAGATGATGATGAAATTTCAAAGGAATTTGATTCTATCATGAATGAAATTATGAAATATGACAAAACGCAAGATGAATCTAATGAAAATTCTTATTTAAAAATGAACAAAAATCCATCTATAAGTAAAATATTTATTTCTGGAATGACAACTTCTAGTTCATGCTTGATGAGTGGAATATATGATAACCAACTACAAAGCTTGGATAGTTTCGAAAATAAAAACAACTCTTATATCAAAAGTGATGATTCACAATTGTCGAAAAATAATTTAGAAAAAAAAAACAAAGAAGAGGATAAAAAGTCTTTTTTTTCAAAAATCCCTTTAAAAATTAATAAAGAAATAACTCAAATATCAAATATTCATAGAAAACCACAATTCTCTTCATTTATTACAAATAATAAAAACGTTCCTTCCAAACTTCCAATTTATAAAAAACTATCTGAGCAATATATACTATCACCTTCATATATTTACTATAATAAAAATAAAATCAATAATAAAAATAACGATAATAATAAAAACTACAACAATAACAAAAGTAATACCAATAAAAAAAATGATATAAAAAGAAATAATTTATCACTTCATAATAGAGTTTTTTCAGTAAATAATAAAAATCGTCAAATATCTTCTACTAATAATAAAAACTCTGTAAAATTACCACATGGTGCTTGTTCATTATCAACAAAAGAATCCCTAAATTTAACTCATAAAAAGCCAGTTTCTTTTACTAAATATTACTTCAAAAATAAGATATATCTTATATCAAATGAAAATGGAATGTATTATGTTAAAGATAGAAAACATTTAAATTGAAAATAACAATTTTAATCCAAAATTAAAAAATAATTTATCATTTTAAAATTTGTTTAGCTTTAAATTAATTGGCATTAATTTTTATGTAATTATCTTAGAAAATTCTAAATCTTTTATATTTGAAATTATTTTTTTTTTCTCTTATTAATAAAAAATATATATACTATTGAAATTTAAAAAAAGAAATACAATTTATATTATTAAAAGATTATTTAATTTACAATAAATAGATATGAATATAATTATTTTATTTAACCAATGGTCGAACATGATCTGAATCAGTTAAACTGTGTTCTCTATATTGTTGCATTTCTTTCAAGTATCGTGAAGATAAATCATCTTTCATCATATCTGATGCCTTTATCCTGTGTTTTTTCATTTTTCTATTTTCTTCTTCCTTCTTTCTTGCTTCTCTTAGCATTCTTCTTCTTCTTTTACCTCTTAATCTCTGTATTTAAATATTTTTAATTTTTAATTTTGTTAAAATTTTCATTTTATCTACTTTAATTTTTATCAACTAATTTAACTTACAATTGCTTCTTCCCATTCGAATTTTCTTTAATAACATTTGATAAAAAACAATGATAAATAATAATTTAATTTTAACATTTATTTTATTTCAAATTAAAAATACTAAATAATATATTAATAATTATATATACTTTTTTAAGGATTCATTAATTTTTTTCTTTTCATCTTGCTCTTGTAATAATTTAAATCTTTTCAAAAAAGAACCATCATTTGAAAAAACATTTAATTGTACATTATTATTTGAAGATTTCTTTTCTTTTGGTAATTTCTGTATATCTTTATCTTTTGCAATATTATCAAATTTTTCTCTTGACGTTTCTGATGACATTTCTAATTAAATATATTTTTTTAATTAAGGCATATTTATAAATGTAAAAGAGGGGAAAAAATTAGTTATATTGGTATTTTTATTTGAATTTTTCCACAAATAAATCAATGATGATTGATTGATTAATAAATTTCTTAAAATTACCTTTCTAAAAATATATAAAGGTTGGAAGGTGAAATTATTAAAAAAAATTTTTTTAAAAAATTTTTTTATATCAACTTTAAATATATTTAAATTTCATAAAATTAATTATATTAAATTAAAAAATAAAAAAAGTATTTTTTATTTTGATAGTTTATGTAATAAAATATAAACTAATTTTAAAAAAAAATATAGAAATGAAAAAAAAAAAAAGTAAAATATTGTTAATATAAAAGAATGTAAAAATATTAGATAAATAATAATAAAAAGAAAATAAAAGCTAATTAAAATATATAATAATAATAATAAATAATAATATACCAAAAAAAATAATATAATTTATTATATTATATTAATTAAAGAAATAACAAGTAATAAAAAGCCCAATTAAAAATAAAACTATTTAAAATAACAAATAATAAGAGTATTATTAAAATTATAAAACAACTAGAAAAATTCAATTTATTATTTCCAATAAAATAATATTTATATGAAGATTTATTTCTAATATTCTAAATAAAATGTCAAAAATTCAAAACTTTGGTATCAATCCTGTTATTAAACAGTTAGTTAACTTTGATACCTTCAAGGTAATAGTAATAAATTAAATATTTTTATAATACAATTATAATAATGATAAATGATAATAATAATAATAAAAGAAAAATATAAATAGAAAATCAAAAGGATTAATCTAATTATTATATTTTATATATTATATTCTGTAATTCTAAAATAATAATTTTTAAAATTAGAATGATTATTCAATACATGATTTTGTTGAGCAAATTACTGAAGAACAAGTTATACAAGCAAGAAAAGAAAATTCAGGTTTTTTTTTAAAAAATAAATAAATAAATAAATAAATAAAAATTTATGCTTTATAATATATATTAAATTTAAAATTTAAACAATATTGAAATTGAATTTTCAAATTAATTTAATTAATAGAATTTGAACCAAGACAATTTATTAGAACTTTTGAAAATGCAATAGAAGAATTAGTAAAACTACATGAACAAGTTAGTAGTCAAATTGTTTCTCTAGAAGAAGAAGTTAAAAAAGAAGAAGAAACTAAAAAAAATAGGGCTAAAGAATTAAATAGTGCATTTGATGTAAAATACTCTATCTTTCATTATAATTTTAAATAGTATATCTAAATTTAAAATTATATATTTTTAGGATGTTTTTAAGGCTTTTGAGACTTTGGAAAGTAGAATAGGTGAAGTTGGGAATACAGCTATACGTATAGGTAATATATAAAAATGTTGTGTAATAATTAAAATGTATATATATATTAAAAATAAACTAAGTTTTGTTTTGTTTTATTCTATTCTATAAAAGGTGAACAATTGGAAAATATTGATAAACAAAGAAATAGGACATGTGATTCAAAAGATATTATTCAATATTTTATGGAATTTAATGAAGGAAATTATGATAGAATTAACAAATTGGCAGAAAATGGAGATGAAGGAGAATATGAAGTAATATAAAAATAAAAATATAATACAAATATTAAAATAATTAATTGCATTTATTAATTGAGTAATAACAATAAAATTAGGCCACAGTAATAATAAGAAGATTAATTAATATTACAAATGAAGTTGATGCACCTGGAGCAGAACATGTAATAATTATAAATTAGTTTTTATGTTGTCTCATGATAATATTTAAAAATAATAAGAAAAAAAGAAAGAAAATATACTAATTAATTAATTAATTGATGAAATAGGCCAAAGGAAATATAGAAAAATATAGTGAAGAACTTGAAAAAAAAATCTTAGAAAAATTTGATAAAGTTTACAAAGAAAATGATATTGATAGAATGGCTGTAAGTTAGATTAGTAATATTTATTAAATTTATATAATAATTTTTTAGATCTATTCACCTACTAAACTATAAAATTATTTATTTCAGATATATGCAAAATCATTAATGAATTTTAATGGCGGAAATTCATGTATTCAAATGTATATAAATCAAAATAAATTATTTTTAATTACTGCAAACCAAAATGATTTTATATGTAAAGATACTGAGTAAGTCATTAAATATTATTAATTTTTAAGATCAATTATAAATAAATGATAAAATAGTATATTTAGATTTTTCTATTTTTAATATTCAATAAAATGAAGGGATGATATTATAATAGTTAATCCTGAACTTTCAAGATTATATGATGAAATAAGAAAATCATGTTATGAAGAATGGGAAAAAATATCAAAGATTTTCCCAAATGCTTCATATGTAATGAAAATGTTTATTCAAAGAATATTTGTTCAATCTGTAAATACAAAATTTTATATATAATGCATAATAAATATTATATTTTAATTTAAATAAAAAAAATTATAATTTATTAATAAATTCATTTATTATTTAAAGATTCAAATGTTTATTGAAGGGATATTAAAAGCTGCAGAAAATGTTTCAATAAAATTATATCTTAGAAATTTATATTCATCATATATTGCATCCAAAAAATTAATTGAAGAAATAAAAAACGATCTTTCTGAATACTTGCCAAATATATATTCTTATTTAGAAAGATATTTACAAGATATTTTTATTCCATATTTAAAAGGATATTTAGAAAAAGAAAAAAGTTTTTTGATTGAATCATATAAACAAGAATTAGCTTCTTATATTGCTTATCATGTAAGAAATTAAATTTATATATATAATTAATATAGTTTATTATTAATGTATTGATAAATAAAATATTTAATTATTCAAAAAAAATTAATTTAGGAATATAGAAAAGAAAATTTAAATAAAACTATGTTTACTTGGGCTATTAATTCAATCACTTCAACTGCAACAGCAGCAGGTTATAACCCGAATAATCAAAATACACCCCAAGCATATGCTAATAGATTGTTTGGAAATTTATTAGAACAAGGAAAACCAAATTCAACAACAATAAATATGAATAACAATAATAATAATGAAAGTACAAACAACAATGGTGTGATATTTACAGAAGATTCTGGTAAACTTGATACCTCATTATGTGTAAAATTATTAAAAATACATTCTGAATCGATTATAAGATGTAATGAATTAAGTATAATTAATGAATTGTAAGTATTTAAATTATTTAATATATATAGAAATTAATAATATGCAATAATTACATAATTGATTAAACAAAAACTTATGCTTTAAACACGATTAAAATTTAGACCTCAAAACATTAGAGATTTATTTAATATATTAATAGATTACTTTGGAATAAGTTATATTGAAGTTGCCTTAGATGTGTAATAATATAATAATACCTATAATAATATATAAGATATTTTTTTTAATTATAATAAATATTAATTAGTTGTAATAATATATTCAAATTTTTTTTTCCTATTTATTTTGTAGTGAAATAGAAAATATTTCTGCATTTGATTCCAAAACTGAACCAAACTTTGATCATTTAACCACTTTTAAATTAGCAAATAAATTTATTCATTTATTACAAGAACATTTCCAAAATTCAATAGTAACAATGATATATTATGAATATTTATTATTATTATTTTAATACTAATTTTTAATAATATTTTTAATTAAATTTATTAAAGCTTCCCTTTATTGAAACATATCCAACTGTTCATAGACAAATTGTTGAAACCAAAAATGAATTCATAAGCAAAATGGAGCAAAAATTAAATATTATTTTACAAAAGCAAATTAATTGTAAATATTAAATCTTAAATTTTAAAAAGTATAATAATACATATAAATATAAATATATTAATTGATTGTATTAATCATTTTAATAATATAAGGTATATCAAATTGGTTGGGAATTTTACTTCAAAAACAAAAAAAATATGATTTCAAACCAAAGGAGGACTCAATTATGAGTAGTAGTTTATGTTCAAATACATTGGTAATTAATTAATAAAATATTAATAATAAGAAATTCTTTAAAATATGAATAATAAACTCTATATTAATATCTTATATATATAGGCATGTACAAGTTGTGTGGAGTTCTTGGAAAAAACATATAGAAATATGTCTAAATATTTGAATAAATCAACAAATTTTCAATCGTTTATTATCGAAGTTGGAATTATTTTCTTTGAGTAATTAATAATAGATCATAAAAAATTTATTATTATAAAACAGAAATTATACTAATATAACTTTTTATTATTAATACAGAATGTTATTAGAACACTATAAAAGATTTGTTACAAATAATACTGGTGCATTAATCTTAACAAAGTGATTAGAATGAAAAATTATAGTTAATTACAAAAATTAATAACATTATTAAATATTAAATTATATTTTTCAACATTCTTAGAGATATTGCAGCCTATCGTAGACTAATTGAAGATTGGGATATTGTTCAATTAGCAGAAAGATATGATATGTTGGTACAACTAGGTAATTTATTTGTTATAGAACCTGAAAATATTGATTCCCTAATTACAGAAGGCTATTTAGCAAAGATTGAATCTTGTCTCTTGAGACCTTATTTAATTGTAAAAAAAAAAAAAAAAAAAAAAAAAAAGTTATATATAATATGCATATATAATGATATAGTAAATAACTTATTTTATTCTCTCAATAAAAATTATAATTATTAGATGAGATCTGACTGGAGTAACTTTTCAAAGGCCCAAAAAGATTTATTTATGGAAGTTACTGAATCAGAAAAAAATAAAAGTGATGATTTTATTGGACAGTTCCAAATGTTAAAAGAAATGATTAATGAAAAGAAAAAGGGTTTGAACTTATAAAATAATTAAATAAATTTAAACTAGCAAATATAGAGGAAATAATAAAATAATAATATAAATAACAACACAATAATAACAAATAAATTAAAATTGAATAAAATATCTACAAGAAAAAATAAAAATAAAAATTTATATATATTCAATTATATATAATATTTTATTATTGTAATATTGTTTCTATTCATAAAAGTTTTCATTGATAGTTTGATATTTTATAGTTTTGTATAATTTTCCAAAAATTTGAGTGAAAAAATTAATTATTATATAAATTTCAAAATTATCAATATTATAATTACAAAAATTAATTCTAAGTCGCTATTTTATATGGAGTTCCGTCTTTTTTTAACCTTTTCATTAATATAAGTTCACTATAAAATTATATTGAAGAAAATTAGAATTTTTATATCAATTTAATTAACAAAAAAAAAAAAAAAAAAAAAAAAAAATTAATACCCAGAACATTGGCATCTTGCTTTATTAACATCTATTGATTTTGAGTGTCTTCCATAACTATACATTTATTTTAAAATATTACATAAATTTTAATTTTTAATTTTCTTTTATTATATATATATTTATTTATTTATTTATTTATTATTTATATTAATCATTAAATTATTTATATTCACATATGTCCACAATTTTGGCATTGATATCTAAAAAGAAGAAAATTAAAAATTAAAAACTAATCTCAATAATTAATTAAACTATATATTATATAATATTTACTTATATTTATAATCAATTTCATAAGAATGATACGTTGTAACTTTAATATCAGAATAGCATGATTCAGCTTTTCTTCCCCTATATTATATTATACATTAGAAATTATATTAATTATTAACATTGTTATTTTAATTACATATACTTACCAATATTTAAAATGATTTCCATGTTTTTCTTCTTTCACATCATCTATTAAGAATACGGCTACATGGCACATTTCATGAATTAATGTATTTTTTAATTTATCTTATTATATAATAAAATAATGATGTTATTTTCTTTCTCTTGATATTTAATTTTACTATTTATATTTATATTAGCATATACTATAATTATTTTTAGATAATATTTACCTAAATTATCCAATACTTTACAAGATAATTCGATTTTTATTGATTTTATATTTTCCTTATTGCTTACGTTTAATATTATTATAAATATTTACCTTAGTTATAAATAAATTAAAATTCTATAATTTAACAAATGTTATATTTACCATTTCATTTTGGTTCGTCCTGCTGTTTTATATAGAGTTTTTGACCATTCAATTTCCAAATTGGTTGGTAACTGATTTTCAAAAATTTCCTTATTAAATTCCTGATATAAAATTGGTGTCATATCGAATCTTTCTTTTTTGAAGTTTTTTAAAAATTTAAAGGCTAATCAATGAAATTATGTTATAAAAATTTGATAATTAATAATAAATTAATATCATTAATATAAAAAGGTAAAAAAAAATTATTATACTAACCTGTTGAAATTTTTTTAGTTTTTTCTATTTATTTTTTATATTTAAATTTATTAATACAAAAAAAATTAGCTTATTAATAATTATTATTTAACTTTTTTTTTATATTCTAATATATATATTAATATAATTTTTATCTCATTTTACTTTTCTTTTTTCTAGCTCGTATAATAACTTCTTTATGATAATTTTTCTTCTTTATTTCATCATTATAATTTTCATATTCATCAATGCTTTCTTCATCATTATCCCATGATAATGAATTTTTATCATTATTGCTATCACTATTTACCTCCTCATCACTCATTTTATTTTCAATAATATATATTTTTTGTCTTTTGAATATTTCCAATTCACTATTTTTCATTTTTTTATCTACATTAAATACATCCCTATTTGAATCATTAAAACTAATGTCATCTTCTTCATCACTAACAATTATGCTTTTAACCTTTCTTTTTTTTCCTCTATATATACAAATTTCATCATTATCAATTCTATTGACATTTCGTGATTTAGTACAATATTGTATATACGTATATAAAAATAAAAATTTAAAAAATTATTATATATTATATAAAAGTATTATTAATATATATATAATGAAATTATAATAATTACTTCTCTATTTGTACATTACTATTATTGAATTGATCCAATGAATTATTTATATGAGTATTAAATTGTCCAAATTCTTCATTTTCCTTTTTTTGCTGAACTTTATTATTACTATTTGTAGGATTATTATCAACTATTATTGTTTTTTCAATATTATAATCTGTATCCATAGCTAACAATGATATATTCTCTTCATTTTCATTTAATAAATTATATATGTCATTGTTCGGATCTTCAACATTAATTTTTAAATTATTAATCATTGTACTGTTTAAAACATTCTCATCAACTGTGAATTTTGATATATTTTTTGATATTGGATATATTGTGCTTTCATTAAACACGGAAGAAAAAGGTTTCATATTTACTAATATATTTTTTTCTTCTGATTTATCAAGTAAATCTTTAAAACTTTCATCAATTTTTGAAAAATCATAATCATTCGGTAAAATTGATAATTTTTTATCTGATCTAACTACTTTTGGTTTTAAATATTCTGGAGGTGATATAAATGATGAATCGTTTGAATTTTTATCTTTCCCCTCTTTTATTAAACTTAAGAACTTTTTATCATTTAATTCTGATTCTGATAATTCATAACTACTACAAGAATTAATGCAAATTTTGTTATGTATATTCTCTTTATCATCAGAATTAAGATTAGCATTAATTTTAGTATTATTGTTGCTATTGTTATATTTTAATTCATTACCTTTATGATTAATACCATTATTGCTATCTACATCATTTCTATTATTTTCATTACTATTTTCAACATTATCATTATTTTGAATGTTCATATTACAAATTTCTAATGGTGTTTTTGTTTTAAAATCATCAATACTACTTTCAAAATTATTGATTTCAGTTTTGCTTCTTTTAAATAAGTTCTTTACTTTATATGTTTCAAAAATACTTTCTGTTAACTTATCATTTCTTTTACGTTTTCTTTGTTTTTCAATCGATAATAAATAATCAAATTTTTCTTTATTTGTAATATAAAAAGAATGACTTCTATTTCTAATAGACATATTATAATTTTCAATGCTATTAAGCAAAAAATCTTCATTTTCCATTACATTTGTATTATTATTATTATTATTATTATTATTATTATTATTATTATTATTATTCTCTTCATTATCAAGTTCTTCTAATAGCGTTATATTTACATTAGTTTTTATTCCATTTAAATTAGATAATTCATCATTTGTTTCGATAGTCACTGTACGTGTAATTTCCTTGTTTTCTTTACTTTCTACTTCTTTTTCATCTATATATTCTGTATTTATTTTTGATTCATCTATATTATCATTATCACTTTGAGAAGAAACAGAAGAACTACTTAGTGTTCCTCTATTTTCATAATGTTTTATTTCTTTACTTTTTTGAATGTTACTTTGACATTTCTCTTCATCCTTATTCTTTTCTTCTCTTTTATTAGAATTTTTTCCAAAAAACCCAAATAAATATTTTCTAATATTAAAAAATGTAGAGTACTTTTTAGAAACATTAGTTGTTTTTTTTTCAATCTTTTCGGATTTTCTTGTTTTATTTTTGATTTCTTTAATTTCATTCTCTTTCTCTTCAATTTTTTTATTATTTTCGATCTCATTCTTTTCTTCTTTATCAATCCGTTTAATTTCTTCAGCACTTGATAAACTGTTAAATTGTTTGCTTGAATTACTTGACAAGGATTTCACATCCATATCCATTAATTGTTCTGAATTTTCTTCAATTGCTATTGGATTATCATTACTTCCTTCTTTTAAATTTTCATTTTCAAAATTAAAATTATCATCTTCATTTTCTTCATCCAATACCCATGGACCTTTCAAAAATATATCTGATTCCCTAACAACAATTTTACCTGAACTTCTCCTATGCGAAGATTTTCTTCTTTTTGTATGTTTATAATTAGATTTTATTATATTTGAATTTTGAATTTCTTCATTTTTATCTTCAAACTTCTTTTTCCAATTGATTCTTAATATTTCTAATTCATTTATGCTTGATTTACTGGTTGATTCCAAATTCCTTAAATTATTTTCCTTTTCTAGTTGTTTTTCTATCTTTTTTTTTTTATTTATTTTTATTTTTGGTAATATAATTAAATAATTAAAAGAAATAATATTAAAAAAAAAAAAAAAAAAAAAGGAATTACTAATTATAATATTATATTTTTTTATTTAAAATTTACTTATTATCATTGCCTACTTTAAATATTCTGTACCTTTTGTAAATAATTTTTCAAAAAATCAGAATTTATTTCTTCGTTAGGATTATTAATTTTTAGATTATTTAAATATGATTTCAAATTGTCATTTAACGATTTATCTGTAATTTCTCTTTTATTACTTGAAAGCATATTATAATACAAAAAATATTTTAAACTATAATAATAATAATAAAAAAAATAAAATAATTTTCTTTAAATTATCTTTTATAAATAATGAAACCCTTGTATTTTACATATTTTTTTGTATTATTTCTAAAAGAAATCTTTAAATCCAAATACTCAAATACTCTGAACTACTTAGCAAAAATTTTATTAATATTAAATAAAATTATATTGAATATATATTTATATATATTTTTGCAGAAATTTTATGTATAATTGAATCAATATTAAAAATATTGAAAGTTAATTTATATTAAAAGAATTTGATTATTTTTTTTATGTAAAGTCCGCTCAAAATATTTACTTCAATTATATCTTTTTTTCGTTTTTCTATTATTTTTAAAAACATAATACTATCAATAAATTTTAAATTAACTTGTTTACTCTAAAACATGAATAAACATGAATAATTCAGTATCTTCTATTTATACAAACGAAAATAAATATTTATATAATTCCAGTATCTATTCAAAAGATTATTCATATAATGACCAATATAGCTCAAGCAATAATTCATTTGCAAAGTATAAGGAAACCAAAAATCTTGCTAATAAGTTTTTAGAAATTACAAAAACAAAGGATAATTATAAAAATGAATATAATTGTTTTAGGTATAATATATATAATTATTATACTTTAAAGATTAATAGAAATTATTAATTTTAAACAATAAATAATCTAATAATTAATAATATATAAGTTGTAATAATAATAAATATACCAAAAAATTAGATGACTATATTGATGATAAAAAAAAAATTGATTCTGATAATGTAACTACTTTAACAAATTATTTTATTTACAATTAAATTCTATATTAAAAATGAAAAAAAAAAAAATCAATAAAAAACATACATTTAGGAATCAAATATATCCTTTACTACAGAATCAACAGATTTTACTACGCAAAATAACACTAAAAGCAACTATAAATATTATAGTGTTGAAGATTTTCTAAATATTTCAAAGGAAAATGAAAATAGAGAATTAATGTAATTGTATTAAGAAAAAAGAATTTTTTTATTACAAACATCATTATTTAACATTATATATATATTAATTATAGAAAAATAGATACAACAAAACATAAACTTTTAAAAGAAAATACAGAAATGAAACATAACGAAATGAAATATATAAATTTTATAAAAGATATTCAAAAATTGATGAGTAATAATACTTTAATTGATATTCCAATGTTAATTGAATTATTTAAGAATAACCTATATGAAATCGGTATACTAGAAAATGATTATATAATTCACATATATTTTTTAATATGCTAAATATTCAAATAATTAATTATTTTTAATATTTCTAGATTATATAAAAAATTTTTTGAAAGAAATTGAAAAGCAAAATGTATGTTTGCTCTAATATTTTTAATATTTATCCCTAATATTATTAAATTTATATAAATAATATTATATTATACAAATATATAAATGTATGTGAAAAATTATAGACAAACCATGATAAAACTATATTGTATAAAGGAGAAGAGATTATATCATTATGCAAATATAACGAATTACAAAATGAATATAATAATGTTAAAGTATTTACTTATTAAAAAATTTCAAGTATAAAATTATTTTACAAAAATATTTATAATATATTTATTTCCATATTTAAACATTATGGTAGATTGAAAAATTGAAAAAAGAAGATCAACTAAATAAAAAAAATAAACAATTAGAAGAAAATAATGAAGTTTTAATCAAATATAAAAAAAATATAAAAAATTATGAAAAGGAGATCAAAAATTATGAATCAATTAAATTACAACTAATAGATAAAAGCAATAATTTAAATAATATTATCAAAACTAATAAAGAAGAAATAGAGAAAAAAGATGCTAAAATAGTAAATATTATCATAATCTATAACTATTAGTATTAAGGTATTTCTTGATAACGATTAAAAATTTATTTCTTAAATTTAATAGAAAATTTTGAATGATGAACTTTCAAAAATAAAGAATGAATATAAAAATAAGATAGAATTATATGATAAATTAAAAAATTCTTCAGATAATTACATGGAAAAACTAAAAGAAACAATTTCATTGGTAATATTTATTATACTATTAACATAAACATTTCTCTATTAAAAACAAATTTAACCTAATATTGAGTGATAAAATTAAATTAATGTTATTAGTTAATATGTTGTCCAAAGGAAAGTTTAAATGAAAATTTCCTAGATGAAATGAATTATCATTTTTCAGTATGAAAACTATATTTTTATAATAATAGAGATATTCATTATTATTTATTTTTTAAATATAAAATATTTCGAAACCTCACACTTATTTAACTATACATTTTATTAGAATGATATATTATATAAACATTTTAAAAATTCATATTCTCAAGGAAATATTTTTAATTATATAGAATCCTTGAAAGAAAACATTATTAAAAAGGAAAAGGAAATTAATGTCAAACTTGAATCTATTAATTTATTAAAAGAACAGAAAATAGAATTAACTAAAAATTATGAAAATAAAAAGAATGAAATTATTAAAACTAACAACTATAACACTCAAAAACTGTAATATATCATATATATTAATTAAATTTTATATAATACACTACTGATTGAATTTCATTTCCTTTTATCATTTTAATTTTTAGAGAAAGTAAAATTTCAGATTTAAATAAGATATTAATGGAAAAGGATCCTTTAATAAAAACCAAAGATAAGTCAATTAGTAAACTTAAAAGTGAAAATGAGAATTTGGTAGGATATAATTATTCAAATATATATAATAAAAATTACTATTTATTATACCATCATTAATGATATTATTGTTTTATATAATAGAAATTCTTATTAAATACTTTAAAAAGCGATATTAGTATTAAAGAAAATATAATTAATTCTTTTAATACAAAAATTAAAGAACTTGTAAAGTCAATACTCTATTTTTCTATCACATTCATAATTATTTTAAATTTTTCGCTAATTTATATATATATCATAATTTATAGACTTTGAAAGAAAAATCGCTGCAAAAAATAAATGATAATTATAAGGAAACAATAGATATATTAAAAAAAAAACAAAAATCATTAAAGTAAATCATATAAATTAAAATGAGATATATACTACTCTTAAAAATTAATTAGTATTTATAATTGTATATATATTTATATATTTCAACTTTTAATTAATAGTACTTTAAACACTCATAAAGACACTATTAATAAAAGTTTGAAGAATAAGATTACACTACTAGATGAGCAAATCAATAATATAAAAAATGAAAATTGTGATCAATTAAAGCATGAAATAAAACTCTTAAAAAATAATATATCAAGAAAAGATGAAATAGTAATAACTAATAAGAACAAAATAAAAGAACTAACTGATGTAAAAAAAAAATAATAAATTATAATTATTTATAAGCATATATTTAACGTAATATTTTTTATTTCCATAATATAAAAAAAATTAAAATATGTATTTAAAGAACAATGAAGAATATAAAAAACAATTAAATAATTATAAAGAATTGGATTTATTCAATAGTAACAAATACCAATTATTAAACGAAAAATATAACATGATTGTCACAGAAAAAAATAATTTGCAAATGAAAAATGACAAACTTAGCAAAGTCTTGAAAAATATTTCTGAATATCTTCTATCAAAATACAAAAATCTGATACTTGGAAGTAAGCCGGATATTATTGATAACGATATAATAATTAAAAAGGAAACTAAAGATGAAGAACCATCATTTTCATATAGTGAAAATGAAATTGTTGAAAAAATTAAAAAAATTTCTGAAAATGTATATATATATATATATTATTAATAACAAAATCAAAATGTTTAATATAATATAATATTATTAGAATATTTATATTTGTACTTATTTATATATATTATTAACCTAATTTAGATGCTAAATATTGACTTCAAAGATGTAATAAATATTAATAACATTGATAAGTATACAAAAAGCAATGATAAAAAGAATAAAATGTCTCTTAATAAAAAAAAATTATTTCAATATAATCAAAAAAAAAAAGAATTCAATTATATGTAAGTGTTTATAAATATATATATGAAACTTATAATATAAGCAATGATTTATAATATTGTCTATTATTATATTTTTATTATTGTTCTATTAGAATAGATATGGAAAACTTTGAATCTAAACTATTTAATTATTTCACCAATTTAATAGAACTATCTTCAAAATCAAAATAATATATATGGTATTTATAATTTATACAATAACAAAATATATAAATAAAATATTTATTTTTTTACATTTATATAATGCCTAACCTAATTTATTGTTATATAAATTATCTATCTATTTATTCGTTCATTTATTATTAATTTATTTGTTTATTTATTTATTTATTTATTTATTAATTTATTTATTTATTTATTTATTTATTTATTTATTTATTTATTTATTAATTTGTTTATTTATTTATTTATTTATTTATTTATTTATTTATTTATTTATTTATTTATTTATTTATTTATTAATTTGTTTATTTATTTATTTATTTATTTATTTATTTATTTATTTATTTATTAATTTGTTTATTTATTTATTTATTTATTTATTTATTTATTTATTTATTTATTTATTTATTTATTTATTTATTTATTACAATTATTTTTTTATTACAATTATTACCATGCTTTTTTTTATTTTATTTTAATTTGTATCATTGCAATTTTATTTTTTTAATTTAACTTTTTAAGAATAATATTTTTAATATGAAAAAATAAAAAAATGAAAAATATTTTTTAAAAATTTTTTAATAATTTGTTCTTTTTATAATTATTTTTTAAATAAAAACAAAAAATAATGAAGATTTAAAAATTGATGGTCTAAAAAATAATAACAATAATAGCAATCTAAATAATTTATGTCCATAATGATTCACTAAATGAGGAATAGTCAAACATTTCATTAATTTGTCTTCCATTTGTAGCATAGCTAAGTTTTATTCTTATTTTTATTGGAGCCTAATTTTTTATATAAAATAATAATATATTTTAATAAATCTTTTATTTTTCATTGATAAAAGAATTAAAAAAGATTAAATTACCTTTGATGGATTAGCTATTTTTATTAATTGATTTATTGGTGAATCTGGTGTACAAACAGTTGCACTTGGTGGATTAATTTGAAGCTTCATAGACTATTTAATTATTTATATAATAATATTATTAATGAATATTTTTTGTAATATTTATATCTCATTAAAATTATTTACATATATTTCATATTTTCTAATGATCTTTTTATAAAATAATATAAATAAATCATATATATTACTTTTGGTACAGCAACAAGTAAATTAATCTTATCAATAACATATGATGGATCTGCTATATATTTAGTTTTTAATGCAATTATTATTGGATTTTCATTATAAGCATCAAATACGATTTTTAAGCCATTTTTATAGTAAAGAACATTTTCTTCTAATAAAAAATAAAAATAAATTTGTTTAAAAAAAAAAACATTGATAAATATATGGTGCAGTGTTGCAAAAATAATTTAGATATATAATTACCTTTTTTAGGTTCAGCAATAGATGGTGTAATAGATGTTGTAGAATTACTTGGTTGAATAGTAGATGAACTAGATGGTTGCATAATATTTCCAAGAGATAAAAGATTATTTAAACTATTGTTTTGATCGATTTTTGGTGGTATTGAAGTATTCATTAAATTTAAATTATCCATTTGATTAACTAAATTGTTAGAGCTACTATTATTAGATGGTGTAAGTGGTGGCATAGAAGATGTACCCATTTGAATATCACCTAATAAATCCATGATCTATAAATAATATAATTTTTTTTATTAAATATGATTTCATCTTATTACAAATTAAATAAATATTTATTTATATGTATCATTTACATTGCTTGAAGAACTTGATGATTTTTCTAATGGTTTTGTATTAGATGAAGTACTTGAACTTTCACCTAAAATCATGCCTAATAGATCATTTGAATTCTTCGTATCAAGTTGTTCATCAGAAGATAATAAAGAAGACTCTGAAACTTTTTTTTTTTAATATAATAATAAAGAAAATTAATTATATAATGTTATATATATAATTGATATTATAAATATTCTAAATGATAGGAATTTATTTATTTATTTTATACGTAACAACTTACCACCAAGGTTTTGCTTTCTATTTTCTTTAATATTTTCTAAAGCTGGCATTCTATCTAAAACAACAGAACGAATATCATCACTAAGAGTATCTAAGGAAGTGAATT
The DNA here is from genome assembly GCA_002104945.1 of Piromyces finnis. Lineage (NCBI taxonomy): Eukaryota > Fungi > Neocallimastigomycota > Neocallimastigomycetes > Neocallimastigales > Neocallimastigaceae > Piromyces > Piromyces finnis. Next base: position 159,901 of record MCFH01000030.1, read on the forward strand.
CAACAGCGCGTTGTTGAAGTTCTAAATTAATATTAGTCTTGTATTTTGTAATAAGTGAAATAGCACGTCTATATTTGTTATTTATTATTTGTTATTTATATATTTAAAAATAAAAAGTATTAATGGATTTAATATATAGATTTAATTTGGTTAAAGAAACAATAATATTAAAATAATAAATATTAAGTAATACTAATAATATAATAAGAAAAAAAGAAAATCAATTGTAATAACAAATTTAAAATAAACTATAATAACGGCAATGTTAAATGAATAAATATTATATAATAATATATAATAAATATATATACCCTCTACTTCCTGGATCCAATTTATTAGTTAATTTAATTAATGCAATTATAATGTATTGTTTAATTTTATTGGTTACAGAAGAACCTTCTAATAAATGTTCAAGTAAATCAACAACTTCATTTTCAGTTGGAATTTCATTTGTGACAGTAGTATTATTTTCATCTTCATCAGCATTAGCCAAACTATCATCAAGAGGGCTTTGTAATAATAAATCACAATATTCACCAATACACCAAATAGTTGCTAATTGTAAACCTTCTTGACATTCAATGTTATCTTCTCTCTTACATAAAATATTGTATAATTTACTAGTTGCATATTGTTGTAATTCTGTTGATGATGTAGAAACTAATCTGATAAAATTATTAATGACATCTTGTTCAACATAACTACAATTATTATGATTTTATATTTTTATATTATCAATAATAAAATAATTATAAATTAGTATATTTTAGTGTACCGTTTCCAGATTATTAATACAGGAATAAAAACTTTAAAAAATAAAAAAAAATAAAAAATAAAAATTACCCTCCAGCAATCTTTAAAACCCTACAAACAGTATCAATTTCCCAACGTTTATTTGGTTTGTATCTGTTAGCACATTCACATAATCTTCTAGAAATTTTAGCTTTTTCTTCATTAGTTGTTGTTTCTAAACTAACTAAAAGTTCACGAGCTAATACTCTAATATTTTGTCTATTCATCAAAATAAAAGCCAAATCAATTGCTCTTTTACGAATGGAAATATCAGTATCTTTTATACAATCAATAATTGTTGATGAGTGACGTTGGAGTGATGAAGAATCGGTTAGAATTGAAGCAACTTGACATAATGTAGTCAAAGCAACATACCTTATAATTAGTTATATAACATTATATTAAGTATATATAATTTATTTTTTCTTAAAAAAAAATTTTTTTAATATAAATGAAGGATATAAAAACATACTTAATATTATTATCCCGATTACTCAAGAATCTACCCAAGATATTAATTGCCATAACTTGAAGAGATTTTTCACTTTCAATATTCATAATGGTTAAAACAGTTTCATATAAAATTGAATTACCAACATTCTTTGAATTATCAGTGTTTGTGGCAACTTGGGCCAATACATCATTCATTAAATCGCTTGCCTCAACGTTATTATGACCCAATAATCTTAATAATCGTAATATTTGAACTTGTAAAAATGGATCAGCAACACCATTTACATCATGTTCTGCGCTGAAATTGTTTGTAATTAAATTACGTAAGATTCTTACTAAACGTGGAACATTCTTTCATAATTATATATAATTTTACTTAATTAGATTTATTTCTATTATTATGATATTTACGATATTATTCATAAAAATTTAAAACGTAGTTTCTGCTTATTTTACCTTTCTAGTATCGTTTAAAACATTTTTATCCATTTGACACATTTCAGTTAATAAAGATGTGCCGGTGAGAAGAATAGCATGATTTTTTTCTTCATTAAGTAATTTATTAGCTCTTTCTACATAATTTTCCATTAAATCTGGAACTTTACGAATAATTCTTAAAGCACATAAAGCAGCCTACATATTAAAAAATATAATAAATTTAAAAATTTTTTATTAGTGTTAATATTTTAAACTTCATTACATTGATGATAATTTCTTAAGTCTTGTATGTATCTACTTTCATAACTTTTTATTACCTTTTTTCTGATATATGTATTTGTATTTCCTAAAAGTTTCTCGACTTCAGAAGATAAATCTCTTGCCATTTCAATAGAAGAAATATTACCCAGAGTACATAAAGCCAATCCAACGTTAAACATATTTGAATGATTTAAATCACTAATAAATATATAAACGAAAAAAAAAAAATAATTATTATAAAATGTTTAATTATAATTCTTTTTTTTTTTCTTTTTTTGGTTCTTTTGTTTGTTTTTCTCTTTTAATGTATATATGAATACAGAATAATATAATTACTTTTTTAATGAATTAGTAACAAGTGTTAAAACTTCTTGATTTTCATCAAGTAAAAGCATAATACCTAAATAACCTAATCTTTTATCAGAAAACTTATTTGAGGCGACTATATTTTTAAATATTATAAATAAATATTAAAATGTTTTAACATTTATTTATTATTATAGTAGTCATAATAAAATAATACAATAATATCAATTTTATAAACAAACCTAATTTTAAACATTCTATTTGACCAAAATGAGCAGGATAACCTAACATAAAAATGTATAATAATTTTGAAACATTAATATGTCTAGTATCATTATTTTCTTCTTTAAATTGAGTTCTTATAAAAGCAGATTCCTTTGCAATAACAGCTCTTTCATCTGCAGCAGTTTTACAATTACGAACTGCTTTAATGAGATCTTTAAGTCTCATAACACCCAATTTATTTACAAAGGATTGAATTTGTTTAAGTTGCGCAGATGTATCCATTTTGTTTATTAATTAAAGAGGTTCGATTCAAAAAAAATAAATAATTCCTTTAATATTACTTAAGCAATGTTCCGTTATCTTATTAATAATTTTTGACTATAAACAAGGCATATTAATTTACAATAAGTTGTAGTATAATTTATATTAGAAATACATATAGAAAAAAATAACGAACAAAATTGTTTATACATTAATAAATATACATTTTAGATAATACATAATTAATTGATAGTAAATTTATATATAATATATATGTATATATATAAGAAAAAAAATAATTAGTATTAATAAATTTTAGATAAAAGCAATTCATAAAGTACATTAATTAATTATTTGTATTTCTTCTGCTAAAAGTATTTAATAATATAAATCTTTTGTTAATTATTTTGATATTATTTATGTTCTATATTTACTTTTTTTATATATAAATTAATTATTCTCAAATTATATTTCAAAAAAAAAAATAGATTCTAAAATTTATATAAAAAAATTACTAATATATATAATTTTTTTTTCCTTTTTTTTTTTTTTTATTTTTAAGTTTAAAATTATATTTATTCAAAATTTAATAATATTCATTATAGATTTTGTAAGTCACATTTCACTTTTAATTTTCTTTAATAAAAAATTATTTTTATTTTAAAATTTTAATATAAAATTTAATTAAATATTTAAAAAAATGATTTTATATAAACCTGAGATCTTTTATAGAGTATATATTATATCTTTGACTACTGAAGTATTTTCAAGTATTAATGTTCTTTTTAAGGTTTAAAATGATATTACTTCAATTCATTGCTATATTATTCATAAATATATCCTATTTTTATTTGTTTATTTATTTATTAATTTTTTAATATTTACTATTAAAAAAAAAAGGTATATTTTTATATTATGCCTAAAATTATTAATATAAATATTGACTATAATAATATATAAATTTTAATTAGGTTAATCCTAATTTTTTGAAAATAAAAATTAAACACATAAAAACAATTTAATATATTTAATATAAATTTTGGTAATTTAATTATGATATATTAAACTAAATTATTCATATATATTATAAATATACTTAAAATTTAATTTTTCAATTTATTATGGATTATTTTTATTTTTATTTTTATTTTTATTATTAAATATTTTTGCAAATTATTTTTTAATGTATTGATGAAAAGAAAAGAAGTTGTTTAGATATTTTTAAATGTTAATATTATTTTTTTATCTTTATGTAAAAAATGCTTTATACATTATTTTCATTAAATTAGTATAGTTTAAAATTAAAAATATAAGAAATTTATTTTTCTTTTTATTTTTTATGAATTAATATTTACTATTATTATTATAATTATAATTAATATATTTATCCATTAATAATACTTTAATATTGTTATAATTGTTGTTTTAATATTTTTTTTTATCATTGCTTTTTTTTTTGGATGAAGCCAAAATATTTACTTTTTCACTTATTTTATAATTATTTAAAGATCTGAACCACAGCAATTCTTGTACTTCTTTTTACTACCGCACTTACATCTAAATAATAATAAATAATAATATATTTAAAAATTATAATTTATATATAAAAAGATTAATAAATTTATATATAAACTTACGGATCATTTCTTCTGATTTTTGGGCCAACATCTTTTTTCTTACCAAGACAAATATTTTTACCAAGTAATTCGCTTGTTAATTTTTGAAGATTAGCTTCTTGTCTACGTTGAAATTCTCTTTCTTCTCTTTCGGTTGTTGGGAAACCATTATCTAAACGAATAATTAATTCATTACGTAAATCAACCTTTTCAGTAACCTTATTCTATAATAATAATAAATAGTAATAATATAAATTAATAAGTTTAAAATTATTAAATAAATTTAAAATATATAATATTTTATAATAATTACCTTAATTAAGCGAACAATAAATTGGTCAACTTTTTCATTTATAGTTGGATTTAATTTCTTCATTTCAGTAATACCAGTATCAACAACATGATGAGCTATTTTATTATTTTTATTATTAAAAATATTTTTTAATAATTATAAAATTTAAAATTTAAAATATTCATTCTATTTTAAATTCCAGCTATCTATTGAAATTAATTAATCATAAAAAAAATATTTTATTGCTATTAAAGCATTAATATATTTACCAGCTTCCTTTTCCTTAAAATGAATTTTTAAATTTTCTGTAGCAGCCCAAACTACTCTATTAAAACTATCAGTTTTATCAAAACAAAGATCAACACCTTTACATAAATCAACTTGAACAGTCTTAATAACAGTGTTGTTCAAAACATTAACATTAATATTGTTCCATAATTCTTGTACTTGAGTAATAACCTTTCCATTAAAAACAAAAGAACAATCTTTACATTTTTCTTTTTATGCGAAAAGTACAATTTATTTGAACAGCAAAATAATTAAATAAATAATTAATAAATAATATCATAAAGTTTATAGATATACTTTTATATTAAACTTAATATGATTTATTATTATATTATTATTTATTACCAATGCAAACTTTAGTAGACATAGCAGCAATAACGAATTTTGAATTTTCACATCCTTTAAAAAATAATGTTTCATTTGATTCAATATCCTTATCAGTTAAAAACTTTGATTGGTCTTTTACACTCTATTATATTTTATAATATTATTTTAATTAATTTCAAATCACAATCCGAATAATAATAATGACTTATACAACAAAATAACTTTATATTTATATTAATATTAATAATTATCTATATATTTTTTCTTACAATTAATTTAATTTTTTGGTTCATTTTTTGAGTGAAACCATTATCTAAGTTTTCTTTTAACTTCTTTTCTTCTTCTTCAGTAAGACCAGTTTTACTGTTTGTTGTAACTGTGTATTTATCTTTATTGGCCTTTGGAATTTCATCTCTTTCATTTGTAACTTTAACTTCTTCGTTTGCTAACATTTTGAATTAAAATTAAAAAGTGTATTGATTTATTCTAATTGAAATTTAATAAATATAAAAGGTTACAATGTAATTTTATTTATAAATTAACTATCAATTAATATTATATATTAAAATTATTACCTTTCTAAATTTATACAGATATTACAAACTATTATTATTTTATTAATAGTACAATGTACTATAAATTTATTTTATATTTAAAAAGGTTAAATATAGAATAAAAAAAAATTATAAAGAATTTTTTTTTTGCTGTAGTTTCTACTCTATATAATATATATAATTATATATTCAATTAATTAAAATTAATAAATTTTTTATACGATCAATTTACTTATTCATTTATTTATTGATATTTATAATTTAATTTGTTATTCACATCACAAAATATATTTTTAATTTATGAATTTTTATTAATAATTCATAAAAATATATAAACCTAATCTACCATTGTTATTCTTTCAAAACCAATTTCTTAATTCATATTTATACTTTATATATTAAAAATAAGTCATCTAACTTAACCTAATTATAAATACTTATGATATATATGAAGATAACGTATTTTTTTCTAAAAAATGAAAATATCCATTACTTTTTCATTATATAATAATATTATATTTTTATACTTCGTTATTATAAAAAACATTCTTTAGAAAAAAACATTTAAATAAATTTATTACTATTACTATATTTTAATATTACTTATTTCTATATAAAAATAAATGTATATATTTCTTTAATTCTTTATTAAATATTTCATAATAATTAGATTTATGCAAAAATAATTATTATCATAATGTTGTTGTTTTTTTTACAGCTATAAATAATTCATATTTTGTAACTACTATTGTTTTATTTATTAACAAGTAATACCCATAAGTTGAAATATAAAAAGTTTATCTTTCATATTGAACGTTCTTAAATTTATTTCATTTCTAAATTAATGTACAAAAATATAAAGTAGTAAAAATGTATTTTAGAATAATTTTAAATTTTGCTTATTGGCCATATATATATTAATAATATATTAATATATATTATTTGAATTAAATTATTAAATAAATTATTATATAACTTTAAGTTTTTTTTTTTTTTTTTTTTTTTTTAAACAATATTTTGAATAGTAGTTAGAAATAAAAAATTAATCATGCGTCTTATAACACATAATATGCTTCAATGCCATGTTAAGGGATGTACCAAAGATAACTTCCCTTTAAAACTTGAAGAAATCGAAATTGAAGAACTTGAAGCTGAATTCAATGCAGATTTTATTAAATCAATGTTAAATCGTTTAGATTGGAAGGCTCTTGCTCAAACTACATTTTCTGTATGAAAAAAATAAAAAATAAAAAATTATTATTTTAATTTTATATATAAAAAATTATATTACTTAAGTTATAATAGTATAATATAATATTTAAATTACCTTTTTTTATTATTATTATTAAAGTTTTAATTAATTTATAAAAAACTTTTTCTAATGGTCATTTGTATATAACCTTTTATTATTATAAAAATAATATATATATATTACTTTTTAAATATTATAAATTTTAGCTTGGAATTGCTCAATTACCTGAAGAAATGCCAGAAGAATTAAGTGATGAAATGTTAGAACAATTACATCACATTTTATTAGAGGTATATAGAATTTTAAAATTATATTAAAGATTTAATTCTATTATTAAAACATTTGTAATTAAAAATATGATAGATTGATATTACTTCTGGAAGAATGGTATGTCAAGGATGCAATCACGTATATCCAATAAGAAATGGAATTCCAAATATGTTATTAACTGAATCTGAAGTTTAAAATTAATATACCAAATATAAAAATAATTATTAATCTCAAAAAATATTAAATAATACAAATACAATTTGAAGAAAAATCAAAAATTTATTTCAAAATTTTATACTTGTTAAAATTAAAATTAAAACAATAGAATAATGTTATGATAACATAAATGTTTAAAAAAAAATTATATTTACATCAATTAGATAATAAAATATATTAGAAATTAATCAATATAGTTTTTTTTAATCGAATTTTATGAATTTTGGCTATAAAAAATAAGTAATTGAAATTACAATATTAATTAATAATATATTTTTAATTATAAATATGATACAACATAGAAAATTATTTTTAAGTTTATTATATATAAACTTTTTTAAACATGAATGAATTTCAAGAATTAAAAAAATTTATATCTGATCTTTATAATGAAATTATGTTTTTATATAAGAATTATATATAACAGAATTTCCAATGTTTTATTTTATTATTATTATTGTTTTAATATGTTTTGAGTTTGGTTTGTTTTAAATTTGGAATTTAAAAAATAGGTGAAAAATTTTTTATTTATTAGTATTAATATTCTATAATTATAAGAGTTATAAGAATAAAAGTTAAAATCTTTAAAATAATAATAAAAATTATTATATTATTAATTATTATTTTACTTTTTGTAAATACTAAACTATGTATATTGACTACTTGATTTACTATTTTTATAAGAAGATTTTTGTTTCGAAATTTTTTTAAGAGAGTATATGGTATAAAATTTTATAATATAGAGATAGAGAAGGATAGCTGAATTAATAATTATTGTTCCAGTGGAATTAAAAAAATCTTGAACTCTTACTGATATATTATATAGAGAGTTTGCTAATTCAGAAATACCTATAAATATAAAATAAGCATAAATAGGTATTGCTAAATTCTTTAAATTTTTTTTAGAATATTATATATTAGTAATAAATAAATAAATAAATAAATAAATAAATAATAAATAAAATATTATATATAATATATATATTACTTCTTTAAAATTATCTTTAACTTTTCTAATACAATATGAAAAATAACATCCAAGAAATAACACTATATAATTTACTATGATGCTTTTTAAATAAAAAATGAAATATTAATTATTTTGATGAATATATAATTATTTCTAATGAAAATATATATATCAATTAATATTTTAATAAATAGATAATTTTTTACCACATAACCCTAAAATCTGGATATGAACAATATTGATATTTCTTATAATCTTCTGTGATTGCTGATTTTGCTGACACATTTCCTGTAACATACCAAATAAGATTTATAACTATGTAATAAATTACTAAAGTCATAACAATACTAAGCATTATTTTTTTCTTTAATCCAATGCTTCTCCTTTTAATTCGAAATCTATCAAATATTTTTTAAATTTTTATTGTTAGAATAAAATTAAGTAATTGTATTTACTTAAAAAATATATTTACATTAAATATATTCTTATTGTTTTAACAAGAATTGAACCATATGAAAGTGAAAATCCCTAATAAAATATTTATATTTTTTAATATTTATTTATATTTATAATCAATATACCATATATTAGTTATGTTTGTATTATTAAATAATTTTTATATTTTTACAATGTTATTTAATAAATGAATTAAATAGCATTTATTTGTAGTTCTTTCCACTGTTAAAAAGAATACATGAGAAAAACTAAAAATTAAGCCAATTAATATTATTATCAAAAAATCAACACTTCCTATTATTAATTATAAAAATAATAATATTATTATTAAATTAATAAATAACTATATATTTATAATATTTTATCATACCTCCTTTAATTATTGGATTATTTCGAAGATATATTGTTGAGAATATTGTAATTATTGTAACTATTATTAATATTATTGATATGATTCTTATTGATATATCAATTACGCTTATTCTCTTTAACTTGATATATTCATTACAATAACTACCGGTAAATAAAGTATTATTACAGCTACAAATATTATTATTAATACAAGTTCCTGTATTACATGAAGGTTCGCAGCTAGGTTTATAACTATAAAATTTTATTATAAAAATTAATTGATATATAAACTATATACTTATTAAAATTACTGAATGATATAATAACGAAATTAAACATACCAAGATTTCAGTTTAATATTTTCTATGTCTTGATACAAATAATTATTTTCACAAGGAATAATTTTTATTTTAATATCTACGGTATTATCATCAAAATTTGTAAAACGTCCTAATTAATAATTTTTTAGATAAAAATAATAGATTATAATAAAAATAAGTTTCAATATATTTAATAAATAGTTATATTATTGTAAAAATTTATTATTACCAAAAGTATTGATAATTAATTTTAATTTATATACACCGGGATTTCCTACAACTAAACAATTATATTTTAATATTATATTGGTTATATTATAGCAACTTATTAATTTATATATGAATTTTGAATAATTGATTTTAACCTCTGACAATCGGAAATTCACAAAAATTATCCCAACAATATGATCGAGTTTGACCAACCAATGCAGAATTATATGTATCATTAACTTCAAGTTTAAAAAACATAAACTCGCTAATTTCAACATTTGCTATATCTGATCCAAACATGATTTCTATATAAATAAAATATATTAATTAAATATATTTATATCCCTTTATATAATAAATTATTAACTTAATACTTACTATTATCGTAATCATCATATATAGAACCTTTCGGATTTAGGTAAAAAAAAAGTTAATGATAACATATAATATAATAAAAATATTATTTTTAATTTATTAATTCATTTATTGTTTCATTTATTATATAAATATTTACATGTTATCCCTTCTGGAATTTTATCTCCTGATTTAATTAAAAGATCATTAAATGTATCATTATTTAATTTAATTTTTGTAGGATTTGTTGCTAAAGAACCTTTTATATTTTTTAAATATTCTCTATTTGATATAAGAGGTTCATAATCAATTTTGAGAGTATATATATCATTTCCAATAAGAGCTTTATTGTTAATAAACTCACAATTTTCAACTTTTACACTCTTCGGAGTTAATTTATCCTTTGAGTATATAACACCTCCATATTTACTTGCGGTATTATTTTCAAATTTTGAGTTTATTATATTTATACGAGTATGATATCTTTCATCTAATAATTGAATATTTAAAATTGTTCCATATTCAGATTTATTATTTATAAATACTGAATTCTCAACAGTTATATTTCCGCTTTTTTCTTTGGAACGATCACATTCAATTATACCGTTTTTAAAATAACTATTTTTTATTGTATTATTATAAAAATAAATACTTGTTCCATCCGCAGCACCTAATCCACTAACTGTATATATAAAAATAGAAATATTAATTTTTTACTATATTAATTATTAATATTTGAAATTAAAATTAACCTCCATTAATATTATCAAATATTGTATTTTTAATAGTAATTTCTGATTTTGAATTAATTGCGGCTATTTCATTATTAAGATATAATTCCATTATTCCTTGCTTGTTTCTACAACTATTATCACGATTACAAGTATGAATATTTGTTATCTATATAAAATTTATAAATTAATATATTGTTTTTTATCCTTATAACTAAATAATAATTTTAAAAATATACCACTGAGTCAGAAACACTTATTACACCAAACGATGATTTAAATATGGCTTTTAATATACAGAAAAAGTTATTAAAATTCTGTTATTATGAAAATATTCCGAAAATATATAGCATAATATATATATATTATTTATGTAATACCTCCTTGAGAAATAATATTATCTAATCTTAAATGACTAATATTTAATATACCTATTTAATATATTTAATATACCTATTTAATATTAATAGCAATAAAAATATATATATTAAATGTTAAATCTACCATCTGTTTCAGCTAGAGAGCTATATGAAAAAATTTCACTTGCAGTAGATGAGTAATAATTACTAAGTTCTATATTATTTATATTGACAAAGCATTCATCACCCTGATATGTTAAACTTGAATTGATATTCAAATAAATTACAATTATTATTGCTTTATATATTAAATAAATAATAATCTATATTATTAATAATTTATTTATATATTACTATGCATTATATGCTCCAACATTACTAAATCTTATGCTTAATAATAATTAATAAATAAAAAGATTAATATTCATTTTTTTTAAAGTTCATTATTACTATTTCAATAATTTGAAATAATATACTTTTCTATTTCAATTCTTGCTTTCCTATTAATCCAAAACAATATACTAGAAGGTCTGTCACTAAACTGATATAAATCATTCAATATAATATTTGTAGCTCTAACATAAACATTATCTTCATAATTTGTAAATAAAAATAGTCCATCAATACTGTTCCCTCTTATATGATTCAATTCAACATTACTAACATTATTAATAATGATATAAAATAAATGGTTATTATATATAATAAATTTAATATATAAATAATATATATTATTGAAAACTACTTCATTACTATCGACGCATATTCAATTAAATCGAATACATGACCTGCATTATAATAATTGCATAAGTTTTCACCATAATAATTTTCTAAATTAATCGAAGCAAATTTAGTTAAACTAGTAGTAATAATATATAAAACTGATAAATAAACAAAATTTATATTTATTTTATTATATATATTTATGTATGAACCTAAATCCTAATCCACCTTCTTGAATTCTTTCATTATTTATTCCAGTATTGATTTGACGAATATTCTTAAATATTGCTGTAGATCCTATATCTTCTATTGTTGATATAAATACCATGCTTCCCTAATCAGTTTCATATAATTATTTATTCTTACTTTTGAGTAATCATTTTAGACGTCAAAACATTAATAATTTATATACCTTATATATTGCTGTATTATTAACAACTTCTAAACCATCAGCTTCAAATCCAAAAATATCTTCAAGATACAATGCTCCTCCTTCATGCATAACATAATTATTAGTAAAATTACAATTTTTTAAATGTGTATTTGAATTTTTAATTTTTAAACCACCGCTTTTAATTATTATTATTATTATTATTATTATTATTATTATTATTATTATTATTATTATTATTATTATTATTATTATTAGTGTTAATATTAATATAGTTAAAAAATATAATATGTTTAATATTAAAAAAAAGAAAAGAAATAAAATATGAAATAAATATTTAATAATTGGTTTTTAATTTTTTTCGAAATTTCATGCATTACCCTCCTTCAAATATTTTTGGCACATAAGCATTATCAAATGTTGATTTATAAATATTTACTTCATGTCCTTTATCAATGTTTACACACCCACATTTATATTCTCCACTAAAATTTGAATTTTCAATATATAAATCATAATACTCAAGGCCAAAGAAATTAAATAATCTATTATTGCATTGTGAACTTCCTTTAAATGTAGAATCAACTATTTCAACATTTCCACTTAAATTTATACAATTATCGCTCGAATATGATGATGGATTATAAGTGACATTCTTAAATTTTATATAATCATTAATATCAATATCAAAATATGAATCAATATTTCCAGTAATTGATACTGAATCAAAAAATACACTTTTAATATTATTAAAAAATATATTTCCAATAATGGATATATTTTTTATTTCAATTTCTTTTACATTTTCACCAAAATATAATTTGTTTGATAAATTTTCAAATTTTATAAAAGAAGTTTCAACTGATTTTCCAATAATTATTATTTTTTTATGATTATCGTTTACAATAAAATCATTACTAATGTATATTTCAGAATCTATATTTATTATTATTTCATCATCTATTTTAGATATTAAATCAGCAAATTGAGCTTCGTCAACAATAACCGAATATACATATGTTATTAATATTAAAAAAAATAAACCTATTTTTATATTCATCTTTTTAAATTTATACAAGGAATTAGCAACTAATTTTCGCATTAAAAATAATATTTGTTCATTCAAGAATGGTTCACTTATGATTGAATTTATTCAAAATGCCTTAAGTATTTTATTTAAAATTAAGTTTATCTTTAAATAAATTGAAGTATAAATATTTTAATTTAAAGATAAACTTAATTATCATATAGCATATTTATTATTATTTTTCCCGATAATATAAAATATAGTTTAAATTATATAGTAAAAATTACATTTTTTTTCATTCATATAAAATAATATTTTTTAAGCTTTTGTTTAAAGTAAATTTAATATCTATTAAATTTAATAAAGTTTTTTATGTATAAAACTTATTTAATATTTTAAATGCTTATAATATAGTAAACATAATATATAAGAAAAAAAAAGTAATTACTAGATTATTCAAAATCAAATGTATAATAAATAATATATTAGATACTAAAACTATGTTAATACTATAAATTAAATTATAATAGTGATAAAATAATAATTTGTTCAAAATTATTAAGAGTTGTTTAATTTAGGTTTATAATTATGTCAACTTTATTAATATATTTTATGATAAAGAACTACTTGCGTTACATTCTTCTAAAACTACATGTATTTATACATTTACATTGTGGCTTAAACATATAATCAAATACAATATATACAAATACGTTTTAATACATTTCAATACATTTGAATACATGTGACATAACGTTTTACATATTCTAACATTCCCCCTCAAACCTAATTTTCTACTAAGTAAAATTTGGTTTGCTGGTGAATATGTGCATTTTATTATTTCTAAACTATTAACTATAAACTAAATCTAATGTTTAAAATTTTTATATTTCATTAATTGGAATTTAAAATATTTCACATATATTATTCGCTAATTGCTTTAAAGAATTTAAATATTACCCTATAACTTCGTTTTTATGGATAAACTGAAAACCTTTGTATAATTGGGTAGTATTAAAGTTTAAAATTTGGATTGGATATTCATAAATTGTTATATCATCCATTAAGGATTGAAAACCCTTCCGGTTTTACATTATCCTATAAACTATATTGGTAATCTCTCTGAGATTTACACAGAATTATAGACAACACATGGTTTATCTCTTTGATTTTACGTCCTTATGACAACACATATGGATAACTCTTTTTGGTTTTACGTTCTCTTAACAACCTATGGTTAATCTTCTTGGTTTTACGTTCTTCGGACAACCTATGGATAACTCTGGTTTTATGTCCTTATAATTACAATTTTCTTTAGAATATTAGCATAATTGTATTTCAATCTATTTGTAAATACTAATTAATAATGGTAAAATTTTAATTAAATTCTTAATAGTTATTTAGTTTATGTATATTGAATTTTAACATTTTCTTTTAGGTGTTTTTCCTTCCTTTTATGCCTTTTGTATTGATTAATTATTCTTATAATATTTAAGAATATTTTACTTTGTATTTGAAATTTTGTTCTTTTCATTTTTACATATTGAATCTTATAAATTTTTACAATTTGAATTTCAATTCATTCTATTTATTAAGCCTTAGTTTCTATGCAATGTTTTAGTTATTTCCAATGTTTAACTAGAAACAAAAATTATTATCTTGAATTTTAAATTTCGTATATTCACTACTTCCCCCTCAAATCTAGATGTTTAGTAATAAATACTTAGATTTGAAAAAGAGAAATTTAAATTTCATAAAATTTCATTCATTTTGCATCAAATTTTCATAATAATGAATAATTTTCCATAACATATACGATAAGTATTAATACCTATATAAATAATAAATAACATATTCTAATGTTTTCATTCATTTTTCTCAATTGCTTATCCTTTAAAATATAGTGAAATAATATTTTCATGATAATATATTTTAATGTAGTGATAATCATAGAATATCAAACTAATGAATAAAATATTCCTCAATTATGTATTTCTTTACTTCAAATTAAAATAAGTAGATATACCAGTAAAATTATAACAAGTTAATATTGTAAGATAATGACATTTAAAATATCGATTGTTGAAGAGAATAAAGTTCTTCTAAATTATATCGAAGTCGGCTCGGTTAATTAGAATGTCAGCTAATTGGTCGGCGATCACTCACTACGTTGAAAGTGGCGATTTATATATGAGGTTACTAAATCACCGTAAATTATATTTTAAAACGGCGTCACAACATTCTTGAATGTTGGTAATAAATAAATATGATGAATCAATGTCATCTAAATCTAAGGAGCCCTTACTATGAAGGTACTACATTGTTATTGATGGGACCAAATTAAATATATATAGGTCTAAAACCATCATTAATAATTATCTATGAATATAACTCATTTCACGCTAAGTTAAATCATGATAAGTTGTTAAAATATTATTGAATATACCCATTTCACGCTAGGTTATTCAAAGTATATATATATGTAGAATATGCTCATTTCACGCTAAGCATTTCTAACTTTAATAAATTACCTCATTTGAAATATTTGCTATGTATATTAGCAATAACAGCCTACGGGATGAGCATTTGACCAGTAATATATTTGCTTTATAGGTAGCAATAATTTAAATAATGCTTTTGAGGCTAAATATTATCTTAAAGTATTGTTATAATGATTTAATTCAAAGAATAGTATACTGGATTAAATTATATAATACTGATTTGAGTGAAATTATCATAAAGAAATTGATTGACATTTTCACAAGGATAGTTTCAATGTTTATTGCATAATTTCATTACAATAGGGTATTTTATACAAACTTATCAAATAATGTTTAATTATTCTAATTCATGTTTCTAATTGTATAAATTTTATGTATTTTCTTTATGTTCTATCTTTCCTCTATGGCGGAAAGAATATTTTCTCATTAAAATAGTAGTAGTTAAAGTATTTGAATATTTCACAAACAATTTATTTACTTGAAATAAATATGTATGCTTTCAATAACAATAATGCTATTTTATGAATGTTAATAAAACTAGTTCTTTTGAAAATAAAATGAATGTTTGTGGAGATGTTAATTGTATGTTTATGAATATTTACATAATTGAATATATGGATTTTTAAATGATGATGAATGTAAATTGACATAGTGAGTAGATCAAAATCAAATTAATAAATTTAATAAATTGAGTAAATTAGGAGAATTCTAATATACAATGTTTATTTGCCAAAACATTACTAACGTTAAAATAATAAATACATTTGCGAGAGAAATATATTTGAAGTTTACAGTTCCGTTTGAATCGTCATTATTATTTAATGAAGAATCATTTTCATCTTTATCATCTTCATCAATGTAGTCGTATGTATCAATGTATTTGAATGTGTAAAAATTACATATTTCGCTTGATGCATCTACAGATCTTTTCCCAAAATTAAAATACTCTGAAGGTGAGTATCCATAAAAAAAAGTTACTTCGTCATAAAAATCATAAGTAATATCATATGTTTTACCATCTCCTGCGATAAAACTTGGAATATCTTCATCAAGAATATTATGTATTCCAGTTTTTATTCCATTCCAAAAATTTTTAAGAAAATTTTGATCTTTCTCCTTTTTGATGTGTTCAAAATCCCATGTGTCATATCCTGAAAAATGAATTTTAACAGTGTTCCATCCGGATTTTGGATAAAAAGCATAATCAATATTGACATAATAGCTTCCTAACGTTAAACACCAAAGTCCTCTACCTGAATTTTTTGCATTTCTTATTACAGTTTCATTTTTTATTTTTTCATCTGTGACTTTATCTTTAATTATTTTTTTTAGTTCTTTTTTCATATTTTTGTATTTCAAACTCTTTTTCATTTCTTCATTAATTAGAGTATTGCTTGCAGGTACTGTTTTTCCAGACTTTCCTCTATAATGGCCAATTGCCATAGCTAAATCAGATATATAATCATATGTAGATGGCCTAGAATTTTTATACGCTTCAATAAATTTTATTGTAACTTCAGCAATTGTGTATGATAGATCTAACATTGGCAGCATTTGACTAACTGTAACTTCAGGACAGTTATCATTTAAATTTAAATTTACATCATCAATATCTGTATTATTATTTAGATTTGTATTTGGAACACATAGTTGAACAACATCATCTCCTGGGCATTGGTTTAAATATCTCGTGTAAGATTCTTCTGAACAGTTACCTTCATTTATATTTTTACATTTTCCTGTTGTTGGAAGAATTGTTCCATCTGTAAGTGTATCGACATCTTTTATACAGCATTTAATCTTTTCCGAGTCATGTTTACAAATTTTTGGATATGCTTTAGCATTGCCAGTTTGTTTACCATCTAATTTACATTTATCCTCATTAACGCAAACACCTGTTCCGACATTGGTTACATGACATTTTTGATTTTCAGCAGCAATTACCAATGGTAGAATTAAAATTGTCGAAAAAATGTTTAAAAAATATATTACTTTGCTTCTTAATCTCATTCTTTGGAGTATTTATAATATTAATATATTTGATGAAATTTAATAACTCAATTGTAAATAATTATATAAAATAAATTTAGAGTTCACTAGTTAATTTATACTGTTTGTAGTGAATAAGGTAAACTGAGAATGAAATTCTATTATTTCTAATATAAACATATTGTTTAGTTTAAAATTTAAATTACTTTTAAAAATGGATAAATTTATTTATTTTAAATTTTAAATTTCAACTTAAATTTCTGAATTTCAATTGTTCTTAAATTTAAATTATAAATTTTAATTTTTAAATTTAAATGTTTGTTTATTCTTAAATTTAAGATCTAAATCTAAATTATTTTATTTAGTATAAATTAATTTATGTCTAAAGTATAATATTATCAATGTTCCATGTTTCTTGGACGGAGTTTTCTTTCGCTATATAGTCAGTATTGTTAATTAGGCAATTTTGTGACTTAGTTTTTTTTTTTTTTTTTTTTTTTTTTTTCAAGATTTCAAAGTTTTAGATCTCTAAATTTCATAATTTTCAATTAAAACTTATATTGTAGGGATTAGGGTTTCCAATAGTTTTCTCCTATGACATAATGTGTCCGGCGGTTTGATTCATCTTTCAGAGAATCATCTGAGAGTCAATGAGAGTCATTGATATTCTCTCATGAGAGTCATTGAGACTCTTAATCTATTAAGAGTTGTTTAATTTAGGTTTATAATTATGTCAACTTTATTAATATATTTTATGATAAAGAACTACTTGCGTTACATTCTTCTAAAACTACATGTATTTATACATTTACATTGTGGCTTAAACATATAATCAAATACAATATATACAAATACGTTTTAATACATTTCAATACATTTGAATACATGTGACATAACGTTTTACATATTCTAACAAAAATAATCTTTTTAAATTAAATATATATATATATATAATATTGATTATTGATATTGATATAATATAAAAATCACTTTTAATAATTTCATTTTATATAAATATATTACATTTTATGAATTGTTTCATATTTTGGAACATTTTTATATATATATATGTCAAAAAATTTTGAGATATAAAGAAAATATAAAATTACAGATGTATTGATAATTGTACCAAGAGAACCGAATAAATCTTGAACTTCTAATGATATTTCGTCTTGAAGATTTATGAATTCAATAATTCCCATAGTTATAACATAAACATATACTGGGATATTTAAATGCTAATAAAATATTATAGAGAATGTAATATAAATTATTAAAACATTTATTTATAAAAATATATAATTTTCTTTCTTTTTTCTTAAATATTAAATATTGACTTGTTTATATTACCTCTCTAAGTTCACTTTGAACTCGTCTAATAGAATACGATGTAAAAAATCCAATTAGTAGTATAGTATAATTTAATATAACACTATTATTTTTAGATATTATTTAAAAATATATTATAATATTTCAAAATTAGTTTAAAAAGTTATATTATTAATTCATAATATTTTTATTAAAAGATATACCATAAAACACTTGTTTTTGAATAGAAACATTTTTGATACACTTTCTTATCATTTGTATAAGCAGATCCAACTTTAATCCTACCAAGTAAAGACCATAATATAACAACAACAATATGAAATGATACTATAGAAATAATAATAGCATACATGTTTCCTTTCTTAATACCAACATTCTGTTGTCTATTGATTTTGAATCTTTAATAAAATAAATTATAATTATTAATTTTTTTATCATTATTTAGTACAAATTAAATTAATAAATTACATTCTATATATTCTCAAGGTTTTAACAAGAATAGAACCAAATACTAATGAAAATCCCTAATATTGAAATATAAATATAATAATTATGTCAAAAATATTATATATATTTATACAGTATAATTTAGTATAATTTAATATTATATAATTATTTTGTAAGCTTACTATATTATTAAATAAGTAAATTAAATAGCATCTTGTAGTAGTTCTTTCTTTAGTTAGTAATAATATATATCCATATCTTATTATAGATCCTAATAAAATAATAATTAAAAAATCCACACCTCCTACATATATAGAAATCCAATATAAATTTCAATAAATGAAATTCATTCAAAAATATAAAAAAATATTTATGAATTTGTATTATACCTCCCATAATTTTTGGGTTTTTTCTATTAACAATTGTTAATATTATCAACACAATAGTTATTATAAATAAAACTACGGTTGTTGATAATATAATATTATCAAGATACTTTTTTCTATTAAGTTTATAGTTTTCATTGCAATATTTTCCAGTATATAATGTTTCAGTACAATCACATAAATTAATGTTAACACATCTCCCTTGGCCACATGATAGTTCACACTTGGGTTCATAGCTAAAGTTTTTGTAAAAAGAATTAAAATAATAATTTATAATAAAGAATATTTAAATTATTTACCATGATTTAAGTTTATTGCTTTCAAACTTTTGATTAATGTAATTATTATTACACTCCATTATTTCTATTGGTATACCAATTGTGCTATTATCAAATTTACTAAATTGACCTATGTAATTATGTAAGTATTGATATATAAATATTTTATTATAATATTTCAATAATTAATACAATACTTAAGTTTACCAAAAGAATTAATTGATAATTTTATAGTATAATTTCCGGGATTTCCTATTACTATTTAAATATTTTATTTTAGAATATTTTATAGTTTATATTATTAATATTAGAATAAAGTCTTAATAAAATAATATTTGATTTATTTCTGTATTTTAAACCTTTAATAGATGGGAATTTACAAGAATCACCCCAACAAAATGATTGTGTTTGACCTATTAATTCTACATTATAACTATCATCAACCCATAAATTAAAAAACATAAATTCTTCATATTTCACTATAGAAATATCAGATTCAAATATAATCACTAAATATTTAACATATTAATAAAATATTAAACTATAATTAATATTTAAATTTTAAACTATATATTTCTTGAATTTTAAATATGAATAGATAATTATTTTAATAAATTACTTACAATTGTTATAGTCATCATATATATTACCTTGAATAGTAATAATCAAAATATATAATTATTAAATTTATAATGTGATAAAATTTGATAAAATATTAATATATAATATATACACATAATTCCATCTGGTAATTTTTCTCCCGAATACAGTGAAACATTCTTTACTGAATTTTCCCTAAATTTTATTTTTGTTGGATTTGTTGCAAAAAACCCTTTAATATCTTTTAAATTG
The DNA here is from genome assembly GCA_002104945.1 of Piromyces finnis. Classification (NCBI taxonomy): domain Eukaryota; kingdom Fungi; phylum Neocallimastigomycota; class Neocallimastigomycetes; order Neocallimastigales; family Neocallimastigaceae; genus Piromyces; species Piromyces finnis. The sequence goes on from MCFH01000030.1 coordinate 181,126, forward strand.
TCAACATTTGTAATATTGGGTTCCGAATTGATATCAAGGCTATAAATACTATCACCAATTAAAGCTTTATTATTTTTAAATTCACAATTTTCAAGTGTAATATATTTATTCGTATTAGGACTTATTGAATATATTACGCCGCCATATTTTGAAGCTGTATTATTAAAAAATTTTGTGTTTTTTATTAAAAATTTACAATTTGACGATGTCCTGTAAATATCATCAATATATATTACAGAACCTTTCTCTGATTTAATATTAGAAAAATATGAGTCTTCAATAGTTACATTTAATGCATATCTGTTAGATTCACTTAAATAAAAAGTACCATTTTTAAAAGTACAATCATTTATCTTACTGTTATAAATTTTCAAATTACTTTTATTAATTGACTTAAAGCCTATATCTATTATTATTATTATTATTATTATTATTATTATTATTATTATTATTATTATTATTATTATTATTATTATTATTATTATTATTATGTATTATGTATTATGTATTATGTATTATGTATTATGTATTATGTATTATAATTACCACCATAAACATTTTCAAAAACCGAATCCTTCACAACTATATCAGAATTTCCATCAAGGTAAAATATTTCAGCACCTTTTTGATACTTATTTGTAGTTTCTTTATTTTTACAATTATTATCAATATTGCATCTATGTATATTTTTAGCCTTGAGTAAAGTTAATAGCTTATATAATATTATAGAAATATTAATATTTTTATTTATTTATTACTTCACAACCAATTATTATTGCTTTAGCTGCAACCATTTTAAATATTGCTTATATTATATAATTATTAATAAAATATATATTAATGATATTAACATTAAAATAAGCAACGATGTTAAGAGTATACTGTTTTCAATAAATTCTTACGTCCTTGGGATATTATGTTATGAATTTTACATCTATTCAATGTAAATAATGCTTTATTCATTATATTTATAAATATTTTAATTAATGATTTCTTAAGAATAAAATAAAAATTCTATAAAGATACCATTAGATATATCAGAGCTCGTATTATGCAAAATTAATTCAATTGAATTTTCAGAATAAAATGAATCAACTTCCAAATCAGCAATAACGGTTTGAGCTTTGTCAGATAAATATACTAATCTTTTTTTTAAAAAAAAATAAATTAATAAATATATAAAGTAAAAAAGTAATATAACTCCATTAGCATAATTATAACTTACCTTGAATTTACCCCACCGGAATTTGTAACCTTAACTCTGATTTTAATAGATAATACTCAGTTAACTTAGGTTATTATTTAATAAAATTAAAATAAAAATACACTACTTTTCAATAGTAGTTTTTACATTATCTTCAACCCATAAAAGTACAGCTGATTCTCTTCCATGAATTTGACGTAGATTATTTAAAGTAATATTATAGGCATCAAAAACAACACCTCTTGATTCTAAAGTAAAAAAAAACAAACCGTCTACAGTATTTCCAATCATTTTATCAATTTTCATATTCCTATAATAAAAGAATTAATATATTGAAATTATTTAATAAAAATAATTATTTATTAAATTGATATTTTATTTTATTACCTAATTGATAATTTTGAATAATGAGATAAAATAAATGCACATCCAGCATGTTCTGTATTTATTAGGTTTTCTGCATAATAATCTTCAATTGCAACATTTGCAAACTCTTCAAGACTTTTTATAATGGTATAATTAATAAAAAATTTAGTATTATATGAAAATAATAATTTTTATTATAATTCTAATTTTTAAATAATACTTCATTATTAATCCTCCCTGTTTCATTCCCTTAATATTACCCGTATTGATTTGGCGAATATTTTTAAATTTAGCTTTTGGTTCTATATCGTTATATATATCTTCAGATGTTCTCATAAATACAATACTTCCCTTTTAATATTTAATAAGATATTAAATTTTATATTTAATATTATTTCAAACTATATTGATATATTCTAATTATTATTATTCTAATTATTATTATTATTATTATTATTATTATTATTATTATTATTATTATTATTATTATAATTATAATTATTAAATAATATTTACAATATCAAGTGAAGTTGTATTAAAAAATTCAAGTTTATTTGCTTCAAAATCAAGAATATTATCAAGGAAAAATGCACCTCCTTTTTGAGTGCTAATGATGTCTTTAAATATGCAATCTCTAATATATATATGCGAATAGTATGCTCTTATTGCACCTCTAATTAGATATAATAAAAAATAATAATATTATTATATATTGGAACATTTACAATTGAATTTTTATACAATAATGATTATCTATTTATTTAATCTATTTATTTTTCTTTTAGCTTTTAGTATTTTAACAATATTTCTTTACAAATTACCCTCCTTCTATTTCCTCATTACTAAATCCTTTTTCAAAACGACTTTCATTTATAGTAATATTTATTCCATTTTTAATATTAATAAATGGGCAACTATTTTCACCATTAAAATAAGAATTTTGAATTGACATTTTATATTTATCTAAACCTTCATAATTAATTAATCTATTCTTACATGATATACTTCCAAAAAACTCAGAATTCTCAATTTCAACGTTTCCTCCTAAATTTATACAATTATTACTTGGAAATGTGGAGGATTTATATTTAAAATCTTTAATTTTTAAATATTCATTGTTATTCTTAAAATCTGAATAAATATTTCCTATTAATGATACTGAGCTAATAGTAACTTTTATATTATTATCAAAATAAATGTTTCCTATTATTGATAAATCTTTCAATATTACTTCCTTAACATTATCAGTAAAATGTAATTCTTTTGATATATCTTCAAATTTTAGTGAAGATATTTCTGATGATTTTCCAATAAACGATAGTTTTTTATATGGATTTTTTATAACAAGGCTATCATCAATATTAATTATTGAATCCAAGTTAATTTCTTTTTCATTTTCATTTTCATTATTAGCTAGAATACTCCTTAAATCGTTTTCATTTTGTATTAAAATAGAGTTCACTAAATTTGTAATAAATAGTATTAAAATATAAAATTGCATTATTATACAAATATAAATAAACAATTAAAATAAAACAATTTATTTATTAATATGTATGATATTTAAATCCATTTTTGTAGAAAAAGGTAATTTATAATTATTAAAATTTGTTGTTTTTAATATTGTAATTCAAAAAATTTTAACTTAACCTTATGTATAAATACCTAAATTCTTCATATAGTTAAAAAAGAAAAATCTATATTAGTATAAATAATGGAAAAATCAAAATAAAATGAAGAAAAATTATAAAACCTAACCATATATTTATAAAAAATATCTTTAAACTTTATTTATTTATTTTTTTTTTATTATTATTTTTTTTTTAGTAAGCTAAAATATAAGATATAATGGATCCAGAAGAAATAAATGAAATTAAGAAAAAAAGTTTGTATAAAAAAAATGTCAATTTTAATAATAAAATTATAATGAAAGTTAATAAGATTAATAAAAGCATAATATATTCCACATATATTATATAATTTATAAAAATAGCAACTGAAATTGAGGTTTTAGAAAATGAAATATCCTCATTGTCTAGCGATGCTGTAATATATTTACATTAATTATTAAATTATTATTTAAATGATAAATAACGTTTATTATATATAATTAGAAAATATATAGACAATTAACAAATGCTCCTGTATTCTTTTTATCAAAAAAATCTGTAATTGAAGATAGCATAAAAAGTAATTTAATTATATAAATGAATTTTTATTTAAATTGTTAATTTTATAAGTATATAAATTATTAATATTTAACATTATTATTTTAACAAATTGATATGGATGAACTAATTAAATGAAAAAAAGATGAAAAAGAACTTTATAAAGATAAAGTTAAGGAGATCAAAAAATAATAACTATAATTTTTATATATGTCATTATACTTTTCTATCCCAATTAATTAAGACCACCACCAACAATAATAATAAAAACAACAATAATAAATATAAATAATAAATATATACAATAATTCTTTTTCTTCTTTTTTGTGTATGTGTATTAATAAAATAAAAATGATAATAATTTTTTTTGCAAGCCGCTCAACGCTCAAATAAGTGTTATTTTGGAAATGTAATTTTTAAATTTGTCTCCAATTTTTTTTATTTAGTACTATTTATTATACATAGTCCTTTTTATTATAATGATAATATATAAAACACCATTATTATAATGTTTAGTATGTAATTAATAGGACTTTTATATATATATAATAATAATCAACTATTTTCTTCAATAGTAAAAACGCAAACACCTTTCTTCTTTTTGTCAACTACACATAGTAATCCACGTTTTAAACTTATTCTTAGAAATTGTGGTGTAATACTATTTATTGTTATTGAATTATGTAAATGAAGGTTATATGCTTTCTATTAGGTATTAATAAATATTTATTTGTAAGTAATGAATAAAAAAAGATAAAATCAATGTTAAGTATTTATAAAATAATTATAGTAGTACCAATTTTGAAATTTCTAAAAAGTCAGTAAGCTGAAGATTATTGTAATCATTTAAAATCATTTGAGATAGTGAAGTAAATTTTGTTTTGTAGTAGTTTACCCATCCTATTTTATAAGTATTACCATCTATTTATGGATTTTGTTTTGTTTTAAAATTATTTTTAATTAATTATTATATATATTGAGAAGTACTTAATAATACGAAATTACAAAATAATAATAATAAAATAAATAATTAAATAAAATAATACCTTTATTTTCATATTTAACAAGACATATTATTAATTTATCATTATAAAATTCAAAATCTAATATTCTTGCATTTTTGGGTGTTTTTATAGCAGTGATTTCGGTAATTACTTTACTATTTTTATTATTATTTTCATTATTTTTATTATTATTTTCTTTATAACCTTCTATCATTTTTTTCATTTTAAATTTGAAAATATATACTTTTAAATAATATAATTATATATAAATGAATAATAATAAATATTACTGCTAATATGCTAAGTACAAAGAAATATAATCATGAATTTATTAATTATTATTAATAGTATTATATATTATTGGAAATCTAATATTACAATATTGTCCAGTAATTCTTTTATTTTTATCATATAAATTAAAGGCTGTATAATTAACCATGTATTTCTTTATAATATAAATAATTTAATTTAGTAATAGAAATGATTATTAATTAACTTTCTATTTATTTTTTATTATATTATAATACCTTCCCACAATAAAATTTACAAATTAAATAACCTTCGTTTTTCATATTATAACTTAATTCATTATTATAATGTTCATCTTCTATTTCTGTTGAGATTGAATTATTTCCAAATTCATTATCAAAATTTTGATTTTCTTCATCAAATCTTGTTTCATTATCAATAATTACACTTTTAAAAGTCTGGTTGTCGTGCGTTACGCTAAATGAATAAATTAATGATAATGATCTACCAATAATATGTGATGGCATCAAAATAATTTCTTTTCCTTTCTTTGTTACTTCAAGAACAAGTGACATTAGTGAAATATTTTTATATGCTGGAGATATCTGATTTTTATTATGTTTAGGGAATGTATATTTTATTGGATTATCAGCATAACTTTTATTTGAAAAAACTGGCTTTAATCTTTTACCTTGATATTTATAATTTGATAGTGAGATTATAGGTTCTTGATTATTATCCAATGCATCAGATATAATATTACAAGATCTTTTTTTACTATTCTTTATTACTTTGTCGTCATTATCCTTTTTATTTTTAAAGGAAAGTAATAGAAGAAAACATTTAATATAAATCAATAAAATTTCGTAAATAGTTTTATCTTCATTATCAAATTAATAAATATATAAATATATAAATAAACCACAAACCTTTTCATTTATACTATCATTATAATTTATTAACATATTATCTTCGTCATCTAATGATACACATTGCTTTTTTGGGGAGTTCTGAATTCCTTCATCAGAAAACTTTCTTCTATTATTATATAAATAATTTTCATTTTCATTTAGAATGCTATTATTTTCATTAAATATATTAAAACTTGTATTTAATGTATTTCTTGTATCCATATTGTTTTCATTGCTTGTTTCTAAACAATTTCCAAATTCAGAAAAAATTCTAGATATATTTTCATTATTATTCCTTTCGTTTTCTTCTTGATAAATATATTCTTCCCAGTTTTCTAGTTTTGATGATAGACTAGGTAAACTATTCATGTCAATTCTTTCAGCAATATCAAATATTGTTTCAGGTTCTTTTTTAGAGGTTTTACTTTTACTATCTTCATTATTTTGAATGTCATTATTCATTACCGATCCATCTTCATTAATATCAATAAAGTATTTATCTAGTATATTATTAGAATTACTAAATGCTGTATGAAGAAAATCTAATATTCCTTTTGAATCTTCAACTATTGGTGGCTTAGCATCTTCATTTACAATTATATTTAAAACAGATTGTAACCATGCAAAAAATGAGTTTAAATTTTTTCTTAATTTTTTAATTTCTATTGAAATTTCTTCTAGCATTCCTATTAATGATCCTGTCAATACAATAAATTGTTTAATATCTGCTTCAACAATTCCTAACGAAGTGAATTGTTCATCCCTATAAATAATGTATGAAAAATATAACTATAAATGTTTTTATTTTTTAAAACTATTTTTCTATTTTGATATTTATAAGAGCCACTAATACCATTTACAAAAGCCCAATAAATCACTTAGATAATATAATAATCTTTCACATCCTGGCTGGACATATTCAATTATTAATTTATATATATTTGAATAGGTGACATCTAATATTCTTTCCCAATTTTTAATTCCCTATATAATTTTTAATAATTATTAACATATATTAACATATATTTTTATAAAATGATTAAAAATTATGCATGTAAATGACCTTTTCTTTTAGTTCATTTGATAAATAATGACGGACACTTTGAGTTGGTAACCCAGTAACAAATGTTATAATGAATTCTGTAATTGGTGGTGTAAAAACTATAATTACAACAATATTATAATAATAATAAAGAAATATATCAATATAGTTTGAAATAATATTAAAATTTATAATAATAATGTATTATATAAATATTATATTGTGTACTGTATTATATATATGCTATATATATGTATTAATAACATTATTACCTGCAAAGTCCTCCATAACTTCACTAAATTTTTTTAAATTATCATTGGTAATTTTAACTTTTCCTTCATACTCCGACTTCATATTTTTAATACCGCTATATATATAATTTAAATGTGAAATCATATTACCTAATTTTATTGCCAATGATCTTATCTTTTTTTTTTTCTTAAATATTATATTTGTATCAAATGTCATTTTATGAAGCTTATATTTTTTACTGATTGCTTTTAAATTGTAAGGTCTTGAATTATTACTATATTGATTTAATTCATTTTCTAATTTTCCAGATAATATATCATTTTCAGAATCAGCTGAGATAACAATTAAAGAGATATAGTGAAAATCAATTGATAGGTAGGATGATACAATATATGGGTTCTTAAATAAAATAGTAATAAAGCAAAAAAAAAAATATTAAGTAATAATGTACATTGTCATTAAATAACCTAATTATTTATTACAAATATAATAATTATATTATATTTTATTCTGTGTTTGTAAACTACTATTTTGTTAACTTTTACCTTAATATTACACATTGTATCTTTAGTAATATCAATTGAGCCAAGATAGAATAAGCCAAACATACTATAAAACATAATAATGTTATTATATTATATATACTTTAATAGTAATTATTAAATTGTTACCTCATGTGAAATTGTCCTTTATTATCATATATCAATAAAATATCAATTTTGTCATCATTATTATGAATTTTTTCTGATAATAGTGTAGTACCCATTTTTGAATTGTTTGAAAAAATTTCTCCTGAATATTGTGAAATATTACTATAATTTTTTTTTATTATATAATTACATTTTGGTATATAAATCTTTACAATATAGCAATAACAACAACAATAATAACAATAATATAAACATAATAAATAATACTTACAATTGCTGTGAATTTGGAATTTTACTTAAATTAGGTAAATCATTTTCAAGTGATGTCGTCATTGTTTTCATTATCTTTAGACACATAATATAATATTAATAATATAAAAATAATAATAATAATATATGATATTTAATTTATTAGAATTCAATGATATTTTAAATTTAAATTTATTTTTTAATTTCATGAAAATACAAACTTGATTTGGGTTCTTTGTATATGTTTCTTCTAACCATGTCATGGAGGTAATATATGCATTTTTTGTGAAATGTGTCAGGGAGTATGCAATTTGTGAAGTTTCAACGTCTATTAATTTTAAAGAACCATCAATATAACCTATAGCTATTATTTTTCCTGTTATGGTATATATATATATTTCAATTACTTATTATGTACATTTTCTATAATTAAATTTTTAATTTTTAATTCTATTCAAAGTCTTATCTACCATCAGGTCTCCATTCTATTGAAGTTTGACATAAAGTACTATTAATTGCCCAAATTTTTTGTAATACGAATTTATCTTCTATCCATGTTGTTCGGTATACTGTTAATTTATAGCTTGAATTCACTATTGCTAATAAATCCATTGAAGGACACCATTTAATATGAAGAATCTTTTCTTGAAAATTCTAAAAATATTATATTGATTATTATTTAGCTAAATTTTAATAAATTGAATTTTGGAATAAATATATGGTGTTTATTTTACAATATTTTCAGATTGAATATTTATTTCAGGATAGTTAGTGGATTCCATTTTAGTATTTAAAATAATTAAATATTTTTGTATTTATTTTAAAAAAAAAAATTAATTGAAATTTTGTAATTATTTATATAAAGTATATTATATTCCTTTTATAAATTAAGTATTATTATGTTAAAGTATTAATAGGATTCTCTCTTCCTCTCTCTCGCTCTTTATCAAATATTTTTTTTCATTATAGTGATTTATTTTCTAAATTGCAACTTTATTATAAATGATTGATAGTTTTTATACTTTTTTTTTTATTAAAATTTTAATTAAATAATATATGATATAAATTAATTATTGTAGTATTATTGTAATATATAAATTATATAAAATAATTATTTAAAATTTTGAAATTGAAATAAATTGCTTTTTTATATTTTTTTTTAAAAATTCTCTTATTATTTCAATAAAAGAGATATAAAAGAAAGACATTCTTTTTTTTTTTTTATTTATAAATACAATACAATATAAAATAAAATAAAATACTACTAAATACACTAGAAAGTTAGAAAATTTTATTATATATTGCCATAATAAAATGTATAGTGATATTACAAAAGAAGTAATTAATACTTTTATTAAAAAAGAGAGACAAAATGAAGCAAGTTTTGTGGAACTATTTCCTAGTGTTGACCTTAATAAAATGGTAGAGTACTAATATAATTTAGTAAATAAATAAAAAAATTATTATTAATATTCTTTTATTTTAAAATAGAAAAAAATATTTGATAGTGAATGTTATGAAACTAATAATAATAATAATAATAATAATAATGATACCATAGTAACCAATTTTTTTGAGTATACAGGAAACAATACTAGTAATATTTTAAGAACAAATGATAATGCTAATAATAAAGATGATAATAGTATTGATAATTCTGAAATAAATATTAATACTTTTAATATGGAAGATAATTTAAATATGTTAGAAAAGTGTGATAATGCTGTTATTTTAATTGAAGAGGAAAATAAAAAACAGAAAGAATTAAAACCTAATCATAATACAATAAGAAGTGATGGAAATAAATTTATGGAATTTTTAAATAGATCAAAGCAAAATGAAGAAAATACTATAGACAAAAATAGCGAATCATATAAAAAATATTTAAATAACAAATCAAGCAAGTCTTTCATATCATATAAAAAATTTGAAGTATTAAATAGTACATTATTGCCTAATACAATAGATAGTATGTTCTCAGAATGTCCTAATGAATTTGACATATACGAATATAATAGCAATACTAGTACTAATAATAATTATAACAATTCAATAAATGAGCAGCATGTAGATAATACTAAAAAAATTGGAAAATTAATTAAAAAAGAGAATAAAAATTCAAATAATAATAAATACTTTAGTAATAATTTAAATGAAAATAAAACTATTAATAATAATAGGGATGTAAATGATATTTCCTTGAGTGACCATGATCTAACTAATCCAGATATAATTTTATCGAAAATTAGAAAATATAATGAAGAAATGGAAAAAATTCAAAATGAAATAATATCTAATTATCGTCTAAATTGTAAACCATCACTAAATTATAATATAAGTAATATTGAAAACATATCAAAAATAAAAATAACAGAAGAAACTTGTATTGATGATGATACTGAACAACCGATTGAAGAAATATCATTAAAGAAAGATTTTTGGAAAACCTCCAACCTTTCTATTTCAATGAAAGAGTTGGAAAAAAAAAGTATAACAAATAATGATATAGATATAACTAGTAAGCCGTTCTTGAAAGTAGATAATTTTGTAACTTGGGAAGAATAATATATTGATGCTATGAATATATAATGAAAAACTGATATACTGTTAATTTTTAATTTTACTATTTTATATATATATATTTATATTTATTATTTCCTTTTTTCATTTTTCATTTATCTTATAGTATGTTTTATTTTACATTAAACTAAATACTAAATATATATTGTGGATTTTAACTGAATATGTATATTATTATATAATTACATTTTCTGTTATTTATAATTTTAATATATTAAAATATATATTAAAATTTTAATATCAAATTATAATTTTAACTATTACATATATTACATACTAAACATATAATATATATTTAATATTGATTTTACACATATTATTAATACCATTAATAATAAATTAAGATTATTAATTATTAAAAATGTCTTTTATATGTATTTTTTTTTTTTTTTTTTTTTTGTAACTTTAGTAACAAAATAAAATTCTAAAAATTTTTATTTTTTTTTCTTAACTACTTAACATAAATAATACATAGAAAAAAAAAAAAAAATAAATAAAGTAATATATATATATTGTAAGGTAGAGTAAATTTTATTTGGTTTTTTCGTTTTATTTTATAATATACCAAAGTAAATGATTTATATAATGTTTTGCATTTTGTATTATTTAAAGAAAATAAAAACAAACAGTAAAAAATTCAAAATTTAAAAAGGAAAATAATTAATAAAATTAAAGAAAGAGAAAAATTATAAAAAGGAAAAATATTTTTAGTTCAATAAACAGTATTATTTTTATTATAATAAATAATAAATGTCCTTTTATTATTATTATTGTTATTTTAAAAAAATAAGAAATTGAAATAGGCATTAGACATATAATAATATATAGTAATGTTTAATTAGATAATTATTATGAAAACTCTGTATATATTATATATATCATCTTAATATCGAAAAAATAAAAGATAAAGAAAAACAAACTAAAAAATAAACTTCTGATTAATTTAGATAACGAAAAAATAATTATTATAAAAATAAATTATCCATCAATAAATAAAATAAAAAAATTTTAAAATAGTAGGAGTATAAATACAGTAAATAAACGAATAAATAATAAATAATAAAAATATATATAAAGTTGTTTAGATGATATAAAAAAATTAATTTAGAAAAAAAAAAATGAAATTTAAATTTTAAGTTAGAAATTCGATAATATACATATTAATACATATTATATAATGAGCAACTTTATATTAAAATTTAACATTAATAATTTTTAAAATATATATTTTTTTAATAATTGAAAAAAATGTTCGATATAAATCAAATCAATTCAAGATTTTTAAAATCTTGAATTATTTATTTTATAATGAAAACTAAATTTTAATATTGACTAATCTTTTTTTTTTTTTTTTAAATTATTTAATTTAATCTAATCATTCTGTTATAAACTTAAAACATATTTCGATCTATATGATTTATATAAATGGATATACAATTATTTATAATAATATGTATATTTTATATTTCTAGAGTTAATAATTAATATTTTTAATTACAAGTTAAATTCAAAATTATATCAACTATAATTTAACATAATAAAATCAATAATTAAATTTTATTTTAGATAATAAATGTCATGAAATCTATAGATATTGAAAGTGTAAGCGACAAAATGGAAGTTGATGATGTAGCTTCTTTAAAAAGTAAATTCAATATTTTAATAATATAAAATACGAAATTTGAATAGTTCATTGTAATTTTTCAGTGGTATTAATATTTATATTGTAATATTCAATGAATGTTTTTTTTTTTTTTTAGATAAATACATCGAAGACCTAAAGCATGTTATGGAAACTGATAATGCAATGGTTGATGAAGTTGTTGATGAAAGTTACTATGAATGGGTGATTGAAGATTGGGATAAATTAATAGAAAAAAAAGAATACAGTCCAGAATTTATTATCGGTGGTTACAAATGGTATAATTAATCATATTTTTAATTCTTTTAGTATTAGTATTATTAATAAAAATATATAACATATATATTTAAATAAATTAAAAATATAAAGGAGAATATTATTGTTTCCAAGAGGAAATACTGAAAGAGAATTCGTCTCAGCCTTTCTTGATAATTTAGATGTCAAGGAAGAAAATGCTTCTGAAAATTCTCATGTTTGTGCAAAATTTGTATTATCTATTCGAAATTATAATGATTATACTGTCTTCAGTTCCAAACGTAAAAATATATATGTATTTCCTAATTATAATATATGAATAGTAAAAATAATGATAACATTATTATTTGAATTTTTATAAACTAGCATCACATCACCGTTTTAATGGAAAAGAGAGTGATTGGGGTTTTAATCGTTTCATTGAAAAAACTTTATTATATAATGAAAACAATAATAATACTAAACCTTTAATTGAAAATAATAAGACAGTTGTTAGTGTTTATGTTCGTATTTATAAAGATGAATTAGGAATTTTATGGCATGACTTTATTAAGTAAGAAATATAACCTTTTTTTATAATAAAATTAAATTAATATGCAAAATATTTATAATTTATTTTTATAAAGTTGGGATTCCAAAAAGGAAACAGGCTTTGTTGGATTTAAGAACCAAGGTGCTACATGTTATATGAATTCATTATTACAAGCATTATACTTTACTAACTATTTCAGAAAGGTTATTATTAATAATAAACTCTTATAAAGAATTACGATTATTAAATGAAGTAAATATACTTATAGAATATTTATAAAATATTTCTTAATTATAAATATTTAAAATTAATTAAAGGCCACTTATCAAATTCCAACTGAAAGAGATGTTCCAGTTAATAGTGTTCCATTGGCTTTACAACGTGTATTTTATAACTTACAATATTCTAACCAATCAGTTGGTAAGCAAATTGATTAATATATTATCTTTATTTGTTTTTGCGTAAATTCTGTATATTAATAAATATATTTTATTATATTCTATTATTTATTTTTATAATTTATAATTTTGAAATAAAAGATACTAGAGAATTAACCAAGTCATTTGGTTGGGATACCATGGAATCATTCACACAACATGATATTCAAGAATTTAATCGTGAATTACAAGATAATTTAGAAAACAAAATGAAGGTTATTATTTCATTTTTTATTTAATTTTTAATTTAAAAACCATTTATTAAGTTTAATATATGAAAATAGAATACTGCAGCTGATGGTGCTATATCAAAATTATTCAAAGGAAAAATGAAGAGTTATATCGAATGTATAAATATTCAATATACTTCAAATAGAATTGAAGAATTTTATGGTATAGTTTAAAATTATAGTTTTTTTTTTTTTCATTTTATTTATTAAGCGAATTAAAAAATATTTACTGTTATATATGCAATGTAATGTTATTTTCATTTTATTTACTAATTGAACTAAAAAAAATATTAACTGTTATATATACAATGTAATAATAGATGTTCAATTAAATGTTAAAGGTTGCAAAAATTTAATCGATTCATTTGATGAATATATTAATGTTGAAACTTTAGAAGGAGATAACCAATATATGGCTGAAGGTCATGGTTTACAAGTAAGTATCATAATTATAACATTTTTATTTTTAATAACTTATAATAATAATAATAATATCATAATAAAAAAGGATGCTAGAAAAGGTGTTATTTTTGAAAGCCTTCCACCTGTTTTACAATTACAACTTAAGAGATTTGAATATGATATGGAAAGAGATGCTATGGTTAAGGTTAATAATAATTATAATAATTATGATAAAAGGAAAAATTCATTAATATTTTTTTTTTTTATTATTAAAAATGAATAATATTAAAAAATTCATAAAATCAAAAGATTAATGATCGCTTTGAATTCCCAGATAGAGTCGATTTATCAAAATATTTATCAAAGGATGCTGATAAGAGTAAAAAATATATTTATCGTTTACACAGTGTTTTAGTACACAGTGGTGACTTACATGGTGGACATTATTGTGCATTTATTCAACCAAAATTAGATGGCAAATGGTAATTAAAGTGATTAAATTTTTAATGATATAATACGTAAAAAATATAGATTATTTATATTGGTATATAAATAATTATATAAAAAAGGTTTAAATTTGATGATGATAGAGTTATTCCAGCCAGCAAGGATAGTGTATTTGAAGATAATTTTGGAAGAAGTGCACAAGACAATGAACGCAATATAAAAAATCGTATTACAAATGCTTATATGCTGGTTTATATTAGGGAATCAGATATTCCAGAAATCTTAGCTCCAATTCAAGATTCTGATATTCCAAAGCATTTATCAGAACGTATTGAAAAGGAAAAAATAGAAAGAGAAAAGGCAGAAAGGGAAAAGAAAGAACAACATAATTATGTCATAATTTCTGTAATTATTTTAATTTTTTAATTTTTATAATATTTATAATATGTTAAGAATAAAACATTAGGTTTAGAGGTTAATGGAATATAATTTTAATATTTATTAGATTTTAGATAATAATGTAATTAAAGAAAATAGTAACAGACTTGATCTTTGTAACTTGGAAATGAAACAATATCCAATATCTCATTTAAAGGAATATAAACGTGCTAAAACTGATACAGTTGGTGCATTTAAGGTATTAAAATAAATATAAATTTGTGTATCATAAATAATAATAATAATAATAATAATAATAATAATAATAATAATAATAATAATAATAATAATAATAAATTAAAATTATAAAAAATAGGAAGATTTAGCTAAAGTTTATGGAGTAAACAGATCTCAAATTCGTTTTTGGAATGTAGTAAGACGTCAAAATAGAACTAAAAGACCCGAATTACCAATAGATGAATATGATGATATGAGTAAATAAATATTTATAAATAAAGTAATGTTTTGATAAACTTATTAATAACATACTTATTATTATTATTATTATTTCAAAACATATAATAGCTATTGACGAAATGCTTAAAGCTCATAAGCCATTACCAAGGGAAAAAGATAACTATGTTAGATATTTAGTTTATGTCAATTACAATTTGAATGTAATAAATACTTATAAGATATGATATAATTTAATATAAAATAATAAGATATAAGTTATAAATTTTTTAATTCCATTTTCCATCTAATAAATTTTTAAAACAAAAATATATAAATTTAATGAAATAGCCAAAAATTAAAATTACAAATGAAAATAACTTTTTAGTTTTCTTAAAATACTATGATCCATTAACTAAGAAAATGGAGTAATAATTATAATTTCATATATCATAATTTTATATATTCATTATAGTTAAGGCTAATGTTATTATTATTTTTTTTATAATATATTTATTAATCTTATTTATTGAATAGATTTGTTGGAAATTATATTATAGAAAATAAGGAAAAAACATTTAATGAAATGGTTCCAGATTTTAATGAAATGAAAGGTTTCCCAAAAGATACAAAATTAATTTTATATGAAGAAATTAAACCAGATATGATAGAAGAAATTCCATTAAATAATAATAGTGAAAAAGCTGAAATTGGAAATGGTGATATTATTTGTTTCCAAAAGGCTATCTCCTCAGAATTGTAAGCGATAAAAAAATACATTGAAATTAATAAAATAAATATCAAGAAAATAAAAACAAAAATAGAATTTAATATTTAAATAATTTTAATATTTTATAATATAAATTAATAACAGGGAAGAAAAATTACATAAAATTTCTAATTCAATAATTTATATCCCAGATTTCTTCAAAAATGTAAGAAATCAGATATTGATTAACTTTAAGGAAAAAGTAGATAAAGAAGATGAACATTTTGTACCAGCTTCAAAGGAATATCTTGAATTCCAATTAGAATTATTGAAAACTATGAATTATGATGAGGTAAAATCAATTTTATTTATTTCATAAGAGTGTTCTTGAATTAATATTTAAAATGTAAATAATTTTTTGTTATAAAGGTTGCTAAAGCCGTTGCTAATTATATTAAACTTGACGACCCAATGAAATTAAGATTTTATGTTGGTAGTAATAATAGTGAATACATAGAACGTAAAGATGATATTAAACTTAACCAATTAATAAACGGCGCTCGTTTTTCTGCAAATTCAAATGTTATTTATTATGAAATTCAAGATATTGCTATTACAGAAATGGAAATAAAGAGGTTCATTAATGTTAAATTCTTAAATAAACATCATCAAGAACAAGTAATATTTATATTCATAAATATATTATATTTAAATATATATACATATAACATTTATAATTATTTTAATAATGTAAATATTAATTTTTATTTAATAGAAAACATATAAATTATTTGTTTATAAAAATTCTACTGTTTATGATCTTCTTTGTTTATTAAAACAAGTTATGAAGGTGGATAACCTTGGAAAATTAAGATTATACACAGCTAATAATGGAAAGATTGAATATATATATTCTGATGAAATGGATATTCAAACATTAGGTTCAGCTTCACAAGAGATTTATGTTGAAGAAATTCCAGAGGATCAATTAAATGCTCAAATTCAAGAATGTATTCAAGTTATTCATTTTAAGAATGATATTTCTAATTATCATAGTGTTCCTTTCCTCTTAAAATTAAATGAGGTATATTACTATATTAATAATGATAATACATATAATATATAATATAGAATTTAAATTTAACTAAATACTTTTTTTTTTTTTAAATATTATTATAAGGGTGAAAAATTTATTGATACTAAAAAGAGAATTCAAAAGAGCATAGGAATGAGTGATAAAGAATTTGCTAAGGTTAAAATTTGTTTCATTTGTAACAATAACCAACAATATTTAGAAGAAAAGTGTAAGTATCAAATAAAGTTACAAATTAATAATAAATTTACAATTTTTATAAAATAAAGTATATGATATTAATATAAAATTAATTACATTATTTTAAATGATTTGATATAGATGATAATGTTGAACTATACAATGGTAATCAAATAAATGGTTATATTGGTTTAGATTATCCTTGTAGACATCCAAATATTAATTCTTATGAAAAAGCAGTAAAGATTCATAACTAATATGTCAAAGTCTGATTTTTAAAATTTAATAGTTAGTTTTTTTTTTTTTTTTTTTTTTTTTTTTAAATATTGCATATATAAATCTTTTTTTTTATTTTTTTAAAAAAAAGAAAAATATTTCAATTAATGGAATATATATATACAATTATATTATTGAATAATAACAAATTTAACACAATTATTTTAGTATTTAAAAAAACAATAAAATTTAATAAATAATTAGTAAATAATAACATGTAAAGAAAAAAAATAAAAAACAAAACAAAACAAAACAAAACAAAAAACAAAAAAACAAAAAAACAAAAACAGAACAAAACAAAAAATGCAAAAAAAAAAAAAAAGAAAAAAAAAAAAAAAAAAAAACTACCAAAATAATGTGCATATATATTTTTTGAAATATAGTTTAAAAAATAAAACAATAATGATAGTAAAATTAAACTATTTATTATTATTCATTGTATTAAATACGTTTTGTTTTAGTAAAATAATTTTTATCATTATTATAAATATTAGAAGGATATAAGTGAGATTAGTAGGCATTATGTCCGGAATAATTTTCCTTTTTAATTTTATTTCATTTAATTTATTGGGAAGTACAATTTGTAGTGTGTTTTTCAGTATAATATTTATTATTATTATTATCATATATTATCAACTCAACTGATATAATATTAAATACTTTTAAAAAATTAAATAAATAAAATAATAAAAAAAAAAAAGTATTCTATTCCTTGTTTAAAAGAAGAAAAAAGATAGAGTAGAAATGATTTATTTTATTGTATATTTAAAAATTTAAATTTGCTATAAAACTAGATTAATATTCTTCATCATCATCATCATAACTGTCATCATCATCACTATTATCTCTTCGATGATTTTTTCTTGATTTTCTAAGTGTCTGTTCAGAATTAGTATTACTATTATTTTTTGCTTTGAAAATCGGTTCATATTCCTATAAAAAAATTTTTTTTTTATATTGTTAAAAAAAAAATGTTTTTTTTTTTTTTTTTCTCATATTATTTTTATCCTATATATATTTAATAAAAACCTTTAGTTGAAGTTCAAATCCCATATTTGGTTTTATACAAAATCTTTTTGATTTCACTATTTTAAAAGCTTCTTCATATGAAATATTATTGGATTCCATGAGATAGGCAATAACAAATGTAGGACTTCTAGA
The DNA here is from genome assembly GCA_002104945.1 of Piromyces finnis. Classification (NCBI taxonomy): domain Eukaryota; kingdom Fungi; phylum Neocallimastigomycota; class Neocallimastigomycetes; order Neocallimastigales; family Neocallimastigaceae; genus Piromyces; species Piromyces finnis. The sequence goes on from MCFH01000030.1 coordinate 199,996, forward strand.
TATACTAGCATTACTATGAATTAATATTTTCCCATTAGAGTATAGAGCATTATTTATAAAGTTTTTAACTTTTTGGAAATGAGGAATCAATATTTCTAAAGGATTATCTGAGGCATTACTATTAAAATTAATAAATATATATTTATATTAGTTATTAAAGTCCATTATATATTCAATGTTAATAAATTTATTTAAAGTATTGACAATATTTATATATTTATTATTTGATTGAATTCCGTACATTACTAGATAAATAAATTGTCCCTTTAAATAAGGTTTTATTATATTTTCTTCTTTGGTATCTGTAATGCATAGAATATGTGTAATATGGTTTTCTTCTAAAAGTTTTAAGTTTTTTGCACAATAAAATGGTCCTAAAAAAAGACCGGGTATAATTTCTTGCATTTCTCTTCTCATTTCATATTTCCATATATTATTTTCTTCATTATAATTTTCCTTTAATAAAAAGTACAATAATAAAAATAATATAATATAATATAATATAATATAATATAATATAATATAAAATAATAAATAAATAAATAAATAAATGTGTAATAAGAATAAAAATAATAAAAAAGGTGAAGAAAAGGACAAATAGTTTTTTATTATTAAATGAAAAATTGATTGAAGTATTGTAATAAATTAGATTTTTAATATTATTTATACTATCTATTAACTATCTATTAAGAAATTTTCATTTTCATTTCTTCTGTTTTATTAAATAAATGTGATAAATTTTATTTATTTAAATGGTTATATCTTATATTAAATAATATATACTACTATGAACATTTATAGATTTCACATTAATTAAGGAAATATTATATATATAAAAAATAGAAATATTTGATTATTACTTACATTTGTAATATCCATCTTGGTAGAGTCTAAATTATTAATAAAATATTTTATTTTTTGTTGATTGTTCTGATTATTTTCTTTCTTTCTTTTTTTTTTTTTTTTTTTAACAATTAAGTAAATTATCAAATAATTAATAAATTATATAAATTATATATATTAAATTATTCAATATTATATATTTCAATTGTTATATCTATTTTTTTTCTTAAAAATTACTTTTATAAAATATAAGATTATTATATTATTGGCATATATTAACAATAAAACCTCAATATGATTTTATTTTAATTTCTTTTAAAGAGCTTAATTATCTCTTGAATAGATACTTTTTATTTTTTCTATTATTATTATTTTTTTTAATAATTCTTAATTATGATATAATACTTTAATTAAAAATATGAAATTTGAATGGATAAATAGAAATAAAAAAAAATTAATAATTAAAGTTTTATAATTGAATTTTAAAGGTTATTATTATTTTTTTTCAATAATGAAGGTAAAAAAAAAGAGGAAGATTTTTTAGCAAGTTAATACTTTTCTATTAGAGCAACTATTTACATTAATATATATAGTTTAATCAATACATTCATTTTCACGACAATCACCAAAACATTTTTTATAGCTATGATAACATTCTACAATATCTTGATCTAATTTATAATAATTTGGAATTTTTTGATACTTTTAGAATCTAAATCAACTACATGAATATTATATTGGTACTTTTTACTCTTTATCTTAATTTCACGATAATTTTCCTTTTCAAAATTTAAATCAGATGCTTGTGCATTGTTTTCTGTAATTTTATTTGACTGGTTAATAATCGAGGAAGAGAGCTTTTTATTCAATGAGCCATCTAAAAATTTATACAATATTAGGAATTTAAATGTTCTCTTTGATACTAAAATTTTACTTTATGTTATATTATTATTTACCTTTACAATTATTATCATCATCATTGATAGATTGTACAGCAATTAAGATTGAACAATCTTTAATAGTTTTTGATATTAAAAATTCTAATATATGTTGTTTTTTTTCTTCATCTGTGAAGATTTTTTCTTTTTTTAACATATTATCTTTTTTATATATATCATTCTTTAATAATTCTTTTCCGGAATGCGTAAGGTTGGTATATTTAGATGCTAATGGAAGAGATCTTGTTTTGTTTTTATAATTATTAAAACCAATAAACCAATCTTCCATTGTTGGTTCTTTCATTTCTTTTCTATTAACCGAAGAATCTTCTTTTAAATTTTAAACAAATAAAAAAAAATAATTTTTTTTTTCGTTTTACAATTATATACATGTTAAATTTGTTAGAAGACTATAAAATAGAAATTAAAAGGATTATTAAATAAAAATTTACCTGATTGATAATCTTTATGGATGAAGTATTCATAAAATTGAATTATTTTCTCTATATCTAAGCTATCTAAGTTACGTTGATGAAATTTTAAACGATCAAATAATTCAGATTCCTGTAGAATTAAATATGTGAAGAAGTTACAAAATTCTTGTTTAAGGTTTTCTTTATTACAGTTAAAAAATTTTGTTAAATTTTCTATTAAATCTTCATTATTCATATTATCTTTATCTTTATTACACTTCTTATTATCTTTTGTGTCATCATTATCATTCGTATCAATCTTTATCTTTTTATTATTTTGCGATTTCTTATCTTCCTTTCTTTTACTCTCATCCTTTTTATTAAGCGATTTCAAATTTACTTGCTTTCCATTTATAAATAGTTTCAAATTATTTCCAGGACAATTAAAGAGACTATTAATACTTTTATTAATACGCTCATTATCTTTAGAATATAAATCCAAGGGACAGAAATGTTTTTTTAAAATAGGATGGATTTCATTAGTATTTATAGGTGGATTCCCTTCTATTTTATCTTTATTTTTGTATAAATAATGAAGACAGAAACGACAATATTTATATTTTATTAAAGATTCTTTTTTAGTAAATGCACTTTTTAATGGATTTGGTTTAAATCCCCATTTAGGTTTTAATTCAATAGCAATTGTATGAGTTTCAGGGATAGATTGGTTGTTAGAATCATTTAATAAAGAATGATTATGATCTTTTATATTTAAAATTGAAGAATCATTAGAAGGGGTATTTAAATTGGATATCACAGTACTTGAACATTGTTGGTATATTGATTTACTGACATCTTTTTCTTGCTCTGTGAATTCATCTAATTTAATTTGGTTATTTAAATTATTTGAATTCACAAAATCTTTTTGGATTTTTATTTTATTTAAAAATTCAGAATTGAATATATTTAGGGCGTTTAAATCTAAAGATTTTGTTTCTTTTGAAGAGAGGATGACTGTTTGATTTTTTTTTACTTTCGTGTAATCCAATGATAATATACCATAATATTGTTCATTATCAATACGATCGACAGAACGACGATTTTCTGGTCTATACGAATATATATATTGATTTAGATTCTCCAAAAATGAAGAATTTACTTTTAAAAGTATATTCGTACCAGAAAAACGCTCTCCTAACAAATTATTTATAATTAAATTATTGTAAAGAATATTATTTATTTGAAGCTTATCAATTAAATTATATATTTTATTATTGGTGTCATTGGTATTAATATCTTCTGTATTAATAGAATTATTATCAACACTATCATTAATTTTGGTCTCTTTATTTGCTGTAATTTCATCCTTGCTTTTTATAGATTGGTTTTTTAATTGTTGAATTTTATATTCTTCTAATGTAATTTTTCTTAGTCGTAGTATAATACCATTATATTCAACATTATTTCCACAGTAAGTGACAACTAAATTTGCTCTTCCTTCTGCTTTATATTCCCAAAGTTTTTCATGTAGTAATTCTGGTAAGTCTGCAATTTTTATATTATTAACTATTTCGTTGATTTCATTTATCATTGTTATTTGTTGATTCTGTTTATCTATTATATTATATATGGATAGTATGAATAGGTGTATTAATTTTAATAATTAGTATATATATAATAAATTAAATATATCCAAAACATTAAAAATTTTATTTCGTTTTATTTTTTTTTCTAAAAAAAAGATATTTTGAATAGTCATTACTTATTTCAATGTTTCCTATTTTTGTTTTGTTATCATTTAATTGTAAATATGAATGTATACTTTGATATTCTTTTTTTTTTTTTTTTTTTTTATTATATATAGTATTTTTATTAACTTGAGACTTAATATAAAATATTTTAATTTTTATATATATTTAATTACTACTGTATATTTTAAATTTCTTTTCTTATAATTATTTTAAAAGTAATATATTGATTTTTATCCTATTATATATATAGTATATTTATAACAAAAGAAAATCAATTAAGACATTAAATTTTATTTCATGAAATTTAAATTTCGAATTTAAATTAATTTTTTATTTTTTATAAATAAATTAATGAATATAATATTTTCTTTCTTTTTATTTTAATAAGTAGTTTTATTATATTAATTATACCAGCATTTACTAAAATTAATATATTAAATGTCTTTGAGATTTACTTAATTATCTATTAAAAAAAATACAGAAAAAAAATATATTGTTGGATAATACACTATTTTATAGGATTTGAATTTATGCATAAATTTTAAAGTTTATTATTAATTAATATAATAATAAATAAAAAATTCATTAATTTGAAGAAAAAAAAATAGATAAAAATAAAAAACCGTCACTAATCATCTAATCATTAATATTAATTTATATAATTAACAACTAATAATAATATAAAATATTTCAAGTAATTTTCAAGTTTATATAATATAATAAAATAATAAAATATGAATATTTATTAAGTTTATTCTTAGATAACGAAAGATGTATACATTTAGTATTCAATAAATTACAGAAATTATGTATATTGTTTATTAGCATATGCTTTTACTAGTAAACAATAACATTTTAATAGTACATATTAAATTGTCTATTTAATTTTTTTATTTTTAATTTACTTTAATAAAATAGTGTAAAATAAAAAAAAAATATAACCCCATGCAAAATTATCCTTCATCATACTATTTTTATTCATTAATACATTATTAAAATAATAATGTTAGAATTTAAAGATTATTTTTAATCTAATAGTTGTTTAAAAGTACAGAAAAATCTTTGAGCTGGAAAACCTATTGTATATAATAATTTATTAATTACGCATTTAAAAATATTATGTAGATTTATTTTAAAAAGATATATGAATATTGAATATTTACCAACAACATTATAGTAACAACCATTGATTTTTTCAATAAAAAAGGCTGATAATCCTTGATAACCATAACTTCCGGCTTTGTCCCTATTAACAAAGAATTTATATATTTAATTTAATATAAATGGAATAAAGAGATATAGTTATTAATTAAAATAACTATTCTATTTACATTGGTTCTCCAGTTGCTACATATGCATCAATAACTTCGTCAGAAAAAGATTCCTTTTCTGATGAGAATGAAACTTGTGTTTCCTCGACAAATGATACTATAACCATATCATTTGTATCAACATCATTTTGAATATCTTGAAGGGTTAATAAAGTAGCATTTTCTATATATGATTTATTTGGTGGCAAACGTTCTACTTTTGTAGTTAAAATATTTTCTTCTACTTTTCTTTTTTTATTAATATGACTCTGAGTATTTTTTGCTTTTAAAACTTTCTCTATGTTGAATAATGCTTTTTTTTCACTTTTTAAAACACTGTCTTTTAATGGAAGAACTATACTAACACCTGTAAAAACACTATGATGTTGCCCTCTTAGATTTTTTAATGTTGCTTTTGCATCTTCAATTGAACTTGGTTTACCGAGAATTTTATTTTGACAAGTGACAACTGTATCAGCACCGACAACAATTATATTATCTTTAATATTACTATTCTATTTTTTTTTTTTTTTTTTTTTAATACTTAGTTTTAAGTTATTGATTTATTTTATACATATATATATACAAATATTTATTGTAGTATTAATAAAAACAAATTATATTTTACTTTTCTTCTGCAATAAACCTCAAGTGACTAAGAGATTATTTTATTACAAATAATATTTAAATTTATACAAATTTTAAGAGAATTAAAACAACATATGATAAAAATAATTTATATTCAATTATATGTGTTTAATATATATACAATATTTAGTATAATGTTTAATTATAAATTATAATATCATCTTATTTATATTTAAAAGTAAATTTAAATAATTTCTATTATACTTTTTCTATGGCATTTCTTCTAACATAATCAGCTACATTTGAATTATTTTTATCAAGAATAGATTCATCAAATTTTGAAGGATCGACTTCAAATGGAATATCTAGTTTTGATAAAATTTCTTTACGTCTTGGTGAACCTGAACCGAGAATTAATTTTAATAATGCTTCTTCTGATTTATCTTTATCATTAACTTTAAATTTCTGTAAAAATGGTAAATTGAAATTCATTTCTTTTTTTTTTTTTTTTTTTATTTTATTTTATATGAATGATACTTTAAATATATATTTAGTTTTTTTTTTTTTTTTATTTATTTAAATTAATATATAATTAAAAAAAAATAAATTAAATTAATTAAAATAGTATATAATTATGAAAGATATAAAAATAAAAATTTTAATCAAATTTGATATATAAATCTTAATTAATAATAATTTTATTAAATTATTGTATTTAAATATAAAGTACATTTAATAATTATTTTTGATAAATTTTAAGAAAATTTTATTTATATGGACAAACCTGTTAAAAAAAAATATCGCTTGTTGTTTATAGTAAGGAGTTCAACATTTTAATATTAAAATAGATATAATCAATATAGTTATTTATTATTTCAAAAGACTTATATACAATATATACATATATTTAAGTAAGGTAATGAATATTTGAATTAATAGTAAATAATAAAAATTTAATGTATATATTTATACACATTAAACATATTTTATTTATTTTTTTGGAATTTTCAAAGTAATTTTTTTTTATTTTCATTTTAATGTAAGGCAGCATTTTCATAGTTGAATAATATAGATTTTTAAAATACTAAAAATATAAATATAATAACATTTAAATTACATTCTTATTTAAAATAATTCCAATGACAAACATTTAAAATACTTGATAAACAATACAATTATTTATTCTATATAACTGCTTTTATTAGGTTATTATAAAATTAGAGATATTTTACAAAGTAAAATTTTAAATATAAACATTGATATTATCTTGTATATCATACTTATAAATAAATAAGTTAATTCAAGAAAAATAATACTATTAAATGTTTGAGATTCAAATAGAGCATTTCAATATTTATATTAATATTTAATTTTCTTTTTTAAAATAAATAAATATGAGATATTATATGCAATAGAATAAGAATTTATAATATTGATATTATATATTTATTATTATCATTTTATATGAATATTTTTTTTTAAAAAAATAGTATATTTAAATAGTAATAATGACAATTTTATTACTAGAACCAATTGGTGAGTCTTTTAGTGAGAAAAGAATTAATCTTACTACTGATATTATAAAAGTTGGAAGGTATATATTTATATTACAAAGTTTAAATATTTTGTGGTCAAATTAATAATTCATTGAATATTATAAATAAAAGAAAAATATCAGCAAAAAATCCACCAGAACCATATAATGGTATATTTGAAAGTAAAGTATTGAGTAGAACTCATGCTGAAATTTGGAATGATAAAGGAAAGGTAGAAAATAAAAATTACTTTATATCAAAAAAACAATTGGCTATTTTATGTAGTATTAATTTTTTCCCCTCCCAAATACATATATAAAGATTTTAATTAAAGATGTTGGAAGTAGTAATGGTACTTTTATTAATGGAAAAAGAATTAGTGAGGAAGGTCAACCAAGTGCATCCTTCGAATTACATACGGGTGATATATTAGAATTTGGTATTGATATTAAAAATGAAGAAGGAGATGATAGTAAGTGTATTTTTCAATTTTATAAAACAATATAGAATGTAGATAAAAATATAAAGTTTATAAACAGAGTTTTTATTAATTCGCCACCAATTTAAAAGTTCTATATAGAAAAGTATCAGCAAAAGTAAAAATAATGTCAGATGATTCTTCTTCAAACTATTCAGAGTAAATATAATAATTATATTAATAAACATCATAAGTAATTTAATATAATAAATTAATTTAATTTCAAAATATATATATATGTATTTTTTCCTTTTTTTCCTTTTTTAAAAAATAATAAAATAAAATAAAGGGTTTTAATAAATTTTGAAACTATCTTGGATGTAAATATAATAGATATTCATAATATAAAAATCATTTTTAAATAAAAGACTTTAATACTAAAAGAAATAATAATGTATTAATATATTTAATTTTATAAATCAAGAAACAAATTGAAAAAGCAGAGAGTACTCAATCGGAATTAAAGCTAATAAGAAATATAATATCAGATTTAACTTCAAAAATTGAATCTATTCCACCAACTGTAAGATTATTTAATAATAATAATAATAATATATAAATTTTTTACAAATATTATCAAAATAAAAGTACCGCATATATTAAATATATATATTTGTTTTTACATTTTGAAAATCGTAAAGTTTTCAAAGAAGAAGATTTTAATGGAATTAGATGAAGCACATAATCAAGAAAGACTTTGGATAGATAAATATACAAATCTTTTAAAAAACTCTAGACAAAACGAAAAAGATTTAGAATTGTTAAAAGCAGATAATCAAAATTTAATTGATGATGCTGAATATACAAAATGCCAATTAGAAATTTCAGAGGATCGTGTTAAGGAGTTAGAGGAAAAACAAAGTTTTTATGAAAAAGAAAATCAAATTGTTAAAGATGAATACGCAAAAATGAGAAATGATGTAAGTAGTTTTGAAAGATTAAAGAATGTAAATTTAATAATTATTAATTCCAATTAATTTATTTTATAATTTTTTAAAAGTATAAAGATTTAAGCGATAAATTAGAAAGAGAAGAAAGACAAGTAATACCTTTTTATTTTCGATATATTTATTAGTTAAATTAAACCTTTTATTAAAGACTAAAATTTATTGAATGTATAATGTTTAAATAGAATGAGAAATTTAAGAAAAGAATAAGTGACCTTGAAGAAAATTGTAGCAAAATTAAATATGAAGTATGATGTTAAGAATGTTATAAATTTAAAAGATGTTATATATATATTTATTAAACTTTTTTTTTCTTTTTGTATATTGTAATATTTTGACTATGACGTTTTAAATTTATTATGGATATTACAAATGAAAAATGCTATGTATATTTTTTTTTCCTTTTATAAATATATATATATATTATATATGAAAATTGAATGCTTGAAAAAAAAATGATAAATAAAAACAATTCAAACGGTATGTAAAAAGAATATAGATAATATGGATATTGCACAAGACAAGGTAGCCGAATTAAATAAAAAAATTGAAGAATTAAACAAAACCATTGAATATCTTGAAATGGAAAAAAAAGATATTATTGTTTCCAAGAATGATATTAGGGATGAACTAAATTTACAAAAGATCGAGTTTAATAAAAAAATTAATGATTGGATAGAAAAAGAAAAACAATGGAATGAAGGTATGAATAATTTGAAGGATGAGATAGATAATAAAAATCATAGGAATGATGAATTATCAAAAGAGATTCAAGAATTAAAAGAGGAAATTAAAAAGGAAAATAAAGAATTAATTGCTATCAGTAATAATAATAAAAATATTACATCATTAGAAAACAATTGTAAACATTTAAAGGAAGAAAATGAAAAGTTAAAGAAAACAATAGAAGAAGAAAAACAAAAAGGTAGAGCCAATCTTAAAGAATGGAACAGTTTTAAGAATAAATTAACAAAAGATAATGAAAGTTTAATAAAGGAAAAGGATACCTTATCTAAACAATTAAAAGAGCTTCAACAATGGAAATTGGAAAAAGAAAAGGAAATTTCTTCAAAAAAATTATCGATACCCTCAGCTTCACCAGAAAAAGATTTTTCTGTTACCAAATCCATTGATACAAACGATACCACTATTTCAAATACCATAACTTCTATGAATGTTAATACAACAACCATCACTAGCACTGTCAACAGAAAGAATAAGAATAGAAAGAATAAGAAGGATAATAATAAAAAAGAAGATACCAAAACTGAGCCACAACCAGAACCAATAAAGCAAGAAGATAAAGAAAAAGATGAATTTAATAATGATTTAAATCATAGTTTAGCTGCTTCTTCACAATCATCTCTTGCAACTATAAATTTAGATGATGAAAAACAAGCACAAATTGGAGAAGAAGAAAATGTTATAATGCGAGTCATGGTAAATATTCCCCTCCCCCCCTTTTTTTTTATCTTATTAATTTATTATTAATATTAATTATATGATATTTAATGAACCATCCCTTACTTTTATAACTAATTTTACAAAACAAAAAATTTTTTATTTTCTTTTTTTTTTAATTTTATAATTTTTATTATAGAAAACGGTAGTTATTCCACTTGTCATGGGTATATTGTTTTCAGTACTTTTTAATTATTTTTTCATTCATGATACTAAATCTTTTTCATGAAAATAAATAAATCATTATACCTTTTTCAATATTAAATGTATCACCATTTTACACTCAATGATAATCTAGATATTCTTAAATAATTATTATTATTATTATTTCTTTCCATTTTGTTTAATATTAAGTCATTATTAAATAATTAAAATATTTATTTTTTTTTTAATTTTATTTTTCTTTAATTTTTTATCTTTCCTTTTTTGAAAAAAAAAATTTTTTTTTTTTTTTTTGAAATCATTTCCTATTACCATAAACTTTTCTTTCATTTAAATAGTAAACTTTAAAAAAAAGAAAAATATAATAAGAGTAAAACGAATTTACAAAATAAAGTTTTTATTTATAATAAAATTTGAAATAATAAAAATATTAAAAAAAAAAAAAAAAAAAAAAAAAAAGAAAAAAAAAAAAAAAAAAACAACTGATAATTACAAAATTTAACATCATCATCATCGTAGTAAGGAGAATAAAAAATAATAAATAACTAGCTAAACAAATAAATAAATAAAGATAAAATAAAAAATTTAGTAAATTTGATAATTATAATTAAAAAATAATAAATAAAAAAAAAAAAAATAAAAATAAAAACTAGTAAATAATAATAAAAAGCAATAACAAAAGAGTAATTTAATCTATTACAAATTTCTATAATGAAAAAAAAAAAAAGAAACTATATAAAACTATTTAAAAATAATAATAAATATAAATAAAAGAAAGAAAGAAACAGAGTAATATAGTCATAAAAAAAAAATAATATGTAAAAGAAAAAAAAACTTTAAATTTTCTTTGAATAAAGTGTGTCAGATGAAATGAATTTAGTATCTTGTGAATTTCCAAGCCTAAACCTGTGATTCATGAATAATTCTTTTTATTTATTTATTTATTAATTTATTCATTCATTCATTAAATTTTACCTTCCACACACAAATTAAAAATCGTTAACCATCACTAAGTTCTATTAATTAATATATTAATAATATATAATTAGTAAATTGTTAATTAAGAAATTAATAATTATAATAATATATAATAAAATAAAAACTTTTTTATCCACAATATAAAAAACCTTTATTTTTTTTTTAAAAAAAAAAATATCAAAGGAAGAAACCCTATGAAAATATTAAAACTTATTCTGAAAGAAAAGTTTATTGAAAGATTTCAATAAAAGTAAAATAGTATACATATATATTTAATATACATTATTTTCCCACTATTTAGTTTATGTTTTTTTTTTTTTTAAAAAAAAAAAAGATTTTAAGTAAGATTATAAAGAATTTAAATAAATACACTTTACATTTTATTTCTAGGTTACTTTTCATTTATATACAAAATACAAAACAAAGCCATTTCTTTATATATCTTTATAAATTAGAAATATATATTAAGGAACTAAACAAACAAATTACACTACTTTTAATTTTCAATTAAAAATGTCTTTTTATATATTAAATAATGAATATTATGATAGTTATGGCTATGTTGACCCTTTGGGTATTTCATATAATACAATAGGAAATATCTATCATCATTCTTCGAGTACTATTAAATATAAGCGTAGTAGTATTGACAATTTCTTTCATTCATTTTCATTTTTTAGTAAAAATCATAATGTTGATAGAAGATTATCGGAAAGCAAAAAGAATAAAGAAAATAAAAATAATAAGATATATATAAAAGCATTAACTTCACAAACACCTTTAAATACTTTATCTTTAAACCATAATAATAGTAATAATAATTATAATAGTAACGAAAATGATAGAATTAATAGAATTAAATTGAGTAAATATAATGAAAGATATTCTGATTTAATTTATAATTCTTCTGTTTATCAACCTACTATAAATGTTGAAGAAAACGAAAATGAATATCGTATAAATGTATATTTATTAGACATAAAGAGGAATGAAATTAAAATAGATTTAAATGGTGATAATATAATTATCCATGGCGAAAGAGGAAGAAAATCAAAGAAATATACAAAATTTACAAAATTTAATAGAATGTTTACTGTTCCAACTGATGCAGATATTAATTCCATACAAGTAAGTTTTCAAAATCAAATTTTAGAAATTGTTCTAAAGAAGAAATAAAATAATATAATAGGAATATATATTTCTTTTTATAAAAAATTAAGAAATATATGAATAATTCTACTTTATATATCAATGCGAAACAATACAATACTGTTAAAAAAAAAAAACTATTTATTTTGTCTAAACGCATCAAATATCAAATGTACTTTTATATATTTTTATTGTAAATATGTTAAACATCAAATTTCGAAATATGTAATAATATAAAATAAACTTATTTTAAAATATATTAAACATTTTAATAACAACAATAATAATATCATTATATAATAAATATTTAATAATGATATATAAGTTTTTTTTTAAAGTGTTTTTTAAAAAAGTTAAATATTAATCTTTAATTCATCTTATATAAAAATATAAATATATTTATTCTGTTTATATAATTAACCATATCAACGCACACCAAAAGTATTTTTAAAATTTATATTAAATTATTCCAATCAACATTATTGTTGATAAAATAAAATAAAATAAAAAATATCAATTAAAATGAAAAAATAGTTTAATATCAACGATATTTAATCATCCAAAAGATTAATATAAAAAATAATACCTTGTATCTTGTGTAGTAGCCTAGTATCTTGTGTAGTGGTATAGTGTTCTACTTTTGTAAAAAAAAAAAGTCTCCTTTTCTTACTATTATTGATTTTTAAAATTACACTCTATTTCTTATATGGGTTATTTATAAAGATTAAAATTACTTTTATTAAAAATGATGTTGTTTATTTTTTTATCCAATAAAAAAAAATAAAAGTGGAAAAATAATTTAATTTATAAAGTTACACAAAATAAAACATCGTTGTTGCTTTCCAATAAAAAAAATATAATAGTATAATTATATATTATTTTTTTTTTTCTCTTTTTCATAAAATACTTATTGTTAAAGTTTTCAAATGTAATGTTTTTTTCGCCGTTATATTGATTCTAATATTGTTTTATAATTCAATATATAATAAAATAAACAGTTTAATTTAAAGTTTCCTGTCAATTCAATTTATTTTTAATCTAGTCCATAATGATGTATACAATATTATATTGAAACTGTATTATATTTATTGATGCTATGTTTCAAAATACCACTTTTATATATCCCTATTGATTGATTATATATTAAAATAGTATTTTAATATATTGTATAAAACATTTTTATTTATTTATACATTACCAGAAAAAAAACAATTATAATATATTAAATATAATATATAATAAATACTATTTCTAAATAAAAAGTAATTTAATATTAAAGATTTAATAATAAGGTTTTTATATTAATTAATAAAATCTTGTACAACTTAAAAATTACTATAATAAGATATATCAAAAAGAACAAAACTGTTGAAAAGAATATTAAATATTTAAAATAAATTGAATATCAACTAAAGCTAGAATCAAAGTAAATAATATATTATTATATATTATTATAATATATAATAGTATACGAATTGAGTAAATTCAAATTATTAATAACTAATAGTCATTATCATATAAAAATATAAATAATTATTATATAAACATTATATTTAGCTTTATATAATCTGTATTTATTATTTTTCACATAGTCAAGGTGTAGGTAAATTATATATTATTTAATAATTATGAATTATTTTAGGATTATTATTAATATTATGGTTATATATATTTATTTATAATAATAAAATATATATTGAAAATAATTATTATTTTTCTCTTTTTTTTTTTATTTTTTTATTTTTACTGTTTTAGTTTATAATTATTTTATTATTTATTATAAAAATAAAAAGTAAAGCAATTTGATGATAATAATAAGAATTAATAAATATTATTATCATTAAAAAATAAAAAAAGAAAAAGAAAAATAAATTAGCTTTAAACTATAATTTTATTTTCTTTTTATTATTTTACTACCTGTATTATTATTATTATCAAATTAGAAAAGAAAAAAAAAACTAAAAGTTTATTTTTTAATTCATTATTATCAAAATTTCTTTTATATATTTGTTTTCAATTTTGTTATTTTTATATTACACATTTTCATACCAAAATTTTGTTTCAACACATATCCTATAAACCATAATTCAAACCATTTTTAATAAACTTTCAGCATATGTTTCAAAAATTCATATTTTAATAACCACATATTAATAAATATTCAAAAAAGAAAGTTTTATTCAACATACCATAACTAACCCTACTTTATTCAATGTAAATAATAAAAGAAATTAATTCCATAATACATACTTTAAACTTATTCAAAATCAAAGTAAATATTCTTTAATAATAATAATAATAATAATAATAATAATAATAATAATAATAATAATAATAATAATAATAAAATATTTAAACAAACAAATAAATAAACAAGGTATTTATATCGAAGCTCTATATAAATATAAAAAAAGAATTTATATGATAAAGACAAATTACACAAACTGAAATGTTCAGACTAAAAATTTAAAATAATAATTACCACATATTTAACATTAATTATATATAATATAAATAAAATAGAAATTTCAAAGAATTTATACTTTTCAAAAAAAAAAAAAAGTTTAATAATAATATACAGGTATAATATAGTTTAAAAAATATATTATATATGTTTTATTTTTAAACTGTTGTTTAAATAATTAAATAAAAATAATCAATTATAAATGGTAAATATATATTTTTATTATTATTGGAAAAGTAAAACGTAAAAGAGATACTAAATTTAATTTTAATATATATATTATATAGAATTAATAGATTAGAAAAAAAAAAAACATAGAAAAATAATAAAATACTAAAGAATTAGAAAAAACAAGAAAATAATAAAAAAAGAATAGATTATCATTCTAAACTACTATTCTTTATTATTATATTCTTCATATTGGAAAATAAATAATCAAATTAAAAACAAGAATTTATATATATTAAAATAAAATAACTAATAGAATTACTTTTAAAAATATAATTTTAAAACATTTTACAAAAAGTAATAACAAACTCGAAAATAAATAACATTATAAGGCAATATTAAAAAAAGTGAAGAATAATAAAACTAAATGGATTTATGTTTCTCATTAAAATGTACCAAGAGTAGGGATGATGACTATAAAACCCGTAGTGGTAACCTTTATACCATTCCAAACTATGTAACAGACGATTATATTTTATCATGTCATACAAATAATTTCAATACTTTAATAAATCTTAAAAATAATGGAAATCGTCATTATAAATCTTATAAATTTCATCAAGCAGTTCAATGTTATACAAAAGCATTAGCTTCTTTTAGACAAGAAAAAAATATTAATCATTCTAAAAATAATGACAGTGATAGTTTTGACCTTTCAAATGTAGGTATTAATACAACAATAAACGAAATTGACCAAAATAAGGTAAATAGTGTTGTTAAAGGTCATAAAAAGAATAGTCAAAGTATACCTACAATGTCAAGTTCTATAATATCAGTACCATCTCATATTACTTCACCATTGGCATCATCAAATAATATCAATATTGTTTCTAATAGTAAAAATAATGTAAATGTTAAGCAATTTCCAGTGTCAGAAACATCATCATATAAGATTCAGAGAAAGATAAGTGATGATGAATATAGTAATGCTTTAGAAAAATATTTTGAGGAAAATAATGGAATGGAAGCTTCTTTTAGTTCAACAATTCAAAGATCTGATTCTAATATATATCAAAATCAAATGTCAAATCAAGCGGTTGACCTTCATCGTCGTAAACCAAAAAATAAAAATCATAAAAATAATTCTAAACCTCAACCAATATATGCACCTCATCCAAAAGTTAAATCTAATGATGTTATGATTTTATATTCTACTCTTTTGGCGAATAGAAGTGCTTCTTATATCCGTTTAAAGGATTATAATAAAGCTAATATTGATGCTGAGTATATAATTGGGATTAGACCAAATTGGATCAAAGGTTACTATCGTAAGGCCGAAGCATTAAAAGGTTTAAAAAGATATCTTGAATCCTTGGATTATTATCATCAAGCTTTAAAATTTAATCCGTCTAGTGAAAAAATTTTAAATGCAATTTCAACAGTTGAAATTTTATTAAGAAATGAAGAATTAGGTATTAAAATTTATCAGTTAGTTCCAGGTTATGATATTTGTGTAAAAAAATCAATATTTAAGCCAATTCAATATATTTTATTTAGTTATGCCCTGCAAATGCAAAACTATATTTATATTTTAGCTGATACTAAAACCAAACAATGTATATTGATTGATGCCTGTTGGGATATAGATGGTATTTTGGACTATGTTAATAAAGAAAAATTAAAAGTTATTGGTGCAATATATACACATTTTCATATTGATCACACTGGTGGTATTCCTCCACCACCTTATAATAAGTACATGGTTAAGGTGGAGGGTATGGTTAAATTATCAAAAATATTTCCAAATATTCCATTCTTTATTGGCCCAAGAGATATTGATTTTGTTTTAAAACAAAATCCAGATTTTAATAAAAATAGATTTGTTCCAATTGAAGATAAACAAGTATTAACTTTGGATGATATTATTCAACTTAATAAATCAAAGGTTAAAAGAAGATCTCATGTTAATGAAAAAATTAGAAATACTAGTCATGAGAAATTATCACCATCCAAGCAGTCTGTTTTTAATGTCGATGATGAGGCGAAAGAAGTAGATGAAATCATTCCTATTAAAAATGAAATTGCTTCGGATTATGATGCAATTATTGAAAAAGAAGAAAATTTTAATACCCAAATGTTGGACAAAAACTCTAATATTGAAAGTCATTATAAATTTAATAATAAAATATATAGACCGGTTAGAAGTCATTTAATAAGTGATTATAAAATAAAACATATAAGCAATATTAATGAGGATCCTCTTGCTATAACAGAGGATACCAACACAGAAATTTATTCTAATTTCAATCTAAATGATGACTTGGAAAATGAATTTAATAATGTTGCCAGTGAAGCCAGCGCCATTGAAAATTCAAACATAGGAAATATAAGTAATATTTGTTATGACGGTGAAAATTCATTAAAATTCTATTCTAATCTTTCTGAACATGACGGTAATAAAAATATGGACAATAAAGTTAAAATTCCACAACCTGGTAACCAAGATGCTCCAATTACATCAACCCTTGATCGACCAAAGAAAAAATCAATTGAGGACAATAAAAGTAATCCATACAGTGATTCTAATAGATACGGCAAGATAAATGATACAATTTCCACAATTTCCATGATTAATATAGACAAAAAGGATTATAGTTCTAATTTACTTGTTAAATCATCACAAAAGATTGATGATTTCCGTATTCAATTTATCTTTACTCCAGGTCATACATTAGGTTCAATGTGTATCTTGGTAAATGATGAACGTCTTTTCTCTGGGGATACTCTATTAATTGGTACTTGTGGTAGAATTGATTTACCAGAATCCTCACCAGAAGAAATGTATGACTCTTTAATGAATGTTCTTAGTCGTCTTGATGACGATATTGTAGTATACCCTGGACATAGTTATGGTGGTGATGAATGGACTACAATTGCTCAGGAAAAACTCTTTGGATCAATGTACAACTATGGCTCTTATGATTTATGGCATTATGAATTAACGGGTTGTAATAAGAATTCAGATGAATCCATTCCTCCAAATAATTCCACAAATACTCAAGAAAATAAGAATGAGGAAGTGGTGATGACACCTATGTTGACAGTAGCTTCTCCAATTAAAACTAATTTTGATTCCCATCCTGAAGAAAATGTACCTGGAAAAGAATTAAAAGATACTAATGAAAAAGAAGTGATAGTTTCAACCATTACAGAACCTGTGGATGATGAAGAAAAAATTACAGAAATTCGTATTGGTCCTGCCAAAAGATATGACGAAAAAAAAGGATACTTTAGTAATTATGAGTATTTTGACATGAATAATATTAATAGTAATAATAAATATTATAAGCCAAGTAATGCTGTAAGTGTTACTACAATTCCTTTGACTTCTTCTGTAAATAATCTTCCAGTATCCAATAATACTAATACCACGACTACACCATCAGATAATAATGTAGAATCAGCTCATGGTAGAGCTATTGACAATAATAAAAATAACATAGTTCTTTTTAATAAAAGAAAAGAAAGTCTCTCAAACAAACCATATCTTCAGAAACAATCATCACAAAAACAAACACAATTACAAGAACAAAATCAAGCCCCAACAACGAAACAAGTATCTCCTCCACCACCATTACAAACTGAATCACCAGAAGAAATAAATAAAGAAAAAATAGAATCAATGAAATTTGAAATTGACCAAAATAATTTTAGGTCCGTGAAGAGCAATACCGAAAACAAAGGAGTAATAAATATTAAAAGTAACAGTACCAATGTAGTAGTTGATGTTAATCCAATAGAAAATAAGGATCAAGCCTATTCTCTATCATCAACTTCTGAGTCAATCTCTATTACTTCAACTTCCAATGAAAATAATTATACCAGCAATTCTAATCCAGTCTCTAATATTATTATTAGTGAAGTAGAAGATGAGAAAAAAAGCTACAGTATAAAGTCTTCCTCTAATAAAATAATGCCTATAGATAATATTAAGGATGATTCGAATCACCGTATAGCAGTTAAACAAGTAATTATGCTTAAAGACGGTGAAAAGTTAGAAATGACCAATGGTTTAGTAGATGAAGTATCACCAGCAGCAATTAATAGTTATGATCATATTATTACTAGTAGTATCAAGGAACAATTCAATAAAAGTAGTGAATTAGAAGAATCCTTTGAAAGTGAGAATTACTATAAAAACAAAAATATTTTAAGTGAATTAAGTCAAAGTAGTTATGCCACGTCTTCCACAACCCAAAATACACCACACGATAAACATTTAATTATGACAGAAATGTATCCAAGTATTGAAAGTGATTCTTCTTCCATTGAAGAAGATAATAATGGTATTGAGACTTTCTATATTCGAGGTGATAAGATTAGAAAAAGACAATCTTTTTTAAATAATGTATTTAAAAAGAGATCTTTTGATCGTAAACATCAAAAACATCAAACTGTTACAAACAAGACCGAAGAATAAATCTAAAAAGTAAAGTTAAACCTTGCAAGAATAAAAAGAAGTATCTTTTTTTTTTTTTTTTTTCGTTTATTTTTTCTTTTTTTTTTTTTTTTAAATAAAAAAAAGAGGATAAAAAAAAAAAAACAAGAAGATTAAAAAAAAAATACAAAAAACGAAAACTGAAAAAAAAAAAAAAAGCAATAAAAAATAAAAAGCAATAAAAAACAAACGATAAAATAAAATAATAATAATAATAATAATAAAAAAACAGCAATTAATAACAAGATTAAATAAAAAAAAAAAAGGCAAAAAAAAAAAACCAATGAACAAAAATATTAAATAATAATAATATAACAATATTATATAAATAATATATGAATAAGACATTTTAAAAAAAAAAAAAAACCTTTAAAAAATAATTCAGGGAAAAAAAAAACAAAGTGAAAAATTACCAATTTATAAATATTTATGATTTATAAATAATTTATATAGATTTACTACACTTTATCCTTTATATAATTTAAAACTTAAAATCTTAATGATACAGTAATTAATTATACTCTCTAATCATTTTATAAATACACTTTTTTTAATATTTTTTATTTAATATCTTTTTTTTTTTTAATTTTTTTCTTTATTATACATTTTAAAAATAAGTAATAAAAAAATAAAATAATAATAAAAAAACCAAATAAACTCAATAAATATTAAAAAAAAAAAGAGCTAAATATATATATATGTATATACATTTACAAATGAATATTTATTATTATTATTAAAAAATATGGTATTATTTGTGAAATAAGATAATAAAAAGGGTATATTCTTTTTTGATATTTTTATTCATTTACAATTTATGTTTGAATAAATATAAAATAATTAACTATAATTTTTTTTAAGTTTAGCCAATGAATATCTTTGTTTTTTTAAATATACACAAAACTGACTTGTTTTATAACATTAGTATTAATTATACACAAAACTGACTTGTTTTATAACATTAGTATTAATTATACACAAAACTGACTTGTTTTATAACATTAGTATTAATTATACACAAAACTGACAAAAATTTAAAATATATTTTGAAATTAAAAAAGGAATATAATTATCAAGGATATTACTATCAAAAAATAAAAAAAAAAAATAAAGGAATTAGATTTAAAAAACGAATTTTAAAAATTTATTTTTCATGAGACAGGATAGTAAATATATATTTTATAATTAAAAATTAAAATACAGAAAAAAAAAAATGATGATGATAATTTTCTTTAAAACTTTTTTTGTTTTTAAAATAAAAAAAAAGGTTATTATAAATAGAGTAATATGAATTAAGAATCAATATCAACTATCATCAAAAATGTGTAACAACAACAATAATAAATTATTAATTTTTTTATAATTAAAAGCAATGTTTTTTTTTTTCATTTTTAAAAATAATATAACCTTATTCCATCTTTCCAATAAAATAAAAAAAAAAAGAAAAAAAAGAAAATAAAAAGTCACTTAACTTAATGAATTAAAAATGATTTTTCTAAAAATAAAATTTTAAAATTTTAAAATTTTTTTTTTTTTAAAAATTTAATTTTCAAATTTTACAAATAAAAAATGTTTATTTTAATTTAAAAGAATAAACATTTTAATTAACAAATCATTTAATTGTTGAAATTGTAAATATTATTATTTTATTCATTCATGATGACTTGCCGAATTACCGATTAGGAGACTTTTATAGGTAATTTAGTTAAAATAAAATTTTTTAATTTTAATAATTAATTTATTATATAATAAAAAGGTTAATTGTATAATCTGTATTATTAAGGTTAATTTTATTATGGCTTTTTATGATGATTATTAAATTCATTACTATTATTATTAACGATTATTGTTATTAAATCATATTTTTATGGTGAAACTTTCATCTTTTATGACATCTAATTTAAAATAGGTTATTTTTAATATTATATTTTTAATTATAATTTAATTGTAATTAAATTCATACTAATTGTAATTAATCCGTTTTATATAACCTTTTTTTATATTATTTTTTATTTTTAAAAGTCATAATTACTATCATATATATATATTTTTTTTTTCTTTAAAATAATATAAAAATAGTACTTTATTCCTTTCTTTTTTTTTTAATTTTTTCTATATATTTAAATAACAATATTTTTTATTTCAAAAAAATAATAAAAAATTAACCAAGATGAAATTTTTAAATAGTTTATTACTTTTATCTGCTGTTGCCATGAATTCCGTTCGTGGAGATGTCAAATATTTTAGTAAATGTATCAATGAAGGAGATTTTGCTATTACATTTGATGATGGTCCAAATTTAGATTATACTAATATGATTTTAGATATTCTTGATGAATTTGATGTAAAGGCAACTTTCTTTGTTAATGGTAAAAATTGTGTTAATATTACTGCGAATACAGCTGCTCAAGTAAATAGATATAATGAATGAATAAAAAAATGATTGATATAATGAAATAAAATTTTTAAAATGTTTTTTTTTTTTTTTATATTTTATTTTATATATTTTTACTATTATTAAAAAAAAATGTTTTATTTGTTAATAGAAAATTATAAAAAGAGAATATGAAAGTGGCCATACAATTGGAAGTCATACTTTTACTCATCCATTTGGTATTACTAATTTAACAGATGATGAATTAACCTATCAACTTGATGAATTAAATAAAGTCCTTTATGATTTAATCGGTGTAAAACCAGCCTTTTTCAGACCACCACTTGGTGAATATTCAGAAGCCAACTTAAAAATTATTGAAAAAAGTGGTTTCACAGCCAATATTTTATGGAATTTAGATTCAGAAGATTGGGATGTCAATTACAATGCAACACAACAATACATTGATAATTTAGAAGGAAAAGATCCAAATTCTCATTCATGGATTTCCTTAAATCATGATATTCAAAAGGTTACAGCAGAAAAGAATTTAAGAATTGTTATTCCATATATTAAAAAATTAGGATACAATATTGTTCCAATGGACGTTTGTATTGGTTTACCAGCATATCAAAATGAAAAAACTCAAGATTCAAAAACTACAACAAAAATAATAAAGACTACTACTACCACTACTACTACTAAAAAAAGAACTACAACAAAATCTGCTACAACAACTACTACTAAAAATGAAGTTTCAAAGGAACCAAATAGTGAAATAGTTGTTGAAAATCCACAAAACTTAAACGCTAACACAGTTACCACTAGTACCACTGTTGCAATTTCTACTACTACCAACACTGCTTCAAGTACTAATAATGAAAATACTAATACTAATGATACTGTTAATGGAAATATTACCATTAGTAATGATGCTAATAATGACAGTAGTGATGCAACCACTATTAAAACCTCAATTATATTTTCTTCTGCTTTTATGATCATGATAGCCTATCTCTTCCTTTAAATAATTATCATTTTACCATAAATTATTTACATTAATGTTATAAAAGAAAAAAATTTTTTTTTCTATATGTTATAATAATTATATATAAATTATTAGAATAGAACTTTTAATATTTTTGGGGGTTAAAATTGTAACCATAAAAAATATAATACATCATTAGAAATATTTTATTAAATAAAGTTATAATAAATTTAAAACTACAATGCTTTTTTTTTTCTAATTTCTTTTTTATTTATAAAATACTAATTGAAAATTGTTGTTTAAATCATAAAATACTTATATCCCTTCTATATTCAAATTGTAGTTAATAATGAAAAAAGAAGGTTTTTTTTTTCTATTCAATTTTTAAAATTTTTTGTGACATCAAAAAATCATCCATTTTTTTAAATGAAAAAAAACGTTACACAAAAATAGCTTCTTTTATTAAAAAAAAAACTTTGTCAATATTTTATGAAATAGAGTTTTTGGTTAAAACGACCATAAGTAAAAAGTATTTAATACGTTGTAATTCTTTTTTTTTTTTTTATTTCCTAATACTAAAATACTATTTCCATTCTACATTTTTCTCATTTAATTAATGTTCAAAAAAAGAAAAATCCCTAGGTAAAAACCAATTGAATATTTATTATTAATAATATTATAAAGAAAGACTATTATTTATTATAATAATAAGATATGTAAAAAAAAAAAAAAAGATTTTTATACAATGGTATTTTAATACTAAAAATTTATTGAATTGATGCTATATAATAGAAAAAAAAGTTGAATGGAAAATAAGAAATTAAATCTTTTATTATGCTATTCCATTTACTGTGATAATTATTTATCCTTTGGCCTATTCAATAATTCGTGTAAAAAAACATACCACAAACCACATACTCAATTGCTACATTTATTGTAAAAAAAAAAAGGTTGAAATAACATCAAAAACTATACCATAAAGCTACGATTTTAATTAAAACACTGGTAATATAAATTGCTTAAATAAAATTATATATATTCTTTTTTTCAAAAGGAACATTATCCTTTCATATTTTATTTGCCTTTTTTAATTTTCTTATATCAATACATTTTACCTTTTTAAAAAGTGGTGGTGGTCTTTTCAATTCTAAAAGTTCATCATTAGTATTTAATATATAATTTATTATAATTAAATTATTGATATATTTTTATTATATTATAAATATATTCAATTTCCAATCATTGATTTACAACCATAGTTAAAAACAATAACCAATCATCATCGGGCAAGTAATAATAAAATTTTAATAATAAAAATTTATTAACTTTAAAAAATAATAAAATAGTTGAAAAATAAGAGTATATAGAAACAAAACCTTATCTACTATTTTAATATTTTTTTTTTAAAATTTATGGTTAAAATTTATGGTTTTTTTTTGGATTTCATTATTATAGTTGTAGTTGCTGTTAGTTTTCTAATGCCTGGTTTATATTTTATTATTACTTCATATTTTGACTCTTTCATATCTTGAATGAATATACCACTTTTGTCCATGAGAACATTTCGAAACAAAACTGAAATGTCATTTTTTTATTTGCTAATAATTATATTAATATTAATTAATATTATTCATAAAATAAATTTAAACTTTTTTTGTGATCACAATTTTACATATTTGGAAATTTAATTTAAAACAAAATTTTTAATTAATTTGAAAAAATTAAATATTTTGAAAAAGGTTGACTTTAAAAGTGGAATTACAGCAACAATACCAATAATAAATAATAGTGAACTATTAATTCTTATGAGTAAAGCATAGTAAAATACTAGTACTACTGCCAATAACAATGAAATATTAGAAATAAAAAAAAAAGAAATCATTATATAATTTATTATAATGGAATTCTAAAAGATAGATGAATTTTTGAACAACTTATTATATACTCCTTGCTATAGTTATTTATGCATTTATTATATTATTATTTTTGATTTAATTTATTTTTCTATTGCTTCCATTCGTAAATACCATACTAATGCTTTTTTAAAGGGAAAGAAATTGTAACTAATCTATCCTTTCTATCTAAAGTATCAAAATAAATAGCTGACGACAAAGGCTCATTTTACTTTATTTTTTCTAGAAAAAAAAAAACTTTTTTAATCCTAAAAATAAAAATATTAAATACATTTGTATTTGTATTTTGTATACATTAATGTACTATTAATATATTGGTTAAATGTAATATTATTATTTATTATATTATTTTTTAGTTAATATATTTTTAGAGTCTCCATTTTAATTTTAATAGATATAAATTTAATATATTATTATTGTATTTATTTACATTTCATAATATTTTATAAATTTTAAAAAAAGATAAAACTTTATTAAAGATATATTATATTATATATTTAATATACATTATATACATTATTGTAATATAATAATATATATTTAAGATATTGCTTATATATTAATTATTATGATAATCAGGTTTTGTAGTGAATCAATGAGAAAATGCTTTGTAATAAAATATTATTTATTTTCCATTATTAAATTTATTTAAATTATTATTATTATATCCATTTATAATATTGTAATTTTATTAAAAATATACTTTATTTATTAATATATTCATTTACTTTTATTAATAATAACAATTTATATTAATAATTTTTATTCCGTTAAAACACTAGAAAGAATATAAAAACTTTATAATTTTCCTTTTTTTTTTTAAAAAAAAAGTTTTTCATTAATTTCTTTTCAAACTAGATTTTCTTAGTTCATTTCTTTATTTATAAATTATAATAGAAACAAAAAAAAAAGTTTTATTTATCTAAAGAAATATTATTAAAAAGAAGAATAGTTTGAAGATAATATACATATTTTATTTTTCTAAAAAAGAACTAAAATTCTAGATTTTTTTTTTTTTATATGTGGATTATAGTATAAAAACAAAAGTTTTTAAATTAAAGCGATTTTACCTTTTATTAAAAAAATATATATATATTTATTTACGTCGTCTAATATAATAAAAATAATAAAATAAACATTTTTTTTTTACATAAATTTATATATAGGTAAATATTTAATTTATTTTTTATTACTATATAGAAATAAATAAGAAAAAATATATAAATTATAATAAATGATACATTTTTAGATATAAGTTATTGCTTTTTTATTAATATTAATGAATTATAAATTATATATATACATATTTTTTATAAAAATCTTTAGATATTCAAATTTTATTAGATAGCTATATTAAAGTTTTACTTAATTCAACAATTGAATAAAAAAAAAAAAAGAAAATAAATCGTTAAAGGAAAATTTATATAAAAAGAATAAATAAACAAATAAGAAATACAAAAAATTAAAAGAAAATAAAAAAAAATTGTAATTAACCAAAATAAAAATAAATAAAAAATAAACACGCATCTTAAGAAAAAAAAAAACTCTTGATAAACTACTAATTTTAAAATAAATATTATAAAAATAAAAACAAAATTACCATGAAAATATTTTCAAAATTAACTTTAATAACTTTGGCCGCTCTTAGCATTGTTGCTAAGTCACATGCAAAAACAACAAATGAATACCTCAGTACTGCTCAACGTTTAGTTAGCAGTGGTAATTTAAGTGAAGCTTTAAGCGTTTATTCCGAAGCTTTAAGCCAGGATCCAAATAATTTCTTAATATATGTTAGACGTGCTATTCTCTATGTAAATATAGGGAGAACCTCTAATGCTATCGATGATTTCAGTACTATTATCAAAATAAATCCAAATTTTGAACAAGCTTATCTTAAAAGAGGAAAGTTATACCTTCAATTAGCTGAACTTGATTTAGCAAAGAAAGATATTGAAAAATACATACAATTAAAGTCTAATGACAGCGAAGCTGAAAACCTTGTAAGTATTATAGTATCAACTTTGAAATTTTATAATAAAAATATATATAAAAAAATAATAATGGATTTTCATTAACTGTATTTTAAAATAATTTATATTAAATTTAATCTACCCAAAGATGGATAATATTAACAATTCACAACAATTAATTAGAAGCGCAAAAACCGAACTTCGTAAAAAGGATTACAAAAAGGCAATTGAATATCTTTCTGAAGCTATGCAACATTGTCCACAAAGTTTAGAACTCAGAAAATTAAGAGCTGACTCTTACTACCGTGTAAATGAGGTTGAAATGGCAATTGGTGATTATTCAAGAGCTGTTAAGCTTCAACCAGACAATACTGATCTTTTAGTTAAAATTGGTGAATTACGTTTAACTATTGGTGAAATTGAAAGTTCATTAAATGAAGTAAAAGAGTGTTTACGTCGTGATCCAGAACATAAACAATGTAAGGCTCTTTTCAAGAAAATAAAAAAATTAGATCGTTCAATGAAATATATTGATTCTTCAGTTAATGAAAAGCAATGGCAAAATATTGTTGACAAAATTAATAATGGATTAGCTTCAGAAGTCGAAACTCTCGGTGCTGCTAGTTTAAAGTATAAGGTTTACTTTGCTGCCTGTAAGGCTAACCTAAGATTAAAGAAGGCTGACGAAGCAAAGAGATTCTGTTCTAAAGGTTTAGAAATCGATAATAAGGATGTTGAATTATTAATAAATCGTGCCGAAGCCTCTATGTTATTAGAAGAATATGATGCTGCTTTAAGAGATTATTCAACTGCTAATGAATACAGTCCACAAGATCGTAGAATTATAGAAGGATACCAAAAAGCACAAAGATTACAAAAGATGGCCTCAAGAAAAGATTACTACAAAATTTTAGGTGTAAAGAAGACAGCCACTAAACGTGAAATTAAAAAGGCTTACAGAAAATTAGCTCAAATATACCATCCAGATAAGTACCATGGTGATATGACCAAGGAACAAGTTGAAAATAAAATGAGTGAATTAAATGAAGCCTATGAAATTTTAAGTAATGATGAAACCCGTGAACGTTTCGATAATGGTGAAGATCCAAATGATCCAATGGGTGGTCAAGGTGGTGGTAATCCATTCGCTAACTTTGGCGGTTTCCCATTCGGTGGTGGTTTCCCATTCGGTAATGGTGGACCATTTGATGGTTCAAATGGTTTTGGAGGTTTCCAATTTAACTTTTAAAAATATTTTATTTGATGATCATTTGAAATATCCATTATATTTTTTTTTTTTTAAAAAAAAAGGCTTGTATCTCTTACTTATGATTTTTCTTTCACATTGTATATTACTATCCATCTTATCCCATATTTTATGTTTTATAAAGAAGAAAAATAAATTAGTTATATAGTTCAATATTTGAAAAGAAAATAATAATAATAAATTTCATATATATATAATATATATTATATCATTAATAAATTATTAAATTAATTATTTTTATTATTTTTTTAAAAAAAAAAAAGAGAGAACAGATTTAAAATATTATTAGAAAAAGAAAATCATAATAAATAAAATTAAAAAAAAGTATTAATAGTAGAAAAAAAATTTTTTTTTTAAAAAAAAGATAAGAATATTATTAAATTAGATCAGAATAAAATCAGCAAATTTTTATACAATGTCATAATTTTAATCCATAATCCATATATAATTTTTAAAAAAAAAAGAAAAATAAAATAAAATAAAAAAAAATAAAAAAAAAAAAGAAATAAAACTTTTAGAGTGAATAACAATTGAAATTTAAAAAGAAAATTCAATTTATGCTGTTAATGTTATTACTTTTTGCAGTTTATTGAATTTTATTTTATATTATTTTATTATATATTTATCTATCTATATTTTATTATTTTTATTTATTATATCAATATTTATAATCCCTAATATAATGTAAAATCACCAATTAAATAAATAATTACTTGAAGAGATATTCTCTTCCTAGTCTAAAAAATAAAAAAAATATTCTAATAATAATTAGAATAATAATAATAATAATAATAATAATAATAATAATAATAATAATAATAATAATAATAATAATAATAATAATAATAATAATAATAATAATAACGATAACCCTTAGAATTTAAATAATTCTTTTAAATAATAATTTATTTAATGATTGTTCTAATAATCTATATAAATGTTTATATGCATAATTATTCTGGTTTATACAAAAAAAAAAAAAAAAAAAAAAAGATCTATAAATTACTTCTTGGAGTAAAAAGTATAAATTAATAATAGAAGAATTAAAAAATATATATAGAGATATGAAATAAAATAAAACATTATTAGAACTAAATAAAAAAAAAAACAGGTACTTTATTAAAATCATCATTATTGATAGTCCTTTTTAGATTCTCTTATCAAAAATTTTCTTTGAGCTACCGACAGATAATGATTAATAAGTTTAATAGCATAATCAATATTGATCATTGTTTTTTGCTTCTCAACAAATTTTGATCCATTTTGTTCCATATTGACAGGAAAATACAATTATTAAATTCAAATATAAACAGCTATTTTTTAGTTAAAACATTAATATCATCAACCTCTTTTTTTGTTATTATTCTTTCATTTTCATATCATTATGTGATATATTTTATAACTTAAAAAAAAAAATATTATTCATGCATTGATTTTTTAATTAAAAAAAAGGTTTTACCCATTTTTTATTTTTTTAAACTTTTTTTATATTTTATTTTTTAATTTAGAAATGGAGATATTTTAATATTAAAAAATTAAAGTTATTTGGAGATTTTTATATTAAATTTTTTTAACCAAAATCTGATTTTTTAGTAAAATAGTTAACTGTAATAAAAAAAAATATAAAATAAATTAAATAATAAATGATAATAATAATAATAATGATATAATGGATACCAAAAAGTAATTATATTAATTCAATTATTTATAAAATATTGCTATAAAATATTAAATATTATAAACTATATATCTAATATTAATATCATATTAAAATATCCATTCCAAAATAGTTTAATATGATATTAGGTGAATTAATATCCAAATAATTATTGGAAATTATTAGGATTAAGATTTATATCATTGATTTTATTAGCGGAATTGGTCCTTTTTACTAAATCAATCAACTGCATTTGAGGGTAATTATGAATATTTTGAATAGGTTGCCGACGTGGTAGAGAAAGTTGGATATATAAAAAAATTTCATATTTTAGTTCGTAATGTATTAGTTGATCAATGCATCAAAATTAAAATATTGATTAATATCATTCGAGTTTATAGAAGATGTAAAATTATCATTTACTGAATATAAATTATGAAAAGCTTTATTATTATTTGATAAATTAGTGCTGGTATTATAATAGATGCAAGGATTTTCTTCTCTTTTTCTTTTATGGTTACTATTTAGATTTTGAGAAAAAGAAGAAGTAGTAGTAGTAGTACATCTAAATTTTTCTTTTTTGTCCCTATTTAAAAAACAAGCGTCACAGTATTTTTCTTGAGCATTAGGTTTACTCTCTTTTTGAGTATTTAATGAAAGCAATTCTAATGAAGGGTAGTAATATATGTTTTGTCGCTGTTCATTATTGTTTTGATTGCTACTACTTTTTTTCTTGCCTTTTCTTTTGCGACTATTTGAATTTTTACTATTTTTTTCATTTTCAAAGTTTTTAATAATATTAGCAATAACTATTTCATCTATATTTAAATTGGAATTATTAGTTTTAGTCACTTTCTTTTCATCGATAGAATAAAAATTTAATCCAAAAAGAAAAAAAGGTTTAAACTCTTGTGTTTTACTGGTTGCTTTATATTCTTCAAAAAAACTATTCATATAATAACAGAGGTTATTCTCATTTCCTATGATAAAATCATAAAAGCTAAATTTAATTTCAGAATACCTATTCTCACATAATTTTTTGTTTGATATTAAAGTAAAGAAATCCGATATTTTTTCTGCTTTTTTCGTATTTTTAGAAACAATAATAAAACAATAAAGTTGAACTTTACCTTTTTTACTTTTATTATTACTTAAACCAAACTGGATTTCATGATTCTGAAAATAGGGTTCATAAGGTGTATTTTTTATATTAAAAATTATGATTTCAGGGTTTAATTTTTTTTCCATTTCATCCTTCATATCTCTTACTTGTTTACATTTAGCTGAAAAACCATTTATTAATACAATATATAAAAGTTTATCCTTGGGTATATCTTTAAAGATAAATTTCATTTTACCTTTTTTTCCTTTAATTAACATTTTTATAAAACGGTTTTCATTATTCAAACTATTAATATTAGTAATATTTTTACGTATGTTAAAAAGATTAAAAATCTTTTGTAATTGATCAATATGCATAGGATCATTAAATTTATTTTTCACCCAGTTCCAACAAAAGATTTGGTTATCAGGATCAGAGCCTTTAGAATTAACAATATAATTTAATATTGAATTTTGTATTTGATTTATTTTATCATTATCCATATTAATATAAATTTTGTTTTCTAAAATTACTTTTTTTTTAAAAAATAAAAAAAAAAAAAAAAAAAAAGAAAATAGTCCATTTAAATACTAAATGAAAAATTCTTCAAATTTATGAAATGCCTTTTTTAAATATAAAAAATTATGTCTCTAGATATATATTTATTTCATTATTCTATCTCATTTATTTTTTATTTGTTTTATGGTTCCAATTTTTTAATAAAATGAAATAGAAAAATTTTTAAAAATCCAAAATTTAACATTGATTTGATGGGATAGATAAAATTTTTTTTACTATGACCAATATTATATATATAAACGAAATTTTTAATTAAATTTAGAATAGATTAGATTTTAATAAAAGTTTTATTTCACCACTATTAAAAAAAAAAAAACTTTTATTTGTTGTTTATTATTATTCTTAGTGTTACAATTATAGAGATTAATGATTATAATAATTATTAGTATTATTGTTATCATTATTATCATTAATATCCTTTCTAATATTAAATCTTTTATTAGTTTGATAAATATTATTTAAGGTATTCAATGCATTATATAAAACCTGATTCTGTGATTCAATCAACCGATTTTGAAGATAAAGATTTTTATCAATATTAAATGAACCATCTAATTTCCCTTTTTCCCTTAATGGATTAAAAGGAATAAAAACATTGGTTTTTGGGTAAGTATTTAACTCTTCTTTATTACTCTTTTTTTCGATATTTTTATCTAAGAAGTCAATAAAATCTGTATAATTTTTATATTCTGCATTATTATTTTTTTTCTTATTCTTTTTATTTAAATAATCTATAGTCAAATTTTCTCTCTCTTTAAAATTAATACTATTGATTTCATTTTTTCTTTTATTGGAATATGACTTTGATGATTCATAAAAATTTAATCTAAATAAAAAATATTCTTTAAATCTTGGAGATTCATAATGATTATTATATTCCTTAAATAATGAATCCATATAATATTGTATATCATTTTCTTTACATAACATAAAATCCATTAAATTAAAGTCTATAATAGAGTGATTTCTCTTGTATAGCTTTTTTGTAGATACAAAAGAGAAAAAGTCAGAAATTATAAAAGGAATTTCTAATTTTTTTGCTTTAAAGTCATTTTTGGAAATCGAAATAAAACAATAAATTCTATTATGCTTATGTTCTTCCATTCCTATTTTTTTATTTAATTTAAATTCACTTATCGAATATTTGGAATCCTTAGTCATTTCATTGCCAAATTCAGTTATATTAAAGACATCAAATTTAAGCTCTATATTTTTTATTCTCATTTCTTTTTTCATGTCACATACTCTTTTACATCTTTTAGAAAAACCTGTTATCGATACAATATACAAATCTTTATCATTTGACATAGCTTTAAATAGAAAATTTGAATTATTATTGTATTCTTGGACAGGAACAAACTTAATAAAACCTTCTTCATTATTGTCTCCATTAATTTTTATTTCCTTAAAAATCTTTCTATAAACATTAAATCGTCTATAAATATTTGTCAAATGCTCAGCATAGGCATAGTTATTTCCTTTCCTTTTATTTTTAATACTTTTATTCTTTACGTAGCAGCAATCCGGATTGCGGTTTAGCTCATATTCTTCAAAAGTAAAGATATAATTAGTTGTAGATTCAATAAATATTTTTTTAAGGTCTTTGTCTTCAATCATTTTTTTTTTATTGTAAATGCTTATTTATTTTATTAGTATGGATATAAAAAAGAAAAATATTTATTTTGTTTAAATACTTTTTTAACCAAAAAGGATGTGACTAAATTAATATTAAATAAATTTTAATGTCTAAAATAATAATAAATTTAAATGTCTAAAATAATAATATTATTTAGACATAAAATTATCTCCTTTTTTTATTTAAACATTATTATTAATAAAAATAAAATTATTTTAAATTAAATATAATAATGCTAATAAAAAAGGTTATAGCCATTATTATTTTTTTTATTAGTATTATAAATTAAAATAAAATCAAATAATATCTATAACCTGTCATATTTTTATTTTTGTATAAAAATAGTAAAAAGAACAATTAATATTTATGTATTATTTTTATTTTATTATATTTTATTTTTTAATTACATCTCCATTTCTAATCATTAGTGTAAAAAAACGATAATTTATAAGTCTTTTTTTTTTTTATTATTATAATTAACTAGTGAAGATAATTGTCTTGAATTTTAATAGATAATCTTACATTTTCAAATTGGACAGGTATTTCTTAATAATTAATTATAGATTCAATAATAATTTTTTTAAGGTTTTTGTACGGATATAAAAAGAAAAAATTGTTTTATTTAAATATTTTTTTAATGAAAAAAGGGTATGTTCAAGTATTGCATATTTAATTATAAATAAATAAATAAATAATAAATTAGACATTAAAAAAAAAAAGATAATTTTTTGTCACTTAATTTAATAATAAATGAAAAAAAAATAAATATTAATAAGATTTATAATATTGGACAGTAATTAAATTTAATTTTACTTTTTCTTTCTTATTACAAAAAAATATTTTTCGTCATATTTTATAATAAAAACATTTTAAATTATATATAACAATAAAAAAAAAATAACGCCTACATATTTTTACTTTTGTAAAGATAAATTTGATAATTTGAAATGTATATTTTCATATATTTTCATTATTTTTACTTTATACTTGAATACATTATTAAAATAAAAATATGATATTATTTATTTCAATAAAATTAATATTACTACTACCATTTGCTACTACTACTACTACTGAAGATAAAAATAAATATAAGAATGATAGCAATAACAATTAATATTAATCTAATGTATTTTACTATCAATTAGAGTTAGATTATTTAATATAGAGAAAAAAACCACTTTAAAGAAGTGATTATTAAAAAATAAGATATATTAATATTATTATTAATACTTATTTATTTTTTTTTTTTACATTCCAAAATAATTTTAATTTGGGCTTAGACTCACATTCTTCAAAATTATTAATAAAACTAGTTATACATTTAATAATTTGTTTTTTCAAATTAATCATTATAATATAGAATTATAAAAGCATGAAAAGAAAAAACAATTTATTATAAAAATTCTACACATTGTAAATATCAATTTATTTTATTTTTATTTCGAAAATGAGAGATTAAAAATTAACAAAAAAGAATAAAAGTTTTTTTATTAATAAATAAATAAATAAATAAATAAATAAATAAATAAATAAATAAATAAATAAATAAATAAATAAATAAATAAATAAATAAATAAATAAATAAATAAATAAATAAATAAATAAATAAATAAATAAATAAATAAATAAATAAATAAATAAATAAATAAATAAATAAATAAATGTTAGAATATTTGAAATAAGCCTTAAATATATAATAATGTATTGTATTATAAATTGTATAAGCCACAAAGTATCGGTTATAAATTTATCATTAAAATATTTTAAATTTATATAGAATAAAATTTAATAATAAAGAAATATTATAAGAATAATAAAATTTCACAATAATCGACAGATATTTAAAAATATTTAAGTTCAATTTTAAAAAATTTAAATCATAAAATTAATGTAAATTCTGTTCAAGAAATAACCAAAAAAAAAAAAAAAGAAAAAAAAAATTTTTTTAACTATTTATTAAAATATTATTAATATTCTATTTCAATAACAATAATTGTAAAGAAGTTGAATAAATCAATTTAACATGGCGACAGTAATATTAGGAGGAGCAATATTAGGTTCAGAATTAGTCGCTGCCGTTGTTGAAGTTGGTGTTGTTGTTAGTGCAGGTGTGATGCTTCTAAAAGGAGGACAATACGTTAGTGCTAAAGTTGGTGAGAAAGTTAAAGAAATTGAAGCCTCAGTTTCCAAGAGAAATAATTACGAAAAATGTTGTTGTGATTACTTAGGACCGAGTGGAAAACCATGTGTTCATGTCATATTGAAAAAATCAAGAAAAGAAGCAGAAGAAGCGGCTTTACATTATAAAAATGCTGATGGTGTTATGTATCATCCTCATAACACCAAGGATAAATTTCCTCATTTCCATCCAACCAAAAATGGAAAAAAAATACCGGGTGTACATTTCCAATTTCCAATTTAATATAAAATAGGATGATACAAATTAAGAAACCAATCCACAAATAAAACTTTAAAATAATAATTACTGATAAATAAAATAAATGGTTTAAACGTTTAACCACAAAACGTAATAATAACAAAATAACAAATATTAAAATAATAACAAAATTTATAATTAAAAATTTATAAGGATAATATAATTTTAAGATAAAATTAATCATTAATAATAATTAATAATAATGTAAATATAAATTATAAAATTTTTATATAGTTAATAATAAGTAAATATATTACACATATTCATCGATAAACCATATTATTCTTTCAGAATAACTAGGTTTAGGAAGGAATATTAGAATATGTGAAATAAGTCTTAAATATTTAATAATATATTGTATTATAAAAATATATAAGACACAATACATTCATATATTAAAGAATGTAACTTAAGGTAATTTAATAATTGTAACTCTTTAATATAAAATATATTAATAAAATTGACATAATTATAAAACCTAAATTACTGACTTCTAATAAATAAATAAATAAATAAATAAATAAATAAATATTATTAATCCAATAGATGTAACATCCATTTAATTAATTAAAAAAAATTTAATTCTATCAAACACAATTGGTAAACTATGTTAAATAAATAGTAATAAAATATTTCGTATATAAAATTTCAATAATATTCCATATTATAAAAAAAATAAAATATATTATCATTATTATTTTTATTTTGAATATTTTGTTGAAGGGTTCAATTAAATTCTAGAATTCGTATTATTATATTAATTGATTTTTAATATCTTGTCTATTTTATTATAATTAAAAATTGAATATCTAGAATTTATATGTTTTAGAAATATAATATATATATAAGTTTTTTTTTTTTTTTTTTTTTTTTTTTCGGAAAACACAATCTTTAGTTTCTGACTTTTACCTTTCTCAATATTTTTATAATCAAAATTAAATTTATAAATGAAATGATATTTAAATCTGTGAGTTTCATTAATTTATTGTTATTTTCAAAAAAACTATTATAAAATTATATTTATAACTAAATTTACTTTTAATGATCTTTATTTGATTATTTGTTATTTTATGAATTGTTATTTTATTATTATTATATGTTCATATTTATTTTAATACTTTATACTTTAATTACTATTTCATATCATTTACATACAAATAAAAATATTTATTATATAGATATAATAATTTTTAAATTTTATTTTTATTAGAATCTTAATATTAACTATTAAAACTTGTAAATGTTATTTTTTCTATTCTTTCTATTTTTTTTTTTTTTTTTTTTAATATTATATCACCTTATTATTAATAATTTATAATTTTCTTTTTATAAAGTAGTAATTAATTTTTTTAAACATCTATTTCATTTTATTATTTTTAATGTGTGTATATACAAAATGTTTTTTTTTAATATTTTTTTTTTTTTTTTTTAATATTTCATAAATTATTATTAATCAGTATTTTTAAGAAAAATAATAAATTTTTATTTTTCATCTAAACATCTAGAAATTCTTATATTGAGTGCATTCGGATGGAACAGTAAAATCATTTGTATATGCTCCTTTTTTAAATGCCTTCTTTGCATTATAACCAAGACCTCTTTTTGCAAAACCAACCCAAGCTAAACATTTCATTTTAGTTCTGACTTCTTTACTACCATTAGTACTATCAATAGCTAAAATAAAACTATCACGTGCTTGTATGAAAGTTGGATTGCATGGCATTAATTTAAAACTTTGTATAACAAAGTTTAATACAAGAAAGTTTGACGGTTTAAAGCTAAGATTTTTATTTGTGACTAAATAATCTGGATCATTCTTATAGGCTTCTACAAAATTCCAGAATACTTCATGTAACATAACTGACCAAACTTCAGAACCTAAATAAACATCAGAATTTAAATTTGAATATTTTAAATTGTTATATTTGGTATTAGAAGTAATTGGATATTTTCTAGCGCCGTCAATAACATAAGAAAATAAATTGACTAACGTATTTCTATTTATATTTTCCCTGAATTGCATAGCATCTGCAAAGAAATCACTATATCCTTCATTTAATTGTTGTGCTTCTGTTGTATCATATAAACATTTGGAATTACTTGGACCACCAATCATACGATTTGAAACACCATGACTATATTCATGAATAATAATTTGATTATCAAATGCTGGATCTTTTTCTATATTTTTATTTTTATTATAGAATGGGAAAAGTTTAAGTATTGGTTTAACACCATCTATAGAAACTGACATTTGAGCATTATTTTCACCACTACGATCACTAACTCTTACAATTACTGGATCATTTCCTTGTCCTTTACCACTAAAATTAGTAGTTTGAAAATTACCATTAGCTTCATCAAAACCTAATTTGTAAAATATATCATGAAGCATATTACATACGTAAAATGCATTTGCTGCTGCAGCGTTTTGATTTTCTTCAACCTTTTTTTTACTATCATTGTAAGTAAATTCAAACATTAAATTCTTTCCTCCACTAATAGGTTTATTACCACTAATAGAATCATTACCATCTGAATTTTCATAAACTAATACGTTATTACCTCTAGTATCAGTAAAAGATTTATTATTGTTATTATGCCAACCTAATGGTGATGATTCTTTATAAAATGGATCCTTATAAGTTACACGTGAATAACTACCAATATTTGGAGAATTTATTGGAACAACACGGTAAGTTGCATGATTTGTAAGATCTTGGAAGTTAATGATTTGTCTGTTGTCAATACTTATAAAGACAATAATATAATCAGTTTCTAAATCTAATGTAAGTTCCCAAACTTGTTCGGCCTTATTTTCCTTACTAGCAATGTAAACTTTTCTTGCCAATAATGAATTGTCAAAAGTGAATGGAATACCACTGACAAGTAAATGCTTATTGATTGATTTTTCTATTTTAATACTGCTAAGGTCAATAGGTTCTTTGGATATATCTAATTGTTCAACTACAATATTTATTGCTTCTGTTAAATCCATTGTTGCAACTTTTGAAGCTGAATTAACTATTTCAAGATTATCCCATATTGATACACCTGAAGAAATAATATTACCGGTTAATGTATCTATATTAACATTTATAGCACTGTTACGTACTTCAACCCCATTAATTGCTTGGGCCATATGTATTGAGGCAATTGTAGATTCTTCACCATCAATAATATCTGTAAATATATACTCGATATTTGGATAATTTTGGTTCATAAATTGTTTTGCAATTTCAGTAGAGTTTAGAAAATTTCTTTTTTCTAAAGCTTCTTTTTCTATTTCAATTACTACTGGTTTGCCATCAATATAATCTTCTTCAAAAGAACGTGAATGTAATTCTGGTGAATTTTGAAATTCATATGTATCAAATTTTGTTTCAGGGAATAAACTAGAATCTTCTATGTTTAACTTTTTCATAGCATTTTGGATAAAACTATCTTTCTTATATTCGTTAGCAAATACAATGCTTAACATTGAAAGGATTAAAGTTTTTTTTAACAGCATTTTTATTTTTGTGATTATACTAATATTTATTAATTAATTGTATTTTTTAAATTTTATATTTATTTGATTTGATTGAATAAATATTAGATATAAATTAATTTTTTAATAATTATTTTTCTTTTTTTCTTTATATATCTTTTCTTTTTATAATAATAATATATTTATATTTTTTTATTATTGCATTTATAGCTTATATAAATATAATTAATAATTACTTTTTATTATAATCTTAAAATAAACACCATAATAAAAAATATTTATTTTTTTTTTTTTTTTGTTAAAAGAAAATTTTAAAGAATAAAATTAATTAAGAGAATTTTTTTAGGTACTTTAATGTTTTTTATAATAAAAATATAAACTATATAAATTAAAATTCAAGAACAAAATTTAAAATTTAAAACTGAAAAAGAAAAAAAAAAATTAACAATAGAGTAGTAAAACTTAAATTCATAATATTTTATTCAAGCATTTTGTATATTTAATTGGATGTTTTAAATGTAATATAAATTTAATAAATTGTATTAATATTAATATATATTAAGCATATCATTATTTATTAACTATTTATTAACTAGATAAATAATTAATTAAAAAAAATGATTTTAATTATAATTAATAAGTAAAATAAAAATAAATAAAGTTTATTATAGATTAATATTAATTTAACTTTTCGAACAATGTTACACAACAATAATGTATCTAATATATAATTAAAACAATTTATAACACAAAATGAATATATTTTTGATATTAATAGAATTTTAATAAATAGTATGATTATAGATTAGAATAATATCTAATTTTTTTTTCAGATATTTATAGTATTTAATAATAATAATAATAATAATAATAATAATAAAAAAAAAATAATAATAATAATAATAATAATAATAATAATAATAATAATAATAATAATAATAATAATAATAATAATAATAATAATAATAATAATAATAATAATAATAATAATAATAATAATAATAATAATAATAATAATAATAATAATAATAATAATAATAAATAATAATAATAATAATAATAATAATAATAATAATAATAATAATAATAATAATAATAATAATAATAAACTATCAAGAACATCATGGAAGAAAAAAGAGACAACAAATATTGTTTCAATTTTGACAAAATTTGATATTAATTTTTGATTGATAACATTTATTATTAAAAAATATTTGATATGAATTTTTAAATATGAAATTGAATATTTTAAAATATAACTAATATGTAGTTAAATATATTAGTTTTATATCAATATCAAGTTTCAATTCGAGTAAATAAAATAAAATTTTGAAAATATATAAATAGTTTCTGTTCTATGCATCTTTTTTTTTTTTTTAATCTATAACTATGAATCTCTTTTATTTTACAATAATTACATCTTTTTTATTGATAAAATTTTATTTAATGTTTTATATTGAGGTGTATTTTTTTTTATATTGAAACTTTCCTATTTATTAAAGTTTTAACTTAATTTATTATAAAAATATATTAGATTTAAAATAACATCTTAGTAATGTGGAAATTGATTATTAAAATGTATTTGAATTTTTCCATTCATTTTTCTACAATCAATAATTTTTTAATTCAAGCCATAAATTTAATATAAGAACTATTTTATCATATATTAATACTAATATTTTAATATATTAGCTAAACTTAATAATTGTTTATAATATATGTTCTATATTATATTCATTGAAATATGATATATAAAATCCATTAATATTTATAACTAAATATAAGCCATATTGATTAGTGTCCATTTGATATTTAAAAAAAAAAAAAAAAAAAAAAAAAAAAAAAAAAAAAATAAAATTTAAAAAAAAAAATAAAATAAAATAAATATGATAGGATTTTGTATAATTAAATTTAATTTATTTTCTTCGGTTTTTAATAAGTAATGAGATATTAGAAACATTATAACATAAAAGATAATTAACAATATGATATAGAAATAAGAATAAGATTACGAGAAAAATATTAGGTTCATAAAATAATTATATTCATAAAATAAAATGAAGTGTATTCTTTATTATTAATTATTACAGATTATAGTAATTATTCTATTAAAAATATTATTTTTCGTTATGAATTGATTGTCTCTTCTTTAAAAAAAAATGTTTATGAAATTTTTAATATATAATTAATATAAAATTATATTAATTTAAAATAAATAAAATTATGTATTATAATGTAATATATACAATAATATATACAATAATATATAAAATAAATATTTATTTTTTTCATTTATTATAAATAAATAAAAATTTTATTTCTATACCTTTTATTATAACAATAAAATAATAAAAAGCCGTTAATTTTTTTTTTATTATATATATTTTATTAGGGTATTAAATATCGATTTAATAAATTTAGAATGCACTAATATTTAAACTGGCGTATAAAATCTAAAAAAAATATCCTTCTTCTTATTAATATATTTGAAATTTTGAAATAAGAATTTCAAATGAAAAAAATAAAGGATGATCATTTTTTTTTATTAATTATTTATATAAAGTTTTTATTTATAAAAGGATTTTATTATGTATTAATATTAATTAAGGGGTATCATATAAATAATTAGAAAAAATTAATTATTATTTATATAAATTATTATTATATTTCAATTATTAAAAATTATTAGTGATGATGATGATGATGATGAATATCATTATTATCTTCATCATTATATGAAAACATTGGAATAAAGTAGCGTTTTGAAGTCCAATATTCTGAGGATGTAGTATTAGTTGAAAATTGATTATCAGTTTGTTGATTGACGTTAGTCATATTTCTTATTGTTTCTGGTTCGGTTAATGGCAATCTTGGGGAAATTAAATCCATATCTAATTCTTTTAGTGTATTTTTTGTATCAAATTTATGTATTGGTATATCGTTATATTTATGATACTTTTGTTGTTCCAGTATAATTTGATTTGTAATACGTTTTTTTTGAAGATTAATATCTCTTAATAAAATTTTGGCTTGTTGTTGATGATTAGTTACAAATTTATTAACTCGTCCAAGTTTACCATACATATATTTATTTTCTTGGTTTGATTTCGATTTTTCCATTGCATCTAAAATAGATTTTTGAATATCAGCAACTCGACTATTCATTTGGTCATTATTAGATTCGATAAAAGGTGCCGACTGAATTATACCGTAGGGTAAAGATTTATACATTTTATTAAAATGGAGATCAACTTGATTAAATCGTCGTAGACATCTTTCACAAACAGAACCTTCAGGAATAGCTGGAGTTAATTTAAAATATATAAAAGGATGTATTAATAATAATGATAATAATACTAATACTAATACTAATACTAATACTAATACTAATACTAATACTAATACTAATACTAATACTAATACTAATACTAATACTAATACTAATACTAATACTAATAATAATAATAATAATAATAATAATACTAATACTAATACTAATACTAATACTAATACTAATAATAATAATAATAATAATAATAATAATAATAATAATAATAATAATAATAATAATGTCAATATAAAAACAAACCATGTAATGGATAACAAACGGTTTCTCTAGAAGGATGACATTTACTACAATGTGTTTCACCAAAACGAGCAGAACTTTTAATGTTAAATTTTTTTCGATTTTTGGGTATACTGGGGAGATGAAGAAGAGATTCAGAAGTTTTTGATTCTGCTGCTTCTAATACTCGTTGTCGACGTTGTTCTAATCGTTCTTTATATTTTTTTTCCCTTTCTTCCATAAATTTATTGTATAAATTTCGTCGTTCTAATTCAATTTGCTTTTCTTCCTCTCTTTTCCTTTGCTTTTCCATAGCAATTCGTTGTTCATTTTCTTTTTTAGAAAGATATTTATTTTCTAGTTTTAAATAATGAATAATTGAAGGAATATAGTCAAAAGTAGTAGGACTAATCATAATTATTAAAGGATGACGATTCATTTCAAAATTAGATGATTTTGGAATAAATTCTTCATACCGGTTATCATTCTATTGATTATTTAAAATATAGTAAATATAATATTTTTTTTTATTATTTAAATTATTTTTAAAAATTATTTATAACTATTAAAAAAAATATATTACAGATATTTCATTAGTATCTAATGAATAACAAGAATGTTCAATTATTTTAATTAAACCCTCTTAAAATTATTAGTAATAGTAGTATTATATATATTTAAATGAGTATTATAAAAATATTATATGTTAATAACAATATTCTTTTTTTTTTTAAAAAAATAATAATAACAAAATAAAATAGCATAAAATAGTTACCTGGATTATTTTCAAGTTCTTTTGTAATTTCTTTATTAACACTACGACTATATTTTTTATTCATTTCACTTAAAGACTGTACATTCATATTTTTAATTGTTTCTTTAAAACGCGGAGGAATATTTATATATAATAAAAATTTTTTCAAAAGTCCTTGTAATATTTCAGAGATGGAATTG
This sequence comes from Piromyces finnis, assembly GCA_002104945.1. NCBI lineage: Eukaryota > Fungi > Neocallimastigomycota > Neocallimastigomycetes > Neocallimastigales > Neocallimastigaceae > Piromyces > Piromyces finnis. Next base: position 243,614 of record MCFH01000030.1, read on the forward strand.
CATATTTCTTCAATTGGTGCTGGAATATAATTTTTATCATCTAATAAAAAATCATTATTATCTTCATTTTCATTTTGTGTTGTTTTATTTATATCTATAATAATAAATAATTATTATTATTAAATTATATATTTAGACAGATTTAATAAAATAATATAGATTAATATGTAATATAACGATAAAATATTTACTTGATGAACTATCATTTTTCTTTTTTTTCTATAAGAAATAGATAAAAATTAAAAAGTTAATTAAATACGATAAGTAGAGAATAAACTAATATATATTGTAATAGGATCTAAAAACATACATAGAAAAACTTTTTTATTTTCCTAACCAAGGAACTGTTTAATATACTAGATAAATTCAAAATTTCTAAATGATGAATAACAGCTTGTTTTATAATTTCGTTTTTAGAATTTAGTAAAAATAAGAGGGTCAATAAAAACTCTGGAGATCCTCGATCATATTCACATAATGAATCTAATATCTTTAATCTTAACTAATAAGAATTAATAATATTTTAATCATAAAAAAGTATTTTAATAAATGTGGTGGTTAGAATATTAACTATATTTTTTATTTCTATATAAAAATTAATTTACGTTAATCTCATCATTTTCAATGTCTTCATTCCATTTAGTTTTTAAATAATTGCAAAAGAAATTAATAATTGTATTGGAGGAATAACTTTCATCCGAAGAAGATTTGAATGTATCATAATATTTTAAATAATCTATAATTTCAAATTTTACAAATTTATCAGTACCTTCATCCATAAAAATTTTAAAAATTTTTGGTAAAATTTTTTCTGTGCTACATTCTTCCATCTATTTTTTTTTTTTTTTTTATATAAGTAAAATTTTAAAGATAAAAAGTAAAAAAAATTTCAATATATATTTCTATTATTATTTAAGTTATAATAAATAATATATTATTATTTTTACCATACTAAATTCGTCTCTTCTTATAAGATTAACATCATTTTCAAAAATCTATTTTATTAATGGGTTTAAAAATTACATATGAATTATTAATTGTTTATTTATTTATTTATAATTATTATTATTATTATTATTATTATGTAATTATTTACTAATGTTTTGGGGAACCAAAATGAATTTATTAAGGTTTGAATTTCTTCAGGTATATCATCTTCAGTGTAATATAGATACTTTTTTTCTTTACTTTCGCTTTTATCTATAATATTTTGTGAATTACTACTAATTTGTTCTTCATTTTTTAGTTTGGCATCATCATTTTCAATATTTTCATCTTCCTCTTCTACCTCTTCTTCATCTTCCTCGTTATTTTCTTCATCATCAATACTTCTTACACTCTCCTGACTATTTATTTCTTCTTCACTTATATCTTCATCTTCTTCATGAGAGCTGTTATCCTCTTCTTCTTCATCACTATTATCTTCCGTATTTTCATCAATTACATCAATAGCACTATTCTTTTTGGTTTTATCCTTAATATCAATATCATCATTCAAATATTTTATCGCTAAAAATTTATTATTGCTATCTGTATTACTCATTACAGTGCTAGTACGAGTCATATTCTTTGATTGACTCATATTTTGAATAGTACTACTTTTTATATATTGACTAATATTACTATTTTTCTTGTTTATTTCTTCTTCTTTCTTTTTGTCTTCTTCTTCATTTTTTTTAGTTTCATTTTCTTCCTCTTCTTTATTCTCATTTTTATCATTACCATTGATTGTTGGCATTATTCCATTAAAGTATTTATTAAGAAAGCGATTTTGCTGAAATGACGATTGTTGAGGGAATAAAAGAGAACTAAATTCTGTATGCAATTTAATGTTATTTTGTTTAACTTTTTCGATTTCTTCTATTTTTTTTTGATTTTGAATTTGACGAAACTTTTCAATAATTTCATTAATAAGTTCTTTTTCATTTTTAATATTACTGATATCATTCATTTTTCTATCAAATTCCCGTATTAAATCAAATTCAGAATTGGATTTAAATTCATTATAGTTACAAATTATAAATTCTGGATGCAGCTTTTTCCATTCATTAATTACTTTCATAATAATAGAATTAGGGATATAGCCATCAGGTGCTATAGGTACAGTATATTTAGGTGGCTTCTTTATTTTAGCAATTTGTTGCGAATTATTAACAGTATCAGTTTTTTCTTTAATTCTTCTTTTACTTTTTAAATCATTTTGCTTTTTAATTTCAGCTTCTTTCTTCTTCTTTATTGCAATCATTCTATAATCATCATCGTCATCAATAATACGAGTAAATTCCTTTATTTGTTTATCTATAATGTGAATATATCATTGAGATGAATAATTAATTAATTTTAAATATAATAATATATATGTTTTTTATTTTTGATAATTTACTATAATTTTCATAAGAAAACTCTGTTTCATTATGATTAAAATCCATCTAAATATTTAGTAAAGATAATTAATATGAATAAGTAAATAAATAAATAAGTAAATAAATATTATTTATATTTAATACTCAAAAAAAAAAATTAAATACAAATAAACTTTGATTAGGAGAGGTTGGATTTAAATATAAAACTGGCTTTCCTAAATTAGTTTCAAAATCATCTTCTTTCCCTAAAAAAGATTTATATTTAGAATATTTTTGGTATTCTTCAATAAAAATTAAATCTTGTACTCCATCTAATTTTGTATTTGAAATACATTTAATAGCATTCGATGTAATAATTTTTGAATAATTTATAGCTGAATCTATTTGTTCTTGAATGGTTTCATCTTCTATTATTTTATCAATTTTATCTTTTTCTTGAATCATCGGTAATGAATTAGTATCTACATTTGGTGATCCTTCAAACTCTGATTTCTTCAAACTTTGATTTAACGAAATATGAAGTTTAACAAAACCTAAAATTTTATTTGTTGCAGAATGTAGTTTTTTAGTATAACTCTTTTTAATGGCCTTTTTCCTCATTTTTTTCTTTTTATTTTTCTTAATTGTCATAATACTAAGATCATTAAATGAATTGAAGAAAATAATATCTTTATCTTCACTTAAATTTAAAACCGAATAACTTTCCCGAATAAGACCTAAATTTCTTAGATGATTAAATCCTTCTAATTCATCAGGTTCACAAAAAACGCTTGTTAAATCATTTTCTTCATCAAGCTTTATTGAAGCTGTAACATTAAACTTTTCTAATGATTCACAAATATCGGTGAAATTAAAGTATGAACTTAAATCATGGTCATGAGAATGAGAGCCATTTTCTGATTTTAGTTTTCGTTTTATTATTTTATTTACAACTGCCACTAAATCTATATTGGAAAAAATATTTTCTTTTTTACGTTCAAAAGCAGAAATATCATAGTATTTTGGTGCATCTCTAAGTTTAATACTTTTCAAAATATTAATATCATCAGAAAAAGGTATGGCTTCTTCATATTCTAACGGTGTAGAATAATATTTATTTAATACTTGTACTAAAGCAACAACTCCTGAAGGCAAATCTTTTTTATTTAATAGTTTTATTTTAATATAGATGACCAAAATACATTATATATATAGTTTTTTTTTTTAAAAAAAATCATTATTTATTATAAAAGAACAAATAATTTAAATTTTCAATTTATATTATTTTAACATTAAAAAGTTGTGACTTACATTCAGATGCTTTTAATATATCGATTCGATCACTAATACCAATAAGTAAATCTAATGTATTATCTATACAACATATGGCACACATTGAATCTTGAAATAAAATATCTTTTACTAAACAGTTATCATAATCCCATATTTTTAATCCTTTATCTTGACTTACAGTGACAAATAATTCTAATCGTTTAATTGGACAAATGGCTCTAATAATATCTGTATGATCATCCATTTTATCATGGTTAATAATTTCTTTACTTTCCTTTTTATCTATATTAAATTCAATGGTATGAATTGAAAAGTCATCTGAGGAAGTACATATAATATTATTAATATTGGAAATAAGACATGGAATAAAAGAAGTGGCAATGGTAATCGAATTTTTGATAATTTTTTTTAAATTAAAATCTAATTCAGTAATATTGATAGTATAATCTTTTTTTTTTATTTGTTTGTTGGTTTGTTTATTTTCATATAAAAAATAATAAATTTTAGTTTTATCAATAAATTAATTTATAATTTCATTATTGTAATTTTTTACCTTTTCCTCCAGAAATAAGATATTTTTTTTCTGTATTTATACATAAGCATGTAACCTCGCTGGAATGTGCCTTTTTTTTCAGTTTTTAATAATTATTAGTAATTAATATTTTTATTTATCTTTATAAAAAAAACCTTCTATTACCATATATTTAAATTTTGTAGCCCCATATTCACCAAGAAATATGATACGACCATTGTTTGTACCACAAATTAAAAGTGAAAATCCCGTTAATGATTTATCTGGGATTAAAAAATCTTCATATAATTTAGCACATGTGATATTTTCTTTTTCTAATTAAAAGAAAATGGTAAATTATCATTTATATTGAAAAATTAACATTAAAAAAAAAATGAATTTTATAAAAAGCTTACTACATTCTTTCCAGATATCAATTACTGAACATGGGTTTGTTAAGGTTGAATATATCCATATTTCACCATCATATTTCAATATATATAAATAGTCTATATAAATATAAAATTATTAAAATCTTTTTCTAATTTATAAAATGTATATAATAATTATAATAAATATTTACTTAAAGCTGGACTATACAAAACATCTTTTATCACTTCATTATCGATATATGGAATAGCTGTGGTGATAATTTCACCTGTAATTGGGGATATTAATCGAATACCACCATCAAGGGTACGACAGACAACTCTATTTGGGCAATTAAAATTTTTACTAAATTCTAATGATAATGGTGGTGATCTTTAAATGTAAATTTATTTATGTATTTGAAAAGTTTGTTAATAATTTAATTATATGAAATAAATAAGATGATATAATGTATGTCAGTTCGTAAAAAAAAAGTTATCTACTTTAATGATGTAAAGCAATCTGTAATGTTATTGAAATTCCAGAGGATAACTTCTCTTTCAGAATAAGTTAAGAATTGATTTTCATCAATAATTTTAAGTCCATAAGAAGGTTCTTTTAAATATAATTTATATATTTCTTGAAAATTAACTAAATTAAATAAACGAATTGATCCATCAAAAGAAGCTGATAAAAATGCTGGTTTTCCTGGAACAATTTCCAATCCAGTAATGGCATTAGTATGATTATTAAACATATGAAGTAAATCATCTGAACTGTTTCTTATTTGAACTATTTTTTTTTAAAAAAATATCATAAGAAAGGAAGAATCATCATAATAATTATACTATAGTTATTAATTACTTGATCCGTCAGCAATACCAATTATATCATATACAAAAGGATTATAAGAGGTAATACATGTTATAAATTTATTTGATTTATTTTTGAATCGTTTAATTTCTTTTCCTGTTTCAATATCCACTACCTTTTTATATTTAATTTGCAATAAAAGTTTTTTTTAGGATATATAGATTTATTATTATATATGTAAAAATATTTAATTTAGATATTGGTATTGATTAAATATATATATATATGTATTTGTGTATGTAGTTTTTTGTAATTCAATTAATTTTGTTAAAATATTAAATTATTATAGAAAAAAAAAAGTTCATATTACAATAGCCATTTTTTTTAATATTAAATAAATTTTTGATGTAGGTTCATTTAAATAAACATTTTTAATCCATTCTTCATCTGGTAATTCTGTATTATATTCTAAACGTAATTTCTGAACTACAATTGTCTGTGAACTTTTTCTGGATTATATATCAAAAATAAAAACATTTTAATTAATTTGTATAAAAAATAATTGTACATTTTTTTAAAAAAATATTCTTATATATATCAAAATACCCATTTGTTTCAATATCTAGTGAATAAAACTATTTATAATTATTAATATAAAATTAATTTATATGATATTTATATATATATGGACTAAATTATATAATTGAAAATGATTATTTCATTACATTAACTTTATGAGCACCGATAGCAATTAATTCGTTCCTTGAATTATTATATTTTAAACTTTATCATGAAATATAACAAATATAATATTTTAATAAATATATATATTTATATTTATATTTTTTTTAATATTTTAGTCTATTAAAAGGTTGTCTATTTGATGTTATACTAACATATATACATTAAATTCTGTATGGAAAAAGGTATTTAGCTCAAATTTCGAATTAAATATCTATATATAAAATATTAATAGATAATAATTATATCAACATTTTTTTTTCTTTCATTCCAATGAATATATTTAATTATGATAAATCAATGTAGCAAAAATAAATATATATTATATTTATTATTTACTTCAATCACTGTACTATTGGAACAAACAGCATAATGACCAACTTTTTCTAATAATACATAATTTGATAATTTTTCTTTTAGTTTTGCAGTTAAAACATGATTAACATTTGATGAACCATCAATATCCATAACATTAACAATATTTGAGTTATTTAAAATAGCCATTGTATAAAGATGACGTTTTCTTTGTGTATTTATTAAATTTAATGAACTTTTAATTTCACTTGCGCGTATTTTACCTTCAGTAAAATGTGATGGTAATCGAACATGTTGATCTACATGTAAAATATGGTATTTTGAATAGAATACATATTTAGATATAAATCCATACTTTAATATGTATTGCTCTTGAAAGTTGCTGGCTATCTTTATAATAAAACGAATTTGGTCTATATTATTTAGTTGATCTACTTCTAATTCTAATATATTATTATTATCTGATGCATTATTAGCTTCACTTAATTTTAATATAATTCTTTTATTTCCATTATTAGTATTTTCCTCAACTCCTTCTATTTTATTGATATCATCATTTTCACTTTCATCTTTATTTATTAGCTGTTCATTATTATCTTTTAATGATATTTTATTATTTTTGAAATTTTCATCTACTTTAATATCACTAATAGATTTCAAAGATAGATCTTCAGTAATTTCAGAGTTATTGTTAGTTAAACTACTTTCCATATTATTATTATTATTAATGTTGTTGTTATTGCTGTTATCATTGTTATCAACATCTTTATTAGTATTCATATTTTTTGATATTTGCTCATAATTAATTAATTCTGGTTCATTATTAAAACTGACATTCTGCTTTTTTCTCTTTTCATTATTATTTTCATTTTTTAATTGTTGATTATACTCTGTAATAGCTTCAGTATCATTTTTATTATTAATATTCACATATAATTTTTCATCACCATTTTTTTCAGTAGAATTTTCATCTATTGATACAATTCTTGTCATATCATTTATAGATAATTTATTATTATTAATTCCATCATCGATAGTGTTATAATTATTTAAATTATTACTCATACTTTTTTTTTTAACTTGTTTTAATAAATTCCATTTAAAATAACATAAAAAAAAGTATAAGAATTTTTTAATGTTTTTAGTATCTTAGTATTATTAAATACAAAAAAAAAAAGAATTTGTATTTTCTTTTTTTTTTTTCTATCTAAATTATAATAGTTATTTTTTGAAAAGTGATTTGTTATATCATATACAAGTTTAATTATTATTATTTTGAAAGTTTAATAATTAATATATATATATATTTTTACCGAGAAATAAACATTAAATAAAATAAAATAAAAGAAATCAAAAATTAAAATTTAATAATTTTTATATTAACAAAAGAACTATAATTTTGCTATTCATTTAACTATAATTAAAATTTTAATCTATTTATTAATTTCCGAGTCAAATAATTTTAGATAACTGCTTCTTTTTTTTTTTTTTTTTTTTAATATGAAAAGGTAGGTTAAACAGTGGTATTGTTGTAATTATATAAACAAATGAAATAACACAATTATTAATTAATAGAAATCTTAAAATTATTTATATGTATGATAAGATATTTTATTATAATATATATATTTTTAAAATTTTTGATATTTTGATTTTTATAATTTAAATTCTAGGGTTGTTATAATCTTTATTAATTTCTATTTCTTAAAAGATAAAAAAATTAATAAATAAAAACATTAATAACAAAAAAAAAAAAAAAAAAAAAGAAATCTTTTTTTTATTATTTGTATTCTTCTTCTTTTTTTTTTTTTTTTAAACTTATTTTTAAAAAAAAATCTATTTATTAATAATTTGAACATTACTAATTAAAGTGCTATTCTTCTTTTCTTTTTCTTAAAGTAAATATTAATATTAATTTTATTTGTTTATGTGCTTTTTTATTCCTTATCATTATTATCGCCGCCATGACATAATACTTTTATCAATACTATAAATATAAAAAGAAGTAAGATAATTCCTAGAGCATATAAGCATATAACCATACTTTTTTGGGTCCTTTTTTGATATTTTGTAGCTTTTGTTAATTGAACAGTAGCTTTTTCCATATTAGTATCTACTTGTTCAATATTATAATCAATTCTGTCTAAAATAGTACCTTGATCAATAACCATTGTCTGCAGTTCTCTAAAAATACCTAATAATTCATTAATTGATTTTGAAATCTCATTTATTTCTTTTTCTCTTTGTGATACTATTTGATCTGTGGATCCTTCTTCCATTAATTGTAATTGATTACTTGATACATACTATTATTATTATTATTATTATTATTATTGATTTATATAATATTTCAAAAAAAAAAAAAAAAATAAAATAAAATAAAATAAAAAATTTATATTAGAACTTATTCATTATTAAATATATTATTTAAATCATATATTTACCAATAATCCATCATCATCGTCATCATCATCAAAACCTGGTATCATTTTTTTTGAACTAAATGGATCAGTTTGCATTAAACTATTATTTATTTTGGTTTCTTGGTTTCTTAATTCTATTATGTTTTTTTTATTTTGTATTATAATATATTTGAAAATATAAAATATTAATTATTTTATAATATAATAAGAATAAGATGTCGATATTAGATATTGTTAATAATTAATTATATTTATTATTATATTATAGTAAAAAATTGTAATTACTTGATAAATATGAAGATTGTGTTTTCCTGAATATTTGTGATATATCTTGTATTTTAGTAGCTAAAGATACTTGTATATTTTTCTTTAATTTATTAGATTGAGTATTATCTGTTGTAACACCCATATTTTGGATTCTTCTTTGACACATTACAATATTCTAACATATTTTACAAAAAAAGTTTTAAATAAGAATTTATATTTATTCAAGCTTTTTTTTTTCTGTTAAAAAAAATATCCTACAATAAACATACCTGGGTTATTTCATCAGTTTTTTCATTAATTAATCTTTCTTCTTCATCTTTATTTTCAAAATTTGGTATTAGATGTTTTTTGTGCATATCACTTAAAATATTTACTATTTAAATTATGATTATTAAAATATAAAATTAATATGACTTTTTATAAATAAAATTTATCACTCTTTATTTTTAAGATATATTTAAAACAATATTTACTTTCTTTTGTTATGTTATCAACATTTTCATTTATCTATAAAAAAATGTAAATAATAATAATATTTAATTATGATTAATATATATACAATTTAAAATGAAAATATATTAATATATAATTAATTATATTATAACAAGTATTTATTTATATTATACCTCATCAACTAAATCCATCCTTTTGTAATAAATTATCGATAATAATGAATAAGAAAAGAAAAAGAAAATTACTAAATAATTTAATGAATTTATTTATTAAATTATTTATTATTTTTATATTAAATACCATAACGGTGGTAATGAACTTAATTCAGCCATTGGAATTATTTCTGGTTTATTACCGGATTCTTTTATTATAAAATTATTATCTCTCTTAATTAAACCAACCATTTCTGAATCTATTCCTCCACTTGAATCATAACCTTCATTATTTACCGTAAGAGATATAGCACCTGAATTTATTGTATTTTTTGAATATGTATTTCTATATTGGATAAATAATGCTTTTCTTGACCTTGTTGCCATTTTGTATTATATTGTTAAAATGATTATTTATGTTTTTTTTTTGTTTGTTTGTTTTATTTAATTTATTTTAAATTTATATACTGTTTTGTTTTATAATATTGCTTTGTTGATATGGATATAATGCAATATATTACAGAAATTTGATTATATATGTAAAAGGAAATGAATGTCTTCGGTATATTTGATTGTTATAAAATAAAATGTTATAATTTTATTTTTTAATTTATTGGAAAAAAAAAAAAAAAAAAAAAAGTTTATACAAATTTACTTTTCGTATTATAAAATTATATATAAAATTTAATATTGAATTTATTTTATTGTTGACATTCACACTCAATATTTTTATTTTTTATTGTTATTATATAAACAATATCTAAAAAAATGTTAATTAATAACAACAAAAATTATACTTTTCTTCTATTTTTAAATTTTCTTTTATTATTTAATTGTTATAACTTTATCTTATTTTCATTTATTTATTTATTTATTTATTTATTTAAATATTGATATATAGAAATTATACATATACTAATAAAAAAAGAAAAAGAAAGAAAAAAAAAAACTTTAGATATTTATATATCCCTCTATAAAAATTTAAATCTTTCAAATGAAAAACTTTTTATTTTGATAATATGACCATTGAAATTTTTAAAAGTTCAAATAATTATGATTTAATATATATAATATTACACCTTTATTTAAACTTTAATAAATAAAATAAAAAAATAAAAATATTTATATTTCTTTATTTTATTTACCTTTCTTTCTTTTCTTTTCTTTTCTTTTTTTTTCTTTTATTATTTTTTAATTATAAAATTAATCTTTAAAAATATATAATATCTTTATTAAAGAAAAGTATTTATACTTTTATTAATGATTTTATTTATATATTTTTTTTGTAACAGATTAAATTAATTAATAATAATAAACAGGATAATCTAAATTAATTTTTCTTTCATATACTGCTTCTGATTTATTCTGCTAATACACAAAATTACTAAAGATTATTTACTTTATAAAATATATTATTAACAAATCTTTTTAGTTTTTTTATTTTTATTTTATTTTACTTTTATTATTTTTTTAACAAAATAAAAATTTATATAATTTAAATATTTTTTTATAAAAATAAAATTTTCAAAAATTTATAATATACATATGTTATTATACCCATTTTTTTTTATTCATTTTTTTAAAAAAGTACTTTTTTAATAGCTATAAAAACATAAAATATATTACATTAATGAAGTTTCAAAATATATAATATATCATTTTAAAAATAAAATAAAACGTTTATTTTTTTTATGAATATTATATTTTATATTCTATATTTATATTGTAAAAAAAAAAAAATAGAATATAATTTTATGAAAAATAATGATTATCATTGTAGTTAATAGTTTCAATAGTAATAGTAGTAGAATTAAAATTATTGGTTTTTTAAAACAAAAAATAACTTGTCTTAATAATCATTTTTCTTTAAAAAAATAAGAGCAATAATTTTAATTACAATCATCACATAATCATTCAACTTTTTTTAAGTAGAACTAATCTATTTTTATTTAACTTATAAAAATGTTTTATTTAAGTAATCTTTCCAAATATAAATAATTATTTTTATTTTATTTATTATTATTTACCCAAATATTTATTATTTATTATATATGAATTATATATAAATAGTTTAATTGTTATGTTTATTTTGAATTTATATTTAATTATAATGCTTTTTAACTTTATGATTTACTGTTAAGATATTCTTTCTTTTCAAAAAGTATGATATGTATATTATATTTTTTCTAACCCTAATTTTAGAAAAAACAACATATTATTAAGCCTAAAAAGGATTTCGTTATAATAATTAAATTATTAAAACTTTTTATATGAAAACTGTATTCAAATAAATGAAAAAATGCCTTTTTTTCTATTTCAAATAATGCATTCATATTTAGCTTCGATTGGTGAATACTTTATTTACTTTATATAAGTATTTTAATAAACTTTTTTTTTTTTTTTTTTTGGCTTATAAAAAATAAATATATTTAAGTTTTAATTAAATAGTGCGGATATACCATAGCGGATTATAACGGAGTATTTTAACTATTATTACGCTAAATTTGTTTTATATACAATACTATAAATATACAATATTTTCTTTTAAAAAAGTATTAATTACTTAATAAACTCTTATTAAATTTTTTTTTTTACTAAAAATATATAATACATAAAACTTTTTTTTATAAAGAAGAATCACCATAAACATTTATACTATAAATTTATGAAATTATAAAATATATTATAATATTAATATTTTATGTATTAAAATATAATTCATTTTAATATTAATTAAAAAAAAAACTATATAAAATATACAAATATTAAAACATAAAATAAAATATAATTAATTTGATTCTTAACATTTATATTTATAATAATTGAATATAAATGAAATAATCAATAGAAACAATCATAACACTAACTCATTTTTAACTCTCACTAATAATCTTTATATTCAACAATTTAAAATAAAGCAAGAATTTATATTCACTTAGACCCTGCATTTATTTAAACTTCAAAAAAGAAAAATAACTTTTTAATATAATAAAAAACGGTTTAGGAGAAAAATATAATACTTATACATAATAATAAATGTTTTATATATAATCTTTATTTTTAAAAAGTGTATAAAAACAATGTATAAAAAAAAATTTAATTAGTAAATTTTTTTTTATACATTGTTTTAGAGATAAAAAATTAATAATTATATCTCTAAAATACTTTTTTTTAATAAGCTTATATAACTTTACTTTATATAGCTATTAGTTGAATTATTACTCTTTGATTTTATTACATGAATTATTCATTTTAATTATGTATATATATATATATATTAATTTATTATTATTATTATTATTATTATTATTATTTTGTATCTTTTATATTTTAATAAAATATTTATATTTCTTGAAATGAAAATAATAACAATAATAAATTCTATCCTAAAATATCATTATAATTGTAGTTCATTATCTTTTTTTTTTTTGAGATAGTATTATCTTCTGATAAAATATTACATTAATTAAATCAGAAATACCTAAACATTATAATTAATAAGTAGAAATATTAAAATAAATGAACATTTTTTTAACATTTAATCATTTCTAATTCAATAAATATAACATTATTATATTATTATAACTTCCTAAGTTTTGAAAAAGTCTAATTCAATTAAATGTTTATTATAAATTAAAATTTAAAAAAGAGAAATTCTTTGTTATAAATTTTAAATTAATGTAATTTTAATTAATAATAAAATTTAATATTTAACTCTTTAATTTTTAAAACATTTTTAAAAAAAAAAATTTATATTTAAAAAAAAATGTTATTTTTAAGAAATAGGAAACATTAATTATTATAAAATTAAAATAAAAATAAAATAAAAACTTTTTTTTATGTATAAGAGAAAAGAAAGAAGAAAAAAATACTTTTATATAAACTCCTCTCTGATTAAGGCTTTTGGTTCAACCCCACATAAGTTAATTCTACTATAGAAAAGATTTATGGGTACTTACCATATTGTAATAATAAGTAATAATAAGATATTAACATTTTTCTGTGAATTACCATTAGAATTGTTCTAATAAATAGAAAGGGTATACTCGGACATTATAATAAGTAAATCCTGATTAATTAATTTTTTCTAATTATAATAACTGGTTTTAAAAATTCTTTTAATTATTTTTTTTTTTTTGTTTTATTTCTGTTTATACCATTTCTTTTAATCTTTTGTTAAAATAACATATATGATTTAATTATTTTCTATTTTTTCTTTTTATTTAATATTTATAATTTGGTAAGTAAAAAAAAAATCCATTTTTATTTAATGGGATTATAGTATATTATTTCTATATTTAGAATTAATTTCTATTTTACTAACTAAAAAAAAAAAATGTTTAAAATAAATAGTCTTTTTATGATATAAAAATCTATTTTTATATTTTGATGTTTGATCTATAAATTCAATGTGGAATACATTACATTCATTAAATGTAAACAACATTTTTATGATCACATGACATAAATCTCATTTTATAACTTTAAAATTCATGGGGTAAACTTTCTTCTTTTCATTTGAAAAGGCTAATAAATTACTTTTCATTTAAATTTTTTTGCCAAAGTAATTTAATTCAAAGTAGATTATTTTATTATCCTAACATAAGTTGTTGAAAAATTAATTAAAAAGTAAATTATAAAATTTTTATATTCATAATTTTTTTAAATAATTCTAAACAAATAATAATTGTGTGTATGTGTGTGTGGGGGGGAATATAAATATAAATATTAGTTAATAAATAAATAAATGAAAATTGAATAATAAACATAAATGGAATTCATAAGAAATTGACATTTGAAATAACAATAATGAAAACAGCAATATTAATGATAATAAGTTAAAGATAATTAATAAAGAATATGAATATTAGACTCAGTGGTAAAGAATTAATTCTTTTTTAATTAATAATAAAATTAAAATAAAGTAATAATTAACAATTATAACAATTGCAAATGATAAAATAAATAAGAGTTAATAAAGGATAAGTATAAAAAAAATTTTTTTTATTTAAATTAAAATAGATTTATAAAAATAAAATATGAAGTTAAATAGTTAATGATAAACAATGCAATGACAATACAATGATTATCAGTATTATTTTATTATATAATAATTGCTAAATTAAAAATTATTATAAACATTAATTGAGCTATTATTATTAACTATATTTTTATATATTTTTTTATAATTAATACAATTAATATTGAAAATAAATGTAAATAAAACCTCTATTATATTAAATCAATAAAAATAAGAAATAAAAATGTCAAAGAAAATACTGGAACCAATTAAGGTTGGAAACATGACCTTAAAAAATCGTATCATGTTTCCACCATTAACTACAGGTTATGAAGAAAGAGATGGATCGATTGGTGAACGTAGTTTAGGTTTTTATGAAAGATTAGCAAAAGGTGGTACATCTTATATTGTTGTTGGTGATGTTGCTCCGGTTAAAACAGCTTCTCCAACACCAAAATTATTTGATGATAGTCAAATTCCAATGTTTAAAAATTTAGCAGATATATTACATAAATATGATGCAAAGGTTGCTCTTCAAATTTTCTATCCAGAATATGATGTTTTCGGTGTTGGTAAATTAATGGTTCAAGCTGGTATGACTAGACAAGCTGCTGCTAAAGCAAAAGCAGAGGGTAATGAAGAAGAAGCTTTAAAACAAACACAAATTGCTGAAAAGGTTACTAAAGAAGCCTATGCAAAATTACATTATGATATGCAACATTTTGTTTCAGAAGCTTCTATTGAGCAACTTCAGCAAATTAAGAAATCTATTGCTAGTTGTGCTACAAGAGCTCAAACTGCAGGTGTAGATGCAATTGAAATTCATGGAGATAGATTAATAGGATCCTTATGTTCTTCCTTATTAAATCATAGAACTGATAATTATGGTGGTGAATTTGAAAATCGTATTAGATTTGCTATTGAAGTTGTTGAAGCTATTAAAGAAGCTGCCCCATTACTAACCATTGAATATAAATTACCAATTATCACTGTCAATCCAAATGGATCATTAAGAGGTAAAGGTGGATTAGAAGAAGATGAAGGTATTCAATTTGCAAAAATTTTAGAAGCTCATGGTGTTCATATGATTCAAGTTGCTCAAGCCAATCATACCGGTAATATGGGTGATACTATTCCACCAATGGGTGATCTTCCATATAATTGGACCTTACCTGTAGCTAAAAGAGTAAAGGAAGTTGTCTCAATCCCAGTTATTACTGTTGGTCGTATTATTTCAGTAGAAATGGGTGAACGAATTTTACAAAATGATGAAGCTGATATCATTGGATTTGGTCGTTCTTCCTTAGCAGACCCTGATATTCCAGTTAAAACCGAAAGAGGGCAATGTATTAGACAATGTTTAAATTGTAATAAAGGTTGTGTGGATGCTCTTCAAGGTAGAAGATATGTTTCTTGTGTATTAAATGCTGAAAATGGTAATGAAACAACTACCTTTATTACTCCAGCAGAAACAAAGAAAAATGTCGTTGTTATTGGTGCTGGTATTGCCGGTTTAGAAGCAGCAAGAGTAGCAGCTGTTAAGGGTCATAAAGTTACTTTATTTGAAAAGGAAGATAAAATTGGTGGACAAATCAATATTGCTGCCGTTCCACCAAGAAAATGCGAAATTCTACGTTCTATTGAATATTATGAAAAGGTAATGCCAGAATTAAATATTACACTTAAGCTTAATTCAATAGCTAGCATAGAAGAAATAAATACCTATGATGTATGTATTGTTGCCATTGGTGCTCATAATATGCCACTTCCAATGAAGTCTGAAAATTCCAATGTAGTTTCTTCTTGGGAAGTATTAAAGGGAAAGGAAGTTTCCGGAGATTGTGTTGTTTTAGGTGGTGGTTTAGTTGGAACAGAAACAGCTGAATACCTTGCAACTCATGGTCATAATGTTACTATTATAGAAATGATGGATAAAATAGCTTCTGGTGAATCCGCTACTGTCCTTCCATTAATAATGAAGAGCTTTGCTAAATACAACGTTAAACAATACGTCAATACTAAAGTAAATGAAATTAAAGATAACACTATCTATGCTACAAACACAACGGATAATACTGATATTGAAATTAAAGCAGATACAATCATCAATGCTTTAGGATCAAAAAAGAATTCATTCGATGAAACTGGAATAACTGTTCCATTATTCTATGTTGGTGATTGTTCAGGTGAAAGAACTTCAGATATAGCTTCTGCTATTCGTTCTGCCTATAAAACTGCTAACAGCATTTAAAGAAAAAAAAAAATCTTTTTTCTATAAATCTCTTTTTTAATTATAATAGAAAATCATTATAATATTTATGATTTATATTAAAAAAAAATTATTGAAATAATAATTCATAATAAAAATAAAATACCAATACTAAATAATAATAGAAGTAGTAATTTATATCAAAAAATTATATTATAATGATACCAATACTAATAAATCATCATTATTATCATTATTGCTATATAATAATAATAAAAAAAAAAGAAATCCTAAGAAATAAGGAATTATTTATAATAGTTAAAATTCAAATATATTAACTATATATATATTTGAAGGCCATTTTATTTTAAATCCATCATTTTTTATTATTTCCTTTATGAAAAATATTAAAATTTTTAAAATTTTTTTGATCATAAATGAAAAAGTACTAAAGTTGATGAAAGGTTTAGTATTATTACTATTGAATTTATTATTACTATCATATGTACATAATAAATGTTTTCACTGAAGTTTGTTTTATTAAACTTTGTTTTCGAAATAACTAAGCATTATTATAATAAAAACATATTCCTATATTATAATAAATACTAATATTGCTGTTCCTTTTCTTAAAAAACTATTAATCTTTTATATAATTCTATATATGACTATTGTTAATAAAGGAATGAAGAAGATGAAAATATATTAATATCTATATATATAATCATTAATGATAATACTCTTTCATTCTTCCTATTAATGTTATTTTCAAAAAATATTTAATAAATGTTTAATTTTTTTTAGTTCACCAGTAAATCAAATTTAACACAGAAAATATGCAATTTAAAAAAACTCTTAATATAATTCTTTACTATTAAAACCATTACTTTAATATATAAATAATATTTATTGTTATAATTCATTATTTAAAAGTTGAAATACAAAAAATTATCATAATTAGAACCATAAAATCTCATTAAAAATATTACTTTTATTTAAATAATAGTAGTAATATTTCTATTTATCTTGTTTATAATATAAAATTTTTATAATATTTTTAAATTTAGTCTTAATAATTAATTATTTTTCAAATACTTTTTCCTTTATTTTTTCTTTAATTCCTAAATAGACTCATATTAAAATTATTTATAACTAAATTAATATGCCAAAAAAGGAAAGTTTTAAATTGCTTTTTTTTTCATGTTTATTTTTTTTTATCCTATTAATTTAGAGATGCATTTTATTTAGAAATAGATTAAAATTTAATACAATTATAATAGATTAATTTATTTAATCCTATATTACAATCTAATCAAATTTATATTATAAATAAATTAATTAATTTATAAAGTTATTGAATTATTTTCATTTTGGTAAATATTTACATAATATATTATTATAATAAATATATATTAATTATATATAGTCATAATATAAACCACAATATATTATTTTTAATTTTTAATATTTTATTTTATTTTTTCCATTCATAAATGATTTTATAATAAATAAACTTTTTTTTAAAAGAGATTAATCCATATAAAGATTCACAAGAATTTATCATAATAAATAAATAAATAAATAAATAAATAAATAAATAAATAAATAAATAAATAAATAAATAAATAAATAAATAAATAAATAAATAAATAAATAAATAAATAAATAAATAAATAAATATAAATAAATAAATAAATAAATTATATTTTATTATTATATTTATTATAATAAATTTTGAAATAAAGATGAAATATGATTTTATTATATTTACATGAACAAATAGAAATAAAATTTATTAAGATAAAATAAAATAAAAAAATTGTTTTTTATGTTCATTTTTTTTTCTTCTTATTTATACTTTTACATTATTTTGCAATTGTATAATTAATAATAGGAAATTATAAAAAAAAATTCACTGAGAAAAATTAAATTTAGAGAAATTTCACATTAAAAAAAATATTGGTAATATAAACTATATATTAAAATTCATGTTATAAATGTTATTAATGTTCAAATATATTTATACTTTATAAAACAATTTTCTTTTTATATAAGACTTCTTAGTTGGTAATACAGAATCATTTAAATTCTTAAAAGGCCTTTTTTTTTTTTTTTTTTTTTTCTATCTTTTAAATAATAACAAAATATTGTATTAAATTACAAAAATTTTTTAAAAGATTTTTTAAAAAAAAAAGGCTATATTAAATATTGTAAATTATTTTAATAGCAAGTCGAGAAAATAAAATCAATACAATTTATTAATAACAATTTAATATTTTCAAAATGTCAACAAGTGAACAACCAGAAATTAATGTAACCACAATTCCAGTATCTTTCAATGAAGAAGATGGTACTGATTCAGAATCTGATTCTTTTGTTTCAATGTCTTCCGCTTCTTCCAATTCTGTAATTGATGATAGTACAAATCAAGATGATAAAGAAGAAAAGGAAGAACAATTAAAATTATTAAAATTACAAAAAGAACAACAAGAAATGAGAAAAAAAATTATGGATGTTCAAAGAGACCCAAATCTTACTGAATCACAAAAAGCAAAGAAAATTCAAGTAATGATGCATATAATTTTTATATATATATATAATTTTATAAAGAATTGAGTATAGATAAAATATTCTATAAAGTATTTAAAAAAATAAATACAAAAATTTTATAACAGAAGATAAATTAAATTATTAAAATTTATTTATTACTTTCAATAACATGTAAATCCATAATAATAGGAAATTATGACTTTCCAATATAAAACTATTAAACACATTAACACTCATTTAGAACATAAAGATATTGATTTAGATTCACCTTTAACTGATGAGGATAAGGCTCCTACTTATAATGTATTTATATTATTTATTTTTTTATATTGCTTTTTCAATATACATACATGAAAATGAAATTTGTGAAAATAAAATTATAATAAAAATTCTTTGTTGAAAATGTATATTAAATTTCAAAATAATTACTTTTTTCTATAGGATGAAGAAAATAAAATATTAGGTTGTAAACATTATCAAAGAGCTATCAAGTTCCAAGCTAGCTGTTGTGGTAAATGGTTTACTTGTCGTTTCTGTCACGATGCAACCTCTGACCATGAAGTTGATAGGTAAATTTAATATTAATTCTATGCATAATATTTTATATTGTATTTTTGATATATACTGTAGTATAGTTTTTTTTTTAATATATTATAATAATATTAATTTACATATTATTTATTTATTCATTAGAAAAAAAACCACTAGAATGATGTGTATGTATTGTAATACTGTCCAACCAGCTGGCCAAAATTGTATCAATTGTGAACGCTGTTTAGCCAAATATTATTGTGATAAATGTAAGTTATGGGACAATGAGCCAAGAAAGAGCATTTATCATTGTGATGATTGTGGTATATGTAGAATTGGAAAAGGTCTCGGTGAAGACTATTTCCATTGTAAAAAATGCAATGCTTGTTTAGCTATCAGTTTAAAAGACAATCATAAATGTATTGAACGTAACTTAGAAAGTAACTGCCCAATTTGTGGTGAATATATGTTTACATCTACATCTATTGTTATATTTATGGTAAGAAAATAATATTTGTTATTTTATATAATGTATTATTTCAATTTCCAGTTTACCAATTTTTTAATTCATTATTATAATATAAATATATTTCTTTTAAAGCCATGTGGTCATTGTATTCACTATAAATGTCACCAAGAATATATCCAAACTAATTATCATTGTCCAACTTGCTTCAAATCTCTTGCTAATATGAATGAGTACTTTAGAAGAATTGATACCATGCTTCAACAACATAAAATGCCACCTGAATATGAAAACTGGCATAGTTATATTTTATGTAATGATTGTGAAAAAAGAAGTTATGCTAAATATCACTTCTTATATCATAAATGTGCCTATTGTTCAAGTTATAATACGAAGGTTTTAAAAACATATGAAACCAGTAAATCAATCCCATCTATCACTGATACTATTGCATTATCTACAAATACAGATGAAAATGAACATTCCAGTGAAAATGCAAATGATGCTTCAACCTCAAATGAAAATAATGAGAATAACGGACAAAATTCAAATAACGAAAATACCACCACTAACGAAAACTAAATTAAATAAATTATATATTAATAACATCTGAAAAAAATACTTTTTAATAAAATATTAAATCCATCAATAATTGTTTTTTTTTTTTTTTTTTAATAATTATTATTTCTTAAATCATTTATAATAATTTAAATGTAATTTTATCTATAAAAAAAGAAGAAAAAACTGTAAAAAAAAAATTATTTAAATAATTTATACACATTTATTTAAAATTTAAATTATATTACTGTTTAATTAAATAAATTTAAAATAATAATATTCAAACTTATGTTGTATTTCTTTTTTTTTTTTTTTTTTTTTTTTAATTATAAAATATTAACAAAAACAAAATTCAATTATTAACTATCAAATTAAATTAAGTTATTTAAATAATTATAAAAAATACTATTAAGAGGAATTATATAATAAATTTAATAGAATAGCAAAAAAAGAAAAAAAGTTTAAATTCTCAAGTATAATAATTATTATTCTATCAATAAACTTTTTTTAATTTATTATTCATTACAATGTCTTGTTTTTTTATTATAAATAAAAACGTTTTTTTTTTTTTTTTTTTTTTTTTAATTATATAGTGTAAATCTTTCTTATTTTAATATAGTTAATGTATTAAAATTTAGTGAATATTAAAAAGATAAAAATTTATTAAATATAACTTTTTTAGAGTAATCATATAAAAATGAGTGATATAAAGAGTGCTATAAATAATAATATAAACAATAATATAAATAATAATAATAATAATAATAATAATAATAATAATAATAATAATAATAATAATAATAATATTAACAATATAAATAACAACAACAATAATAATAATAACAATAATATATATAATCATTATTACAACAACAGTAATAATAACAACAACAACAATATTAACAACATCAATTCTTGTAGTATTTGTAGTAATTGTAATAGTGAAAATTTAGTAAACATTAATGACAAAATCCAAGTACTTCAAACTCGAGAAAAATCGCTTATAGATCAAAGAATTTTATTAGAACATGTATTAAAGAAACTTATTGAAGAAAAATCGTTAGCTGCTGTTATGCAAGCTAATCGTTTTTTTTTAAAACCTTATAGTGTTACTATTCAACAAATTAAAAAGCAAATAAAAGAAATGAACGATGAAATAGAAGATATTGACAACTTATTAAAAAATGAATATTATAATCAAGGGTATAATGGAAAAGAAATTATTAATATTCCATATAACTATTCTTATTTACAACAAAAACAATTGAATTGCTCTATAATTAATTCTGTAATAAAATGGTATTCTAAAATATGTAGTGCTTTACTTTCGTTCAATAATTTAAATTTAGACTCATGGTATCAAGGAATAAATTCAATTCGTAAATGTTTGAGTTGTATTGGACGTATTGAATTAGATATTATTCATTTTGATAAATATAAAAATAATTCAGAATGTACATGCATTTTCTCAAAAAATACAAATAATAAAAATGAAGAAGCCAATTCAAATAAAAATAACAATAATTCATCTAATAATTTAAATGGAAACAAAAATAACGAAGGATTGAAAAAATCCTATAATGATATTTCATTTAACCTTGAAAATAATATTAATAATATGAATAATGCAAAACTTTATAATTTTAATATGAACGAATCACATAACAGTACAGAAGGTAATTTATAATAAAATATTAATTTATTTTTTTTTAAAAAAACAATATAAATAGTATACAGGAAATTTATTATTTTTATATTAATATTTTTACTATTACATTATATTAATATTTAATCAAAAGAATATACTGATCCAGTAGCAGTCCATCCTTATTACTCAATATTTTTAGAAATATATACAGAACAAATATTAAAAGCATTATGTTTAATTTCTAAAGCTCTTTTCTTTCACCTTTTTGAAAAACAAAATCAATTATCATCATCAGAAATAAATAATATTTTTACTGTGTATATATCAGCTATTGACACAATACAAGGATTATATTTATTAAATCAAGGAAATAAAACTAAATTAAATAATAATGAAATTATTACTCTATTAGTTAATACTTTAGATATTAGTGGAAGCAGTTCATTAAAAATTATTGTAATAGAAGCATTACAGGTGATTTCCATATGTTGCAAAAATACAATGCATCTTATTGAACAACTACAAGGAATAAATAAATTAGTTAGTTTACTAAAAAGACGTGATACAGATGAATATGTTCGTTTAAAAATTATTGAATTTTTATATATTTATTTATCAAATGAGTCATGCGAAAATAATGGAGAAATCGTCAATAGAAAAGATGTAATATCTAAATTACTTGGTTCAACTTTTGTTAATAAATTATCTAAAGAAAATGATCTAAAGAAAATATTTGGAAATAAAGGACAAGAAAATATTTCTCTAATATCATAAAATTAAAGAAGAAGAAAGAAAAAAAATATGATTTTCTTATATATTATCATTATTACTAAATAATATTAAAATATAAAAAGTTCTAGATTTATATTTAGTTCAAAATACCAATTTATAATTTAATAAGAAATTTATTATTATTATTATTATTATTATTATTATTATTATTATTATTATTATTATTATTATTATTATTATTATTATTATTATTATTATTATTATTATTATTATTATTATTATTATTATTATTATTATTATTATTATTATTATTATTATTATTATTATTATTATTATTATTATTATTATTATTATTATTTTAATAAATGAAAAAAAAATACAAATAGCTAAAAAAAAAAAAGGTATCTTTAAAATAACATTTAATATATTTTTTATGTTAATTATAAATAAATATTCTTTTTTTTTTTTTTCGTATATATTCCGTTTTTACTGTGATAATTTTTTTTAGTTTAAAACATTAAATTTCAAAATTGTTACACAGAATATTTTTTAGGTTGGTTAAAAATATGCAGTAATCATAAAATAACTAAAATATAATTCTTGTTATAAAATATATATTATAATTATGATAAAGAGAATTATATGTTAATTATTGAACCTTTTAAAACATATATGCACCTTTTTAATAAAAATAGGTTAATAATTTTGTTTCAATAAATATTTTCAAAATGAATGGTATCAAACTTTAGATATTATTTTTATTTAACCTTAACATTCAAAATAAACTTTATACATTTTTTAATATAAAATTTTAAAAGATTTATATTTAGTATTATACTCTTTAAAATGATATTTTATTATATTTTTAAATTAACATATCTTTCTATAATTACTTTTAAAAGTAATATTATTTTAACTATATTTGTATGTGTGTAAATAAATATTAATTCTTCATTATTATTGTCTCTAAAGAGAAAAAACTGTTGAGCTTTATTTGTTTTTATTGTTTAGAAATGAAATACAAGAACTCAATAATATAAATATTATAATAAATATATACATTGATGTACTTTTATTTTTTTTTAATAATAATTAAAATTATTATATAAATTATAAACTTTTATAAATTTAAATTGTATTAAAAATACTTTTTTTTAATATGACAATTTTTATAATAAATTAATTTTTTAAAAAAGAAAAAAGTATTTAATTATATATAATTATATATATATATTTTTTTATTATTTACTTTCAATTAAATTTATTATTTTTTTTTTACTTTCGTAAAAGTGAATTGTTAATCTTTGTTGAGAACATTATATATAATAAACATTCACTATTAGAATATAAAATTTATTTTTTTTTTAATTAAAGTTATTAATTTTTAGACAATTTATTAAACTAATTTTTATTTAAATTCGAAATCATATAAATATAAACCAAAAATTAATTTTCTTTTTATTATTAAAAAAAAATAAATGCTATTTATATAAGAAAAAATAGATAAAGGTAATTTTTCAACAAATTCAGAATTAGAATATACTTTATAACACAATAATGAAAAGTTGAATGATCCATTGAGTAGATAATAAACAACAAGTATATTGATAATAAAAACGAACAACTTATACTTAAATAAATAAAAAGACAAAAGAAGTAATATCAAATTGTTTATTTTATTTTACCAAAAAAATATATATATATATATATTCCAGTAAATAAATATAATAAATGAATTAAGCCTTTTAAATTTACTAAATAAATATAAATATATATAAAATATATTATATTTAAAATAAAATGAGAAAGGCTTTAAAAGTAACTTTAAACTTCAAATACTTGAAGATTTGAAGTTTATAAATCAACTATTTTATTATAATGAACTAATTAAACCAATATTATGAACGGTTGAATAATTTTAAA
The DNA here is from genome assembly GCA_002104945.1 of Piromyces finnis. Taxonomy (NCBI): domain Eukaryota; kingdom Fungi; phylum Neocallimastigomycota; class Neocallimastigomycetes; order Neocallimastigales; family Neocallimastigaceae; genus Piromyces; species Piromyces finnis. The sequence continues at coordinate 268,930 of MCFH01000030.1, forward strand.
GTACAAAATATTTATAAATAAAAAAAATAAAATAAAATTATACCAAAAATCTATTATAATTAATATAATAATAAAAGAAGAAAAAAGGAAAAAGAAAGTATATATATATAAAACCAAGAAAAGTATATAGTTATGAAAAGTATGGAAATAGATATACATAATGAAAATAATGAAATAATGGAAATATATTAAAAATTTAAACATACATTATTATGTATTTAAAATATTTATTATTAAAAATTAACATGTCCTCAATTAAGGGAAAATATAAAATTAGACCATATTATCAAAAATAAAAAATTTATGTTTTTTATTAGAGTTATTTACAATTATATAATATATTTGAAAATAATTGATATTAGGAAATAAACTTTAGATATATTTATTTAGATTTTTTTTTTTTTTTTTTTAATATATATTATATTCATATTAATAAAATATCCTTTTTTTTTAATATATAAAGATAATGTCCTCAGATTCAGGTATAGATATATTTCTTAAATTAAATTATATTCTATCTTTTTTATATTATTCTTTATATCGGTCGGTGTTGATATAATGTTATTAATTAATAATATTGATAATAAATAAAACATAAATAGAAAAGGATTTACAAGCTTCAATTAAATTTGAAGACTATTTCAAACCAGAAATTTATGAAATTAATGAAGAAGCTGAACTTTTAAGACAAAAAGTGAAGGAAGAACAACCTTCAGAAGTAATAAATATATTTTATATTTATAAAAAAATTTTTTTTATTACTTTTTTTTTTAACTCATTTTATATTATTTTAACTTTATTATCAAAAAATAAAATAACTATTTATATATATAATAGTTGGAAGGTAAATATATATAGTCTCAAATAAAAATAATAGAAAAAAATATACTTTAATTTTGGCAAAATATTGTATATCTAATAAATATTATAAAATATAAAATAATTTAAAATATTTAATAACTAAAGCTATTCATTTTTTTGTTTTCATATAATAGTGAGAGATTTTGCTTATCCTTCAAAAGACCCAAAACATTGGGGTTTAAAATTAGAAGTAAACTTGGAAGAATCAGATATTTCATCAGAAGATAATGATTCAGAAATTGATTTCTCCAGTTTTAGTCAATGGGATAATGGTATTTATGTACCTTTTGTTGATATAGATGTTGAAAAATTCTTTGATAGTGTTGAAAAAGCTAAACTTATTGAGTATGCTTTTGAAAAACAACAAAAGAATAGTGAGAATAGTGAAAGTCATAGAGGTTCACAAGAGTTCCATGAAAGTGATTTTGTTAAAGATGAAAGTAGATTAAACTTAGATAAATTAAAATTAAAGATATATAACGCTAAATCTTTATTTGACTTCCGAAAGGAAACAGAATGGGAAATGTCATTAAATGAAGGTGAAACATTATTTTTAATTGCAACCGAAGATCCAGAAGAAGAAATAGATATTCCAGAGGATTTAAAGAATGAATTAAAGAATGATATGAACCAAAATAAAAGTGAAGAATTAAAAAAAAATGAAGTAGAAAATAAAAAGTATGAAAATAATTTAACTTCATTAGTATCCCAAGTAGAGAACTTAAAAACTGAAGAAGCTAATCTTCAGAGTACCGATAGAATTGGTAGTATTGATGATTTAAATAACGAAGAAGATGAAGATGATCCATTAACTATTTTATCAAAATCATATGATTTCCCACATCCAGTCGATGTTGAAATTCGTCCACATGGATTCTATTATGATTTATTACAATATATTGAATCTAGTAGTGATTATGGTAATGGTTGGGTATTAGGTATAAAGGCAAAAATTAGATGTAGAAGAAGATTTAAGAATAAAAAGAGATTAAGAAAAAAGCGTGCTATTAAAATGAAACTTAGAATTATAGATATTGGATTGATACCCGAAAACTATGTAGAAGTTTGTTCAGATAGTGAAAATGAACTATAAAATAATAATTAAAATAAATTTTATGAAAAAAAAAATAATTAAAATCTATTCTATAAGAAAAAAAAATAATCCTTAGAAAATAAAAATAAAAAAGGTAAAAGATATATAAATTAAATAAAAAAAAAGAGAAAAGAAAAATATATTTTTTTTAAAAAAAAATAACTTTATAGTTTTTACTTTTTTTTTTTTTTTTTTTTTCATATTTTCTACTTAATATGTTTTGAATAGACATATATGTATATTAAATAGAATAAAATAAAAAAAAACCTGAATAACTTTATGTTTTATATACATCAATATTAATTTTTATTAGAAATAGATAAGATTAAATTCAAAATAATATAATAATAAAGAAATAAACATAATAGTATTAATAATTAATAAATTATATATATTATATAAAGAAAATAAGATAAAAAAAAATAAAAGATGAAATGAACATCTTTTATATGATGTCAAGAAATATATCAAAAAAAATAAAATAAAATAAAAAAAAGTAAAATGATAAATAAATAATTAAATAACAATAACAATAATAAAAAAAAAACTTTGGTCATTTGAAATTACTATATTTTTTAAAAAGTAAATTCAAGAAAGAAAAGAAAAAAAAAATTAAATATTTATTTAAAATATTCATAGTATCAATATTTAAAATACTTTGATATAGATATATATTTCATATTTATTCCGTCTATTGTATTTTTATATAGCGAAGTGTATTTACTTCTTCATTTATTAATTTAAAATTTTCTTTTTCTTTCTTTTTTTTTTTTTTTTTATAATTTAATGTATTTAAATATAATGATTAATAATGAATAATATATCTTATAAATAATTGAAAAAAAAATAATGTAATATACATATGTATGTTAATGCTTTTTTTTTTTTTTTAAGAAAATTAATTTTTTAATTTCATTATATTCTTCTTTTTGGAGGATACATAGTAGATGGTAAAGTTTCTGGTAAAGCAGTACCAGAGTTTGCTAATTCACATAATCTCATAGCAATACAGAATTCATCACGATCTAAATAACCATCTTTTGTTATATCAGCTAATACCCAAATCTATTTTAATAATAATTATACAATATAATAATTAATAATGAATAATAAATAGATTTTATTTAGTTTTATTGTTTTGTTACTAACCTTTCCTAAAACTTTTTGATCTAAACCGGTTTCTTCTAAGATAGGCTTAGCTGTAGTACCACTCAATAATTGATTGATTGTATTTAAACTATTGAATTTTTCAGTATATTTAGATTTATCAAAGGAATCCCATTCAAATATATGTTCACCACGATTCATATCATCAGTAGTTTCGAATGGGTTCTTCATAATTTCTGGAACCTTTGCATTTCCTTGTGGGAAATCATTCATAATCTTTGGCATATCTACTGTAAGAACCTATTAAAATTTCAAAAAAAAATTAATAAAATAAAATAATAGATAAAATTAATAATAAAAAACATATAATTGAATTGTATTATTATTTAATAAAATAAGTAAAAACATTAAAAATAATATTTTTAAATATTTTATTAATATATATTATATGATAATATATACTTCATCAATAGTAGCCATTTTACTATTACTATATTTATTGAATTTATCGAAATTATGACTTTTTAATTTTTCTTGAAATTCTTTACAATCTGGGAAATCACTTGGAGCTAATCCATGAATTTGTTGAAGCTTCTTAAAGATTTCTGGTAAATTATCGATTAATCCTTTTTGTTTAGAATCTTTTTTAAACATTGATGGCATTTCTTTCTTTAATTGTGATATGATAAGTGCATGAACCTTAGCTAATTTCGCACGTTTAACCATTTCATTGACTTTTCTAATGGCTGCGTTTCTTGGAAGGACTCTCAAATCTTTTAATAAATCTTCTTCTTCTGCCTTAAGTAAAATTTCACAATCCTTACATCTTAATTCTTCATCCCAGAAACTACCAATATAAACACGACATACTTCTGGAGTATTTAAAACTTTTCCTAAGGACCACATTAAAGCACCATAGCTATTTTTTTTTTATTTATTATTATATTTAATATGATTTTTTTAATTTATATTCATAGGTTATCAATTGAAATGAAATTTTTATTTGTATCAATGATTAACATTAAATATTATTTATAAATAGATAGGTAAATGTTTAAATTGATATAATAATTAATACTATTAATGAGTTTATAGTTAATTATAATGATTTAAATACAATTTATATAGAAGAACTAATATTTACACTCTCATTAATTGTTGACCATTAACCATATCAGCCTTATTAAGAATAACTCTCATTTTATCTTCATGACCCTTTAACATATGAATAACAGATTTAAATTCATCAGAAATATCTAACTTGTGGGCATCAAATAATAATAAAATCAAATCTGCTCTTTCGGCAAACCATTTTGCTACTTCCGGATAATCATAAGCTCTTCCAATTGATTGTTTTTCACCAGATAAAACACCAGGTGTATCAATTAAAGTAATATTATCTAATATTGGAGAATTAACTTCGGAAATCTTTTATTAATTTTTGATTTTAATATTAAAAATTTTTGAAAAATAGAAAGATAAATAAATTATATAATATATATATATATAAATAATAAAAAATAAGTATCCACGAAATTTAGTTCTTAATTATATATATATTCATTTATTGATATTATATATTATTTTTACTTGGAATTTGTTTAAAAAGGCTTGACCAAATCTATTAAGAGCAGTAAATGGTAAGTCTGTTGATACAGCCGCAGCTGAACCTGGAATAATTCTTAATTTATAAATAATATTCAGTATTATTTATAAATAATCATTATTGCTGTATTAAATTGATAAAATGTTTATTAAATTTAATTATTTTACCTATCTTCCTTATTTCCTATAATAGCAAAGAAACCATCAGTCTATAATATAATATTCATAATTTTATAATATACAAATTTAAAATAATAATATATTATTTTTAATATATAAGTAAATAATTAATAAGTAATAAATTATGCATATAATTTATAACTAGATAAATATTAATTACAGTTGGTTCCGGACCAATATGACAACCTGGAAAATCACGGTCTAATATATATTTGATCTATATAATAATGTTTTTTATTTAATATAATTATTATATTATCAAAAAAGAAAGATAATTTTTAAAAAAAAAAAAAATAAAAATAAAAGTTTAAGAAAATTGTTTATATTAAAAGAAGAAATTTACAAATGTGGTTTTTCCCACAGAATATTGACCAAGAAGTAAAACAGATGGTTTAGCAGAAATATCAGCATCAGTTAATGGTGGAGAATGGAATGATTCAAATAAATAATGTTCTTCCAATGGTAAAATTTTATCCTTTTAATAATCGTATAAAAATTTTTTAAATTATCAATAATATTATTGTTTAGTTTTAAAATAATCATAGAATGAAGAATTTTTATCTTATAAATATATCTTATGATTACTTTATAAATTCTTTTTAAATTTTCAACAGCTTTTGAAAATTGGTTTTGTTCTAAATCATCTGTTTCAACTTTTTTATTTTTGTCCTTTCTAACCATGTTGATAATTTATTTTATATATGAAAATAAAAACAAATTTAACAATTAAAAATAGAAAAAATTATAACTTTACAAAAATAATAAATGAAAAAAAGGTGAAAAAATAAAAAAAAAAAAAAAAAAAAAATTTAAAAAAAACTGATTTTAAAATTATTAAAATTAAATAAATATTTGTTTATTATAAAACATGATTAATTAGCATATTAATTATAATGCAAGTATAATAATATTAAACTATTATTTTATTGTTAAATAATAAAAAATATATATTTTAGAAATTTTTAAAATTTTTAAAGTTAATTTAAATAATATTATTATTTTTGAGTAATATAAACTTTTTTCACTTGAAATTATTAATTTTTTTTTTTTTACTTTCATTTATCAATAATAATAATCTATATCATATATTTTCTTATTAATATTCATTATTTTATTAGATAGAAAACTATGAAAACACGAAATAAAATATTACATATATTCTTAACATTCTTTAATATATTTATATGTATAATATAAAGTTGAACATTTAAAAAAAATTTAATGTTTCTTTCATTTATTCTTTTTGTTATTATTATTAACATATACTATTACTATATATGTTAAACATATAAAGAAAAAAAATTAATATATGATTTAACTACGCAACTGAAAATTATTTTATTTTTTATTATTTTCAAAAAAAAAAATAAAAAATAAAAAGCAAAAGTAAAAGTAAAAGTAAAAGTAGAAGAAACAACAAATAATTGAAATTTTGTATATAAAGTTCATAAATATATGTATACCAACTTTAATTTATTTTATTGAATAGAATTATAATAATAATAATAATAATAAAAAGAATTTAAAAAGAAAAATTATTAAATATCTTTTATATCTAATACGAATCATATTAAAAATGAAATAAAAATAAATTTGTCTCAATTTCGATATTTATTTAAATAAAATATAATAATAATAATAATAATTTTTATGTTGTATTTTCAATATTTTAAATATTCTTGTTTTTTTTTATTTATTTATTTTTAATCTTCATTAAAAATATAAAAATATAATTTTATTTTTTTGTAGTTACAATTTTATTTTTAATGAATATCTTTATAAACGGACCCTTCACCTTTCACCAATTTTAATAAATTAATTTGACACATAATGCTTATTCTAATATATTAATATGGAATAAAAATATATAATAAATATATTTATAAAAAAAAAACTATTTTAAGCAATTTAAATTTCGACATTTATAGTATTTAAAAAATATAATTGTTATAAATACATATAAGTAATACTTATTAAATGATAATATATATTTTTTTTTATTCTTATAAATAAACCAATGAAAATAAGAACATATCTATCTTTCTGTTAAAATTATACAAAACGAATCTTTAATATTTTCTTTTAGTAAAAAATTGACATTTTAGAAGAATAATAAGAAATTATAATTCATATAAATAATATTCCTCAGATAAAAAATTCAATTTAATTAACATTCAACAAGCTTTTCCAAAATGGAATAATATTAATCATTTATTCTCTATATTTTATTATTTTATTATTGTAAATAATTTAATTAATTTATTCTTTCTAGGTTAAAAGAATATCAAATTTTCCGCATTTTTATATTAACATTACCAAGATTTTAATATTCATTTAAAAAAAAAAAAAAAAAAAAAAAAAAAAAGATTTAAAAAAAAAATAAATAAATTGCATTAACATAATAGTTATTATATGTATTGATTTTATTTAGAAATATTATTTTTAATGGAAAAAGAAAATATAGTATCAAATATCTTTATGTTATTAATTTCAACTATGATAATGAAAAATATTTAAAAATATTTCATTCCATATCAAATACAGTAAATAAAATATGATTAATGTATTAAATTTTAATAAAGTAATGTAAATGTATGATCCACAAAATTCATACATTATTATTATATATTATTTAATAATTTTAAATTCGGTATTTTTTAGTTAAGCCTCATTAATACAAAATATTGAATATTATATCTGTTCACTAAAAAAGAAACTTGTATATTAGAAGTAATAATGTATGATCCATACCAATCTAATAATATTATTGGATAAGCTTCAATAATATAAACAATATGAACAAACCAAACTAGAAAATATTGAGTATTTTAAAAACTTTTTTTAAAGGTAATATTACTTATTGGAATATAATAAATAAAGTTTATGAAAGTTCTTATAATTTATTATGAAAAAGCTTATATACTTTAAAGTTATACAAATAAAATCACCTAAAATTACACTTAATTTTGACTTTTTACTTATCCTTTCCGAGGTCACGTGTGGTGCTTCCACAAAGAATTCTTCTAAAATTGGCAAGGTTCCATCAATATATTAAATTAAATAATAAAAAAAAAAAAAGGAAAATAGATTTTATTTCAAATGTTTTATTTTATTATTCTTTTTTTAGAAGATAAAATATTATCTTTGTTATTTGAATGATTATTAAATTAACATATTTGAATTTTTTTGATATATGGAGAATTTATTATTAAGACTGTTAATATTATTATTTATTTAATATTCTTTTTCTAATCAAAAGTATTTTTATTTTATATTTATTATCTAGAGAGTAAGATCATTAATTATCAATTTATTTAACATGAAAAAGATTTAAAAATTTTCATTATTTTTTGCTTCTAATTGTTCAACTAACGAATCACATATTTCAACAAGTTCCATATTTTCATTAGTTTTGGTATCATATTCTTCTTTTAATATTTTATACATTCCTTGTAAGGATTCATTATTTAATTGAGTTTTCCTTATTTTCGCTTCATAAATCGATATTTCTTGATCTCCTCGTTCTTTTTCTTTATTAATTTCTGAGTGTGCTCTATATTGTTTTTTTTTTTTTTTTTTTTTTTTTTTATTTATAAAAAAAAGGTTTATTAGTTATTCTGATAAAAAAAAAAAAAAAAGTAATATAAAAGAAAATAATTAATTATTTCTTGTCAATATTAAAGTTATATTTACACTTTTATTTTTGATTCAACATGTTCCAATAAACCTTTACATCTCTGATTTGCAAATAATACGTCATTCTGAAGACTATCAATATTATCTTGTAGTATTTTTTTATTCTATTTAAAATGTTATATAATATAAAATAATTTGAAAATTATAATAATATTTATTAATATTATATTAAATATTAGTATAATCAAATGATATTATATATTATTTGATTATATCTTAATCTTAATAATGAACTATTTAGTATTTTTTCATTAATTACCTTTACAAATTGAATGTTTTGTTTATTCATTTGATTATAATGAGATTGGATTTCATTAAAAGCCATTGACATTACTTCAGACTCTCTTTTTAATCTGTTAATTTCATTTACCAAGTGCTCAATTTGAATATTATTTTTCTCTTTTATTTTATTGGTATCATCAATCATTTGAGTAATGGTAAGTTCATATTCATCAAGGGTATCTTTGATCATTTCCTGTTTGGATAATGATTTATAATAATTTTCTTCAAACTGCATTTTTTTATTTAATTCCATTTGTATTTCCTTCTCATACTATCATAAAATAAAATTATATATTATAATAATATATATATATAGATTTGGGTAATAATAAATAAAACTTATTAATCTGTTGAGCTTATACTTTTATATATATATATAATATAAAAATTGTATTTTTACCTTTTTTTGAATTTCTAACTTAATTTGTTCTATATAATCATCTGGTATTGATGGTGAATCCTTTTTATCTATATCTTTATCATCTTAAATAATAAAATGAAATAATAGGAGTGAGAAAAAAAAAATTTTTTTTTCTAACTATATATAATGTAAATAATTACCCAAATTATCATTTTCGACATATTCAACATCACTACTATCTACTTCTAGATTTGGTTCAAATAAGGTAATAACACTATCACTATTTCTTTCATCATAGCAATTATCAAAAGAATAACTGCTATCATCTATCTCACTAAATGAAGGATAATTAATACTGAAACTTTTTGGTATACTTTCATGAACGAAATTACTCTTTGGATATAATGATACATTTGAAGAAGAGGATGAACCATTTTTTATTTCTTCTACTAAATTAGTCGAATTCATTGACAAATTATCTTGATTGATATTAAAACCATTCTCATTCTTTTTAGGAAATTCTACTTTTTCTTCTTTCGGTATTTTAGCATCATTATTTTCAATTATATCTTCTGATATTATATGATTTGTATTTATTTGTAATTCCTCTACATCCTGAGCAATAATTTCTTCATTAATTAATTCTGCTTCTGATATAAAATGCTCATGAGCATTATCATCATTTTTTATATTATTAATTATATTTATTTCATTTTGCTGTAAATTGGAATTACTTTCTGATTGTTCTGTTTTAATATTTTTTGATATAATATTGTTATCTTGAATTTTAAACTCATTATTTTCTTCATTTGATTTTTCCTCTTTATCATTAGATTCTACTAATTTATCATCAATAAGAAAATTTGAATTTACTTCATGGTTATCTTGTTCATAATTATTTAATTTATTTGATTTATTTTTTTGTATTTCAATATTATCAGATTCTTTATGCCATTCAATATCATGGTTTTCTTCTAACTCTTCATATATATTATCATTTTTTCTTAACAATTCTTTTGATTCATCATTTGTTTTTATAATATTTTCCATGATTTCACTTTTATTATCTTTTAATGTTCCCAATTTATTTTTCTTATTAGAAACTATTTCACTATTTTCTAATAGTTTAGATTCATCTTTAATTTGATCATTTAACTGTTCACTCAACTGTTCTAATGATTTTACCTCTTCCTTTGAATTATTATTATTATTAATAATAATACTATTTAATATTAATGATTCATCATTCTTTTGACTTGATTCGTCAGCAAAATATTCATTATTATTTTCAATAACTATATTATGATCATTTTCTAGTTTAAACTGTTGAAATTTTTCTTGTATATCTTCTATTTCTTTTGACTTTTCTAAATCTTTCAATTTATCGTTATTTTGTTTTAAATGATTGGATTTTTCAGGATTTAATGTATTATTTTCACAGTCATCACTATTAATTCTCTTAATAATAGCACTTTCTTTTGCTTCTTGTACCTTTTCTAAATTATTATTCTTATTATTGTTTTCTTTTTCTTCTATATAATTATCTATTTTTGTTTCAATATCATCATTAATATTTTTATTTTGTTTATTTTTTATTTTGGTTGTTTTATCTATATCATAATGTTTTGATAAATATTCATTAAATTCTTTATCGCATTCTGAATAGAAATTGTTGACTATATCTTGTTCTATAGTTTCAATTTTATCTATCTTTGTTTTAAGGACGTTGATTGAAGAAAAATCATTAACAGTTTTAGAATCATAATCTTTAATTTGATTTATTATTTCATTATTATTTAATTGCTCTTGCATTTCTTCCTCGTTTATCTGACCATCATTTTGTGGCTCATCCAATAGTCCTTCCTTTATAGGAATATCATCTTCATTTAAATGATTAATGTTTTGATATTCAGTATTTAATACTTCAATATTATATTCATTTGTTTTATCCTTTTGAATAATTTCTATAAACTTTTGAAATTCAGTATTTCCGCTTAACTGTTTTGAAATATTATTATTTATGTTTTGTTTTTTGACAGTATTTCTAATTGAATTATCTATATTAAATTGTTTTCTTGAACTTTGTGAATCTGCTATAATATTTTCATCAATGTTAGATTGGCTTTTATCATATTTTACAGTATTAGGATCAATGCTTATGGTTCCACTATTTATACATTCTATTTTTTCACTGTTATCATTATTATTAATTACTACTACATTTTGACTTTCATCAAACATTCGTGAATTAGTAGCATCATATTTATCATTTGTAGATGCTATTGAATTATCTATAGTTATTATTGGAGTATTTGGAGTTTTTTCATAATCGTTTTTATTACTGTTTTGTATGTCAAGATATTTTTCTTTAATGAAACTAATTCGATGACTAATATTATTGGAATTTAAGATATCAAATTCAAAAACAGAGTCTGCACTATCAATACTTTGATTCATTTTATTAATAATGGGATCAGTCATTTCTTCGGTTAAATCTGAAATTTCTTTTGAAATATAAAAAAAGTTTTTATTACTGTAATTATCAAATCTACCACCTGATAACCTAAATTTATTATCATATATTTCTCTTTCATTCAAGCTATCAAAATAATTAACTGCAGGTTTAAAATTAGGTGTTTTACTAATTTTGGTATTTAAAATTAAATTTTCTTTAAATATACTGTCAGTTTCAATATTTGGTTCACTTTTACAGCTATGAATGGAAGGTGATTTTTTATGAAATGATGATATCATTGGTTTTAAATTATTATCACTTTCCAAACCATCTAAAAATGATGTTTTATTTATTTTTTTCTTAAATAACAAGTCAATATTATCATTTGGAAGAGCATAATTTGATTTCTCATCATTCTCAATAATTTTTTTCTTACTATCTATTAATGGATTACTATTATTATTAGATATGATTTTACTATCACTTCCTTTTAAATCAGATAGTATATATTTATCCTTTTTTTGTCTATTTTTCATATTTTTATTGTCTTTTATATTGTTGATTTGAGAAGATAAAAGAAAATTTTCTGTATTTGAAGTAATATTATTGATTGTAATGTCAAAATCAGAATGTTTAAGAGTATTATTTTTTAACGATAGAGTTTCATTTATAAATATGTTATCATTAAAATCTGGTTTTTCATAATTACTTGTATTATTGTTTTCATTACTGCCATCTTCGTAAGATATTATATAACTATTTTCTGAAATATTTAGTGAATTCATTTTATCTGATAAAAATTTATTTATAAAATCATCATTTTCAAATTTAAAATTTTCATTTCTATTTGAGATTTCTTGTTTATACCCTACATTGTTATTTGAATTTGTTGATGTTCCAATAATATCGTTTGACCTTTTATTTTTATTGAATATACTTTTCAATTTCTTATTATCATTAATTTTAATATTTTTCTCCATGTTTTCTTTGAATAATATATGTTATATTATGAATGATAAAATATATATGTTTTAAAATATTTAATCTAAATTTCAATAGATTTAATATATATATTTATGAATAAAATGAATTTGATAATATGATATATGATATTTACATAAATAAATAATATTATCATTAATTAAGATTAAATAAATAATAATGAATAAAAATATTTCCTTTTAAATATAAAAAGATATGAGTTTTAAGAAATAAATTAATCAATTAATTTGAAATCTATTTCCAATAGATAATTAATTTGTATTTTAAAATACAACTTGAAATATAAGTTTTATTTATTTGTTTTTTCCTTTTTTATATTGAAAATTTAATAAATTATTTTCCTCTTATCATTGACCTTTTTATTTAAAATTTCATTACTGATTCTTCTTCATCTAAATTATATATTTTTATAAATTTGAAATCTATTATATGCTATATTTTTTTAATAAAGTAATTTTAATTTATAATCTTGCAATTTTTGGTTAAAAAAAAAAAAATTTTTTTTAAATTTTGAATTTTATTATTTAAATAAAATTTTATAAATATTGAATTATTTTAATATAAAAAATAAAAAAATATATATTTTTTTTAAATTTATTAAACTATTTAATAAAAAGTTAAAGTTTATGCATTATAAAAATAAAAATATTTGACACTTTTAAATTGTTGCATTTTTATAATAACTTTAATAATATTTATTATATTGTTATGTTTTCTGAGCTATCGTTAAAAATAACACCTTTAAATAATAGTCTATTCAATTTTTGAAACATATTTTAGAAAAAGCCACAGTCATTCTTTTTATAATATCATTATCTATTAAATTAATTTTTAAATATATATTTAATAAATTAAGATAATAAATAATTAAATCATTAAATAATTAATATTTCTGTTTTTTAATATAACCAATTTTATTTTATAATATTTTTTTATGTAGCTATTTACAATTATATTTCAAATAATTATATAGTTCTATCATTAAAAGTTTTAAAGTAAATAAATTATTAGAATAACAAAAGTAATAATAATAAGAGTAATATAACAATGATTATTGTTTATTTTATTTTTCGTAAATGTCTAAAAATACATTTTTATCATCATAAAATTTTTAATTTATTTTTAATATTTTTTTGATGTTTTTTTTATTTTTTAATTTATAATGTATTTTTATGTTAAAACTTAATCCAGTAGATATTAATATTCATCTTTAAAGAAAGGTCTTATTAAAAAATAGTGTTAAAATATTATATATTTTATCATATCTAATCTTTTTTTATATTAATAATTGTTTATTTATTTAATATAATTCATTTATCCAATAATATATTAATTGATTTTAATTATAAATTGATTACTATTAAATATTAAATAATAATTATATTGATATATTTATTTTATTTATCTTATACCTTACATTTATATACATTATTTAACATTATTTAATAATGTACATTATAAATTTATTGTATTTTTTTTATATTAGTATATATTATCAAAATTATTATTTATAATGTAATTTTTTTCTAGAAAAAAAGAACATATACATAATTATTTATATGTATTTTTTTATATTAGTATATATTATCAAAATTATTATTATTTATAATGTTCTTTTTTTCTAGAAAAAAAGAATATATATATACATATATATATATTTATTTATATATATAATTCATTTTCATTTATATAGAAATTTTTTTATCAAAGTATTTTAATTGAATATACTATTTAATATTTTTGCCTCTTTATTTAATTTTGTTACTATTCAAACTACAATTAAATTTATAATAAATGAGTAATCTTAGTTTTTAATTATATTATTTTAATAATAGAAATATTTGTTATATAATATCATATCATAATGGCATCAATAAGGATACAATTATTTATAAATTCCAATATATATTTTATATAGTAATGAATATTATATTATTGATTTTCATAAATTACATTTAAATTTGGTAAGCAAAATTGTGAAGTAGTATGTTATAAATGTGTAATATATATAGCTAAATGGAATGAATTATAGAATTTAATATGATATATCATATTTTTATTTCAAGTTACTTTTAAATATGCTATTTTCTTTAATCTATAATATTATTAACACTCTAATATTATAATATTATTCATATAAAACGATAAATTTTAAAAATTAATTACTTTCAAATCATTTCTTATTTCTTAGTTTAATATCTATATAAATTTGTATAAATTAAAATTAAATATTAATCCATGTGAAGTAACTAAATATTTTTTCATTTATTTATATAAAAATAATTAAAATTAAATTAAATTATATATTAAGAATTTCAAACCATTAAACAAGTATTTATTAAATTATTAAAATGTGATAGGAGAATATTTTATTTAACATATTTATTATTAAGAGTTGTTTAATTTAGGTTTATAATTATGTCAACTTTATTAATATATTTTATGATAAAGAACTACTTGCGTTACATTCTTCTCAAACTACATGTATTTATACATTTACATTGTGGCTTAAACATATAATCAAATACAATATATACAAATACGTTTTAATACATTTCAATACATTTGAATACATGTGACATAACGTTTCACATATTCTAACATTCCCCCTCAAACCTAATTTTCTACTAAGTAAAATTTGGTTTGCTGGTGAATATGTGCATTTTATTATTTCTAAACTATTAACTATAAACTAAATCTAATGTTTAAAATTTTTATATTTCATTAACTGGAATTTAAAATATTTCACATATATTATTCACTAATTGCTTTAAAGAATTTAAATATTACCCTATAACTTCGTTTTTATGGATAAACTGAAAACCTTTGTATAATTGGGTAGTATTAAAGTTTAAAATTTGGATTGGATATTCATAAATTGTTATACCATCCATTAAGGATTGAAAACCCTTCCGGTTTTACATTATCCTATAAACTATTTTTGGTAATCTCTCTGAGATTTACACAGAATTATAGACAACACATGGTTTATCTCTTTGATTTTACGTCCTTATGACAACGCATGGTTTACCTCTTTGGTTTTACGTTTTCTTAACAACTCATGGTTAACCTTTGATTTTACGTCCTTATGACAACACCTATGGATAACTCTTTTTGGTTTTACGTTCTCTTAACAACCTATGGATAACTCTCTGGTTTTATGTCCTTATAATTACAATTTTCTTTAGAATATTAGCATAATTGTATTTCAATCTATTTGTAAATACTAATTAATAATGGTAAAATTTTAATTAAATTCTTAATAGTTATTTAGTTTATGTATATTGAATTTTAACATTTTCTTTTAGGTGTTTTTCCTTCCTTTTATGCCTTTTGTATTGATTAATTATTCTTATAATATTTAAGAATATTTTACTTTGTATTTGAAATTTTGTTCTTTTCATTTTTACATATTGAATCTTATAAATTTTTACAATTTGAATTTCAATTCATTCTATTTATTAAGCCTTAGTTTCTATGCAATGTTTTAGTTATTTCCAATGTTTAACTAGAAACAAAAATTATTATCTTGAATTTTAAATTTCGTATATTCACTACTTCCCCCTCAAATCTAGATGTTTAGTAATAAATACTAAGATTTGAAAAAGAGAAATTTAAATTTCATAAAATTTCATTCATTTTGCATCAAATTTTCATAATAATGAATAATTTTCCATAACATATATGATAAGTATTAATACCTATATAAATAATAAATAACATATTCTAATGTTTTCATTCATTTTTCTCAATTGCCTATCCTTTAAAATATAGTGAAATAATATTTTCATGATAATATATTTTAATGTAGTGATAATCATAGAATATCAAACTAATGAATAAAATATTCCTCAATTATGTATTTCTTTACTTCAAATTAAAATAATTAGATATACCAGTAAAATTATAACAAGTTAATATTGTAAGATAATGACATTTAAAATATCGATTGTTGAAGAGAATAAAGTTCTTCTAAATTATATCGAAGTCGGCTCGGTTAATTAGAATGTCAGCTAATTGGTCGGCGATCACTCACTACGTTGAAAGTGGCGATTTATATATGAGGTTACTAAATCACCATAAATTATATTTTAAAACGGCGTCACAACATTCTTGAATGTTGGTAATAAATAAATATGATGAATCAATGTCATCTAAATCTAAGGAGCCCTTACTATGAAGGTGCTACATTGTTATTGATGGGACCAAATTAAATATATATAGGTCTAAAACCATCATTAATAATTATCTATGAATATAACTCATTTCACGCTAAGTTAAATCATGATAAGTTGATAAAATATTATTGAATATACCCATTTCACGCTAAGCATTTCTAACTTTAATAAATTACCTCATTTGAAATATTTGCTATGTATATTAGCAATAACAGCCTACGGGATGAGCATTTGACCAGTAATATATTTGCTTTATAGGTAGCAATAATTTAAATAATGCTTTTGAGGCTAAATATTATCTTAAAGTATTGTTATAATGATTTAATTCAAAGAGTAGTATACTGGATTAAATTATATAATACTGATTTGAGTGAAATTATCATAAAGAAATTGATTGACATTTTCACAAGGATAGTTTCAATGTTCATTGCATAATTTCATTACAATAGGGTATTTTATACAAACTTATCAAATAATGTTTAATTATTCTAATTCATGTTTCTAATTGTATAAATTTTATGTATTTTCTTTATGTTCTATCTTTCCTCTATGGCGGAAAGAATATTTTCTCATTGAAATAGTAGTAGTTAAAGTATTTGAATATTTCACAAACAATTTATTTACTTGAAATAAATATGTATGCTATGCTTTCAATAACAATAATGCTATTTTATGAATGTTAATAAAACTAGTTCTTTTGAAAATAAGATGAAATATTGGTAAATATATGTAATTATGTGTTCATGAATATTTGTGAATGGATATTTTAATAACTGGATATATGGATATTTAATGTTATTGTATGTAAATTGACATAATGAGTGGATCAATATCAAGTTGAATAATCTTCATGCTATATAATAAACTTTATATCTTCCTAAATTATATTTTAACTATTTTCTTGTCAGAAGTGAGTTCTTTGACAAATAAATTTAACAACATCTATATATGGTCTTAATAGTTCTGGAACAATTAAAACATTTTCGGTTTGATAGTTTTCGAGAGTACAGCAAAAGGTACGTCCGTTAGCACAAAGAGTACCGTTTAATAAGTGAACGTAGTTCTTAACATGGGAGTTCATCTTCTTAACACCAAACATGTTACCTAAGTTTCTAGATTGGTAATCAGTATAGTTACGACAACTATCTAATTCCTTGTATTCAGGTTGGAATGGAAAATAAGCTTAAAGATCGTGTTTCTTAGTAGCAGCATTGTTTAAGACATCAGAAACAATGGCAATAACGTGATATAGAAGCTTAAGAGATTGGTAGAAATCTTCAGTAGTACTAATTAATTGTTCTAATTCTTCCCAGCTCTTTTCTGATTGACAAAAATGGATTGCTCAATCTTTTCGAATTAGTTAATGCTGGAAAAGACCCTAAGTATTTTTTTGCAGTGAGCACCAGCTTTCTTTTTGAAACAAATTGAATAACTAGCATCTCTGGCTAATAATTACTTTTCTGGTTCACTGAACCATTTACCACCATAGAAAGTACTGATTGGTTGTTCACTAACATTTTGGTTCTGGATCATCATTAACTTTAGAAACCATGTATAATTCTTCATCAATATCAGATAATTGAGCTGTCTTGGTCATAACATCACTCTTCATAAGGAGTGGAATTAAAATCTTTCTGTAACCACGCTTCTTAAGGAAATATAAACCATATAGGATTTCTAATTTCATCAGTGTTAAGATCCTTATCGGAGATATTACATATTACAATTTTCAATATATATCATAATTGATAAATACTAATTTTCATAATTGTGTTCTCATATCCTTTCTTTAGATAATGGATGTAGAGATCTTTATAAAATTTTGCTTTATTATAGAATTAATATGGAATGCTAGGAAATATTCTTTTTGTTACATAAATTTTAAAATTATCCTGATAAATAATCTAAGCTTAAGGAACTTATTTATTCAAATTTCATATATTATATTCTTAATGTTAATACTACTATATCATATCTTCTTGAGAATAGAAGTTTTGTTACTATTGATATTATGTCTATATTCAAGGAATATTAAATTTACTGAAAGCTTTTTGTAGTTTACTATTGACGATTTGTTTTAAGCTACAAAGTTATCAAATCAATATAGTGATATAGGTATTGTTCCTTGGGGGTTTAAGCTATTTATTTATATTTAATTTGATTTGTATATTTTCTGAGTTTATTGAATTCAAAATAATTTAAATTTTAATAATTTACTAGTTTTTCGGAAATTTAATGTTTGAATTCTATCATTGTAGATTAACTTATATCATATTAGAAAATATACTACTTTCTATGTTTTATTTATCAGATTGATTATTTCCTTATTTTCTATATTAAGTTACTTCGAATCTTTTATTTATGGCGAAAATAATATTTCAATCTTAAAATTTTGAAATCTCAAATTTTAGATCTCAAGATAATTTTATCAAACATAGAAAATTTCAGATTAAATAATTTAGTTCTGATAGTTAGAATTTCCTACAGTTTTCTCCTATGACAAAATGTCATATCCGGCGGTTTGATTCATCTTTCAGAGAATCATTTGAGAATTAATGAGATTCTCTCTTGAGAGTCTTGAGACTCTTAATCTATTAAGAGTTGTTTAATTTAGGTTTATAATTATGTCAACTTTATTAATATATTTTATGATAAAGAACTACTTGCGTTACATTCTTCTCAAACTACATGTATTTATACATTTACATTGTGGCTTAAACATATAATCAAATACAATATATACAAATACGTTTTAATACATTTCAATACATTTGAATACATGTGACATAACGTTTCACATATTCTAACATTTATAAATTATTTTATTAAATTAAAATAAGAATTAATATAAGAATTAATATAAATTTAAGTTAACTATTTGGTTACACGAATAGAAATATTTAAGCATATTTATTAAAAAAATTCCGTGTCTCATAACAATTAATTAATTTTTTATAAAGAAATTTATAATGAGTGATAAGTAAAAAAATAATAGAATTTTTTATATTTTTATATATAACAGAAATATAAAGGTACAAAAGGATTATAGTCAGTTTATTTGTTTATTTATATTTCCTCATTTTATATAATATAAATTATTATCAATTCGAGTTTTTTCTTTTATGAACTAATAAATTAATATCTTTTAAATTTATTTTTATTAATAATATTAAATGATTTAAATAAAATATTAAAGATTAATTTAATTATTATTATTTAAAATACAGAATAACACTTTTTAATTTTTAATTTTGTTTTCAAAATAATAAAAATTTTAAATTTTATAGCTTATTTAAACAAATATGAAAGGAAAGGATATTTAACAATAATAAGTTTTTGATTAAAAAAATTATAAATTTTAATTAATAATAATTATTAATAATTAAAAAATACCAAATTTAATATAAATTAAATAATATTAATTTTATTAAAATACATATGAATTTTAAAACTTATACTTGTGAATATTATTAATAATTCAAAATATTATTTTTTTATTTTTCCTTTTTTTTTTCCTGAATTTTAAATTATAATTATAATATTAAGTTTTTTTTAACAAATCATTTTTTAATTTAACACACTATAATTAAATTTGTTTCAAAAAAAATTAATATTATAAAAATAATAATAAAAATAAAGGATCAATACTATAATTTTAAATAATATTTTTAATACCAAAAACATCGGAATATTAAATTTATACCTACTAAAAATGTAAAAATTGACTTTTTTTTTAATTTAATGATGGGATATTAATTTATAATATTAATTAAATTAATATATTTTTATTAATATTTCTAATATAATTAATATTATAATAAGTAATAAAAAAAACATATATAAAGTTCTTATTTTCATTTTTTTTATTGTTATTATTTTATAATATCAATAGTTAGAAAAAAATAAAGAAAAAAAAACAAATATATTTGTTTTTTTTTAAAAAAAAATTGTAAATAAAATTAAAAAAAAATATTGTAAATAACTTGTATATATTATTTTATAAATAATAATAATTTTACTTTTTATATAATAATTATAAAAAAATGCAAAGCATTATAGCATTCTCTGAATTAAGATCTTTCATCTATAGTCAAAAGTATGATACTTATCAAACTATAATTGAAAGCTTTATAAGAAATGACTACTTTCCATGGGTTTGCTTAATTCTTTTGTTCAATAGAAAAAATTGGAAAAGACCAATTACCATTATTTTAATTGTTCATTGGTTTTTAAGATCCATTGGTGATAGTTTAAACAATCTCCTTCCATTAAGACCATGGGTTCCAAATACCTACTGGCCATATACTAATGAAAATTGGTTTATTTGTTGTGCATTAGCCAATGTATTTTGGTTATCTGGTGAAATTGTTGGTGATTGGTATGCTCTTTTAAGAACAAAAGCAGTTACAAATAATAATAAAAAAGTAAGACTTGTTTATGTTACTGTTATCATCTACAACTTAGTCAAATGCCTAAATATGTACTGCAATTTCATGGATTTACCTTTTGACTTAAGATTACAAGATGAAGAAGGAAATCTTGTTAAAGATATTGCTAGATTTAAAATTCATTGGTGGTCAATTGTTAGTATTATGCAAGTTGCAAGTTTTTTATATGATTTATCAGTCATATTTGCTTTAAAAAAGTGTCTTTTCAACAAACTAGAACAATATCAAGGTTTCAGTGGAAACACTTTCTTAAATAAATTTAAACAAGTTTCAGAATTCCGTATTATTATCTCAATGATTGCTTCTATTGCATTTTTACCATTTGTTGGTCTTTTCCTTTATTATGTTATTCATGAATACCATAGTGACAGTGCTGTTAGTTACATTCCTTCTGATGAAACCGTTGATTATCTCCGTCGTGTGGTTCTTAATTTCAATTACACCTTAATGTATATTGATCAAATATTATTAAAAAGTATCTCTGAATCAAAGTCTCAACCAAAAGTTTCATATGGTGCTAACTCATCAAACAACAGTTCTTATCATAATATTAATATTAATCAAAATGATTATCGTAAAAATTCAAATTCTAATATATCACCCCAAAGTATTATTTCTAGTAATAATGCTAGCATATCTGTTCCACAAAAAGTAATTAACAATGAAGTTATTAATACTTTTAATAATAATTATAAAGCCAAAAATAGTAACGAAGATTTATCTGGAATGTATTTTAATAATGATAATAATAATAATAAGCTTAATTACTGTCAAGAATATAAAATTAATATGACTTATTCAAACAATTTATACTCTAGTACAAATATTAATAATTATAAGTTCCAAAATAATAATATGTATGATATGAATGATAATCAAACTTTTGTTAATGCTGATGATAGCTACAACCATAAAAAGGTCTTTTATAATGATAATAATATCAATAACAAGCCAAGTAATGCATATTATATAAAATTAAAGAATTCAGAAAATTTAGTAAACAAAAATAATTACAATAAAGAAGCATCATTATCATCACCTTCTTCATATGAAACATTATATAATGATTCAAATTCTTCCATTAATATTAATGATGATATTAATTATATTATGCCTCCTATTAACAATAATATCATTGTTAAAGATAATGGAAACAATAATGATAAATTATTATTTAAAAAAAGAAATGAGAAGTGTGATTCTATTTATGATTTATACTCTCAACAATCTCAACAAAAGCAATATTAAATGTTTTTTTGTGATATAAAAAAATGAAAGTATAATTCTATTAATTAAATTATACTCTTAATAATTTAAACAAAAGTATTATTATATACTTTAATTTTATAGAGAATAACACTTTAGTGTTATTTATAAAAATAAAATTTATAGATTATAGACTTTTTTATTTTTCTATTAAAAAATATTTTTATACTTATATAATATTATAATAATTATATTTAAAAGTATTATAATAGAAATAATAAAAATAAACAAATTACAATATTCACTTCTAATATATATATACAACTAAAAACATAAATACTATATTTTTTTTATGTGTTATAAGATTATATACTTTTCATTAGCTTTTTTTTAGTTTAAAAAAAAAATAATCTTGCATTGTTTTAATAACATTAAATAAATAATAAGAATTATAATTGATATTTTAATACAATTATGTTTTGTATTACTAAAATTTATTACAATAAGATTATCAGATACTAAGTATAAAAGAAATTATATTCAATTTATTCTCTTTTTTTTTCATTTATTTCAATCTTAATCTAAATCGTATTTTATCTTTTCCTAAATAAAAAAATTCTAAAAGGTTAGATTATTCAACAACATAATATAAAAATATTAAATAAAACTGTATATATTTTAGTTTTATTTTTTAATTTTATATTATATTTTGTAATAATGAAAAGAGTAATATTAATTATAATGTGAATTAAATACTTAATAATAATAATAATAATAATAATATATCACTTTCAATGGAAAAAGTAATAAATATAATATTTTTTATGATTTCTCTAAAAATAGATTTTAAATAATAATAAAATTTATAAGGTTATGAATAAAATATTATGATGTATACTGAGATTATTCCTTTTTTGGAGATCAATAAACTTTAATTCATATTTTTATTTATGTTAATATTTCCAGATTTTCTTCCTTTATTATTAATATAAATCATTTAAGATTATAAAGGAAAATTTATGAATAAAATAATATTTAAAGCAACTTATATTTTAAAATTAAAAAATAGATAAAGTAAATAATTATATAATTTTTTCTCTTCTATTTATCAAAAAAAAAAAAAAAAAAAATTAAAATTATAAAAATAAGAAAGAAATTCAAATCTCTTATTAAAATATAATGAAAATTCTTGAAAAAATTAATATAAATTAATTATAATAATATTAAAAAATAAATTAAAATAAATGATAATCAAAGTACTTTTTACATTATTTTTTTTTATAGTAAACATAAATTCTGAAATTATAAATAATGAGTCAAGTTTAATCAACTTTATTTCGAATGATAAAAATGAAGCAGAAATTAATTTTGATAAAATAATAGATATTTCTAAAAATATAGATATTACTAAATCATTTCAAAAATTATCAATTATTGGAAATTCTATGGAAAATTCTGGTATTAATTTTAAAGCAAAATATCATGGAATAAATTTTGGTGAAAATGTTAAAGAAATTGAGTTAAAAAATTTGACCATAAACGGATATATTAGGTTTTATAATATAAAAAAAATAACAATTCATAATGCTATAGTTCATGGAAATATAGATTCTGATTTCATTGAAAATGATTTTGTAAAAATTTCCAATTTGTCTTATTTACCAACAGCTTATGCAACTGCAAATTGTATTAATTTAAGTGGAAATGTAGAAATAAGTTATTCTAATTTAAAAGGAAGTTCATCATGCAGAAATAGACTATTAATGTATAATGGAAATAACAAATTTCATATTAAAATAAATAATACATCTCTAAGTGGAGAATACAAATGTTCATGTCTTTATATTGATAATGCTATAAATTCTTCAATAGAATATTCAACAATTGAAAAGGGATATGGCTCAGAAAATATTAATGGAGGGTATTAATATAAAGAATAATAAATAGAAAACTATTTAAATATGTTTTTAATCTTCAATAAATTTTTAAATTATTTTTAAATATAAACAATATAAAATAGAGCAGGATTGAATATGGCATATTCTGAAGGTTCAGTAAAACATACCACATTTAAAGACAACTTTTCAATACAAAGTGGAGGATCAATCTCATTAAGTACTGTATACAACTTTTTGGGGGAATATTTAGAGATATATAATACAACTTCTTTATTAACTGTATCATCAATTTAGAAAATATATATTATCTATATTTTATATATAATTTAATAGACACTAATATTTTTGATTACTTTTTTATTTATTGATAAATGATGCTAATACCAAAAATAATTTTAATACATTTTTTCAAAAAAAAGGGAAGTATGGCATATGTAATATCAGATTATAATGTAAATAATTTTATAAGTTTTTCATATGTTAAATTATTTAATGCTGGTGGCTATAAGGGCATGAAAGGTGGTGGTTTAGTTATATGGTAAATTAAAAGAATATATTATTTAGTAAAAAAATATATAAATGTTGTGAATTTTTATTTATAATTGATATTTATTACTAGTGCTGAACAATTTGCTAATGTTGAATTAAAAGATTTTTATGGAGAGAATATAATTAATAATGAATCATCAGGCGGTGCTTTTATTTTGACTGGTGAAGCAAGCTTAAGTATTAGGTGAATTTAGATATAATATTTCTATCATTAAATAAGTAATGTCCAAATAAACTTATTGTGTTTTTTATATTATTTATTTATACTGTATGATAGAAATGTTGAAATTGATAAAATTACCAGTCATTCAATATCAGGGTTATTATTATTTACATATAATGTTGATTTAGGAAAAAAAGTTGTATTTAATGCCTATAATTTTACTTTAAAAAATTTAAGTGATTTCAGTAGTAGAGCATCAGCTGCTTTACTATGGATGAATGAAAGAACTAAAGTTTATATTGAAAAGTAGCTTATATTTTATCTAA
The DNA here is from genome assembly GCA_002104945.1 of Piromyces finnis. NCBI lineage: Eukaryota > Fungi > Neocallimastigomycota > Neocallimastigomycetes > Neocallimastigales > Neocallimastigaceae > Piromyces > Piromyces finnis. Next base: position 294,340 of record MCFH01000030.1, read on the forward strand.
ATTTTTTAATACTATACTTTTATAAAAATTTAACAATATTTCATATCATCTTTTAGTGGAAATGTTCAGAATTTCGAAGGCACATTTGATCAGTTAATAATTAATTGATATTTATAATACTATTAATATAAATTATAAAATATTTTAATATATTATTAATACTAACAATATTTAAAAACATAAGTTTAATATATGGTTCAGACTTCTGCAATTTACATATCAATGGATTAATAATAGATAATTTTTATTCAAGAACGGTAGCAGAGCTAATACACTTTAATTCAATTAATGCTGAAAGTATAAAAAAACTTTTATATAAATATATATTAAGAAATTGTAGTAGAATATTGTTATTGTTCTCATAGTAATATTAAAAATTAATATAATTAATTAATTATATTTTTAAGGGATTTTAATTGAAAAAGTTAAATTAAATAAAATTAAATCTCGAGGAGGTAATTTCTAAAATGACTATTATAAGAAAAAAGTTGTTATCTTAAAAGATCTTAATATAATATATTTTTAATAAATATATTATAAATTTTTAATAGCATTTTTTCATTTGGCTCATGGAACAATGAAACTTAATGAAATTGAAGTATATTATTCAAAATTAATTAAATAAAATAATAATATATTTTATTAATCTAACAAAACTCTGAAATATACTATATTAGATAACAAATTCTCATACATGTGATTATAATAAAGAATGTACAAATAAAAATGATATAGATATCGATATATATGAAAGTGATATAATTTCATTAGGAAATGCAAGTGAAGTGACATTAACAAATTCTTATTTCTATAACATTAATGGAAGTAAATATTAAAGTATAATTAAAATTTTATTTTTGAACATATAATTAATTTTATTCAAAATAACATCCAACAATAAAGTTAAAGGAATTGTTTCAAATTATGATTCAAAATTTAATTTAAAGAACAATACGTTTATTAATTGCAACTTCAAAAACGGTATATATTATGTTGATTATAATAGAAAACTTGGTGGAAGTTATAATGATAAAGACTCGAAGTATATAAATATAAAATCTGAATATGGATCTATAATAAATATTAAATACATGAAGGAAAGTTCTGAGACCTCATTTGATTTTCGAAATGTATTTTTTGAAAATAATCATGCAAGCAAATATGGTGGAGTTATTTATACTTTGAGCAAATATTCTAAAAGATATATCAATTTAGTAGATTGTAAGTTTAAAAACAATACAGCTTTAAATGGTTATATTGTATATAGTTATAATAAAGATTCAGAGCCAACAATTTCTAATATTAAAGAATTAAGAAAAGAAAAGGGTGCGCTTGCAACTAATCCTACAAAAATTAAATTCAACAAAAACTCATTATTTGATGTCGCAATTTACTCTGGAGAAAAGCTCCCAAGTGGAATTTCATGTATGTTTTTTTAATTATAAAACTATAATTGCAAATTATATTATTATTATTATTATTATTAATAATATTATTAATATTATTATTATTAAAACTAGGCAATATTTTCGATGATTATGATAATCGTATTTAAATAATATCAATAATTATAATTATGATTAATAATATTAATAATATTATTAAAACTAAATGTATATAAATTTATTATTTAATTTATTTAATATAGTAATATCTTTTGAAACAGATATATCGAATATTCAATTTGATGAGTTATTATTTTATAAGTTAGAAATAAATGATACATATAATGCTAGATTGAAAGGACAAACACAATCCTATTGTTGGGGAGAATCATGTAATTTCCCTCAAATTAATGGTGTGTAATTATTAATTATTCATTAAAAACTATATTATATATATATAATTTATAATAAAAAGAAATGATTTATTAATAATATAAAATTTAATATTAATTCAAAATATTTTTACTATATTGTATTAATAGTAATTGGAAATCCAGGAAAATATAAAATAAAACTAACAATAAATACTTTTGGTAGTTTATAAATATTTAAAAATGAAATAATAAATAAAATAAATTTACATATAATAACATATTTGTTAATGAAATACAGGGAAATTTAGTTATTTTGAAAATAATTCCATTGAAAAAGAAATAGAGATTATTGAGTGTAATACTAGTAGTGGTAAATATATATATCAATCAATAGAAAGTTCTAGATTGAAATCATGGTAAGTAAATATAATAAAAAGAAAACATCTATATAATGTGAATATATTGAATTTACATAATTTATTATAGTTATGAACCATTTTGTGATCAAGGTTGTAAATCAGGAAAGTGTGTTAATAATAATGTATGTGATTGTGAAGGTACTTTACGTACAGGAAAACACTGCGATGAATATTATAAAATGGAAAGAAATAAAATCTTGGATAATTTATTTAGAATTATTGGAGTATTAATGATTATTGGCATTATAATAATAATAATTATAACATTAATATTAAAAAAGAACCCAAAAATCAAAGGGGGTAAGTTTAATAATAATATGTTAATAATATGTCATAATTTAAATAGATTTCAATATCTAAATAATTTAATAATTAAAATAATTTGATTAAATAGGAAGTGTTGATTTTTTAATTATTATTTTAATTGGCTCTATAATTAGTGTCATATATATGTTCTATTTAACAATAGAAAGAACAACAACAAGATGTTTATTTATTTATTTATTTGATAACTTGGTAAATGGATTATATTATATAAATAATTTATTATTATTATTCCTTATACTAATATTATTACATAATAAATAATATATATAAGGGATTTTCCTTAGTATTTGGATCTATATTAGTTAAAACCTTAAGAATTTACAAAATGTAGTAACATATAATAGAATATTGTTTTGTTATGTTATATAATAATTTGCTTTTTTTCATTCTTAAATATATATTATTAGATTTCAGGTTACTAAAGGAAGAAATTATGGATTAAAAAGAATCATAATGTATGAAATTGTTTTTGGAATAGTTTCTTATCATATTGTTGTTTGTGTATTTTGGATCTTAACTAGTAAAACTAATGTTGAATCATTTTTTACTGCTGATTTTCATTTGTATAAAAAATGTGTATATTCAAAAACAAAAATAATATGGTAATTAATGAATTTAAAAATATATATAAAATTCATTCAAATATTTATTAAAACTATATATTACTAACTCTATATTCGTGTACAGTACACTATTGAACTTCTCGATTTTGTTGGTTGGTTGTTTCTTATCATATTCAGTAAGAAATGTACAAAAGAACTTTAAGGAAGTAAATTTTTTTTTTATTAATTATATATATTAATAAATAAATAAATATACTATAACACTTTTTTTTAATTGTAAATAATATATAGAATTTAGTTATACCAGTTTATATTTATGTTTTATTCAGAATTATTACTGAAATGTTTAGTTTACAAGAAGGTATTTCACTGAAAGTTCAAGATTTAATTGGATCAATATCCACAATTATCAATATTTCAGTAACTTTATATTATATATTTATAAGTAAATTTTATAATATCTATGAAGAGGCTTATGTTCACAGATTAAGATCCACTCCAGGTAGTGCAAATGAATTAAATGCAAATCATATGTATGGAAGCAAAAAAAATCTTATTAATGGATCTAATTTAAATATGTTGAGTAATAATCAACTTTATAAATATCATAGTAATAATACTTTAGGAAGTCGAAGTTTAAGTAATAATCAAATTTATAAGCCAATAATTAAAAAAAGCGATAGTAATAGTAGTTATAATTACATTTTTAATTCGTCTAAATTGGGAATTAATTTGAATGAAAGTAATAATAATCTTTATAAAACTTATAGTAGTTCTGGATTATGTAATAAAATATATGATTAACATGTAAACCATAAAATATATATAACAATAATCACTAATTATCATATATTATATTACTATGCTAATAGTATAAATATCTGTACTATCTTTTGTAAAATCAATATATGCATATTATATTACAAATACATTTTTAATTATTAGAATATAAAATTTATTTATATGTATATAAATCCATTCATTCATTTATTTGTTTATTTATATATATTTATTTGTTGTAACAACCACATACACATAAATATATATATATATATATATATATAAAAATTATAATAAATTTTAATTTATAATATAATAAAAACATTATAATTTATATTTTAAATTTTTATTATTTTGATTTTCTATTTTCTATATTTTACAATTTTTGTTTTCTATTTACAATTTACATTAAAATAGTTATTGTTTATTTATATTTAATGGTAACTTTTATTTTATTAAATTTAAAATTTGTATAAATACTATTAGTTAATAGATTTTGATAAAAAAATTGTTATTAATAAAATACTCCAAAATATGAAGATATAAGTAAAAAAATCATATTGAAAATCATTATTCAAATTAGTATTAATATATGGAAAGATAAAATTTAATGTTTTTTTTTTTATTTTTATTTTATTTTATATTTTTAATACATATTTTATTATATTCAATGAACTATTATAATAAAAAGTGTCACATTTAATATCAAATAATTACGTGAAAATTCTTAAAAGTTACTATAAATAAGGTTTAAATATAAATAACCATTGAAAAGCTTAAAATGGAATCAATTGACAACACAATATTAATATATATTAAAATAAAATACTTTTTTAAAATTTATATATATTTGAAATTTTATTTATGATGTAATAAATATTACAGTAATTTTTAAATTCTGAATCTTTAATTAAAAGTACAATTTCAAGAAGATTGTTGCATTTCAACTATCAAAGATAATTTCTTAATTTACATTATTTCAATATTTTATTGCCATTTTATATATATGAAAATGTCCATATATTTCATATATGTTTTAACTAAGTTTTAATTTATTTTTATAAACAATAGTATATTCTAGGGAAGTCTTAAACTTCAAAAAAAAAAAAAAAAGAAAAAGAAAAAGAAAAGAAAAAAAAACATATACATTACAATAAAAAGAAAGTATATTATTTAAAATAAACATATGCAAGCTGAGATAAAAACAAGACTCACCCAATCTATGGGTGAATCAAAAAAGCCAATAATTACTTGTAAATTATACATCTTTTTTTTTTTATTTTATATTATTTTTTTAAAAAACAAACAAACAAACAAACAAAAAATAATAATTTATTAATTAAAAATTTATAAATAATATTTAATTTTCAAAATTAATAAAATTAATGGTTACCTATTTTTAATTTATATATTTAATTTCAATAGATAAGGATGATACAAATATTTGGCAACATATTTCAAAAGAATTAACATCACGATTCCCATTAAAAGATATAGAATGTCGTGGAATTGGAAATCAAAAAATGAACCGTGTTATTAATTCACTTGATATTGAATGGAAACCGTTTACTGAAGAATGGCAAAATAAAAATGTTTATACACAACTACAACAAGCTCCATTTTTAAATTTATATTTTTTAAATTGTTCTGTAAGTAAACACTATTAAATTTTATAGAGATATATTGATAGAACAAATAAAAATTTTTTAAATATGTTTATCATGTTTAATATTTTTATTTTTTAAAGGATTTGGAACAATATAAAAATACACTTAAAGACAAAATTAAGTATTGGTTAAATATTATCGAATCTAAAAAAAATCAAGAATGGATGATTATTTGTATTTCAGGAGAAAGTAATACAAAATCAATTTTGGGTATAAGAACATCAATTTATGATAAAATAAAAAGTGATTTTAATTTGAGTAAAGATAGGTAAAATAACAAATATTAAGCAACAACAAATGTTGAAACTTTGAAAACCATATTCTAATTTAATATATATTATGAATATAGACTTATGTTGGTAAAATTATATTCAGAAGTAAAGGAGGGTGATATGTGGACAGCTGTTGTTAATAAAATAAAAGAAAAGCTTTTATCATGTTTCTTTCAACAGGTTTTAACTTTACAAGAAGATATAAAACGTTTAGATAGTCAACGTCTTCTTCCTGGATGGAATTATTGTTCATTCTTTATTTTAAAGGTAATAATATAAATTTACAATATAAAAGAACTATTAATATATATATTTATATTTAATATAAGAGTAATATAATAATACAATTTTTAATTTTTCAACTTTTTCTCAATTTCTAATTAAATATAAAATTAAAGGAACAACTTGCATTATTATATGATACGGTTAATCTTTACCAAGACGCATTAGTGCAATATGATGAATTAGAAGCATCATTCTATCAAACATTAGTTGGTAATTGATCTAATATTTTTATTTTTCTAAATATATATTAATATAAATTATATACATTGAATTAATATATAATATATGTTAATAATTCTTTCAAAAAGAACAAGGTGCTGCTTGGTTTAAATCATTTGGAGGAACAGAAGAAGGTGATGATAGCTTAGATTTTTTGAACCTTAAAAGAAAGCCATTTAGAGAAATGATTATTCAAAATACAACAACAATTTTCGATTTTAGAATGTATCTTTTTGCAAGACAATGTCAATTATTATTTAGGCTTGATAAACCAACAGAGCTTTGTCAAAGAGCTAAGCTTTTTATTTCATCATTTTCAATGACATTAACTGATTATAAGGTTAGAAATTAATTGATAATAAATAAAAAAAAAAAACTAGAAAATATTCTTTATTTTAATATTAAAAAAAAAGATATTTCAATATACGATAACTTTTCAATTAATATATTTATATATATTTATATTTATTATTACAAAATACTATAACATCAAATTATATATAAAATAAATTATAATACAAAAATGAATTAAAAAGGGTGTTTTATTCCCATATTTCAGAGAATCTTGGATTTACACAACATGTATGAACATAGTTTCCAGATGTGAAGAATTAGCTTCTATTTCATGGCACAATAACCAAACATTAAAAGAATTTGAAGGAGCTAGTGGTGAATTATTACATTTAGCTAGATCTCAAGTAAAAATTGATATAATGAAAATAATTAATAAATATATTTATCATTAAATTTTAATATTAAAAATTAATTTAATAATTAAACAGCTTGATATTCTCGGTCGTGCTTGTAATTATTTACCAGATAACTTAGATAAACCAACGTATGATCCTGAAAACACAGAAAAAACATATAATACTGAAATTTTCGATAAAATTACAAATCAACATTTAAAGAATTTATTAAGTAGTGTTGAATCATTTGATGAAATTTACAATGTAATTATATTTTCAACTTAAATATTATTAATATAAATATATAATATTTTGGAAATAATTATTAAAAATTGAATAACAAATTATTTGAATTAAAAAATGTAATTAAATAATATTTAGTTAATTACATCAAGAGCTATTCATTGCTTTGAAGGTTGTTTAAGACAAAGATCTATTTGGTTATTAAAGAGTGATATTGCAAAATTACACTTGTAAGTATAAGCAATATAATATATATTTTAATATAAATCAAATAAAGTAACATTTTAATAATGTAATAATATGATAATATATAATATTTATATCCATTAATATAAGCTATCGTGGTCGTTTACAAGAAGCATCAGAAGGCTTATTACCTTTATGTAAACTTTATGCCCAAGAATCTTGGCATAGTATTGAAACCAATTTATTACAAATGTTAGCTATTTGCCAAAAACAATTAAATCAATCAATTCCATATTTAGAAACATGTATTACATTATTAGCTAATAGGTCTTATATTGATGAAGAAACATTTGATAAATATACAGAGGAAATGATAGAAACAGTAAATAAAATAGATGAAGGTATTTATTAATTTATTATATTAAGAAATTTATCTATTGATAATTAATATTTATAATTAATATTTAAAATATCTATTTTTAATAGAATATGAAAAAGAAATCTCTTCTATATTTAAATATGAACTTAAATCACTTGTTCATCAATTAAAAAATGATAGTGGTATCTTATTTGAAGTTTGTATTATTAACCCATTTAAGAAGGTAATTTTAATATTAATTTTTTTTGTTAATATTAATGTATTATTCTTATTTATTGATTAATGTAATTAACTATAATATTGTTTTTAGGCTATTAAAATAAAGAATTTGAATTTAGAATTAGTTAGTAAAGAAAATAATAAATTAATATTTGATTGTGAAGAAGCTGATCTTGAACCAGGAAGAAATACTATTCAACTAAAATGTGAGGTAAGGAATAAAAATAACAAATTAAATAACTTGACTTTCTAATTATTAAAAATTAAATAATAATTATATTAAAATATAAAATTTTCTAATTTTAAAATTATCTTAGCATCCAATATCAGGAAAATATAGTGCAGTTGCTATTCAATTCTCAATTAATAGATTCATATTAAAAAGTGCTATTAAAGAAAGAAGTACTAAAATATATACAGTAAAAGAAACATCTTCAACATTACAAATTAAAGCATCTTGTGTACAACCAGGTATTTTTTTTTTTTTTTTTTTTTTTTTTTTGATATTATTTGTGATATGTCTTTAAAACTTTTTATTAATAATAACATTTTAATAAATATTATTTGAATAATATATTATATAAAGTTGAATACGAAAAGCCATCAAACAAACTTTTATTATCTATTTACTCTAAGTCTAATTCAATTTCAAACGGTACACTTAATATTACATCTATTACTGGTATAACATTAAAATATCCAGAAGAAATTATTTATAAAATTAAAAAAGAAGGTATAGATATAATTAATTTACAATATAATATCGTTATTTAATATTATTAAGTCATATAGTAATAATATATCATACTCTTAAAAACTAAAATTAGAATCAGATGAAGATGAAAGAACTGTTACAATAGCATATGATAGTAATAATGATTATATATCATTACCAGAATGTGATGAAAATGAAGTGATTAAATTTGAAGTTCCATATGTTTCAGAAAAATTGAATATTAGTATTCACAGAGTACGTATATTCTTTTTTATTTTTATATTTTATATTAAAAATTTATCATATTAAAATAAAATATAACTAATAATTATTTGTGTTATTCTTTAGATGACATTTGCATTTGATTACATTATGAAAAATGGAGTTCATCGTTTCCACTCATTATTTGAAAAAGTTAAAATTTCAACACCATTTATATATAATAATAATGTTACTTATAGTCATGATTGGTAATAAATTATTATTATTATTATTATAATAAAATATAGAATGTAAGAAATTTGATATTTATATAAAAACTTTATAGTACTATATTACAAATAAACTTTTTCTCCAAAGATCAGGTTCCAATTCGTATTCGTAAAATTGAATTAATTGCTCCAGGATATGAAGTTGAAGAATTTTTAATAGAAAAACAACAGGTATTGATATTTATTGTTATTTATCCTATATATTATCCTATATAATTAATGATAATAAAAAAATAATTAAATATAAATATTTTTTTATTTTTTATTTTTTTTTTAATAATATAAGATTATATTCCAAAATCAAGATGTATCATTAGTTTATTGTTTAAGAAACAAAGATAATGGTAATTTAAAATATACTTTTATATATAAATGAAATGATTTTTATTTATTTTATGATAACAAAAACAATTTTAATAATTATTTATAAAAATAATTAAACGAAGATAATACAAAGATCGAAGAATTTGAAAAAGATGAACTTGGTTTATATATTGATTATTATTATCTTAATGAAGGTTAATACACAATAAATAAAAAATATTAAATTAGTGAAAAAGATAATTATAACACAAGAATTAACTTATTTATATATAAAAAATATTTAATTTCAAAAGAAATTGAAGCTTATATTACTGAAAATGTAACAGCAAAATTAAAAGAAAAAAATCTTTCAGAATACTCTGGTTTCTTAAATAAATTCTTAAATTCTAGTTATGAATTAGTTGATTCAGTAAAGTATGGTATGTATGGTAAAATCAGCTTAAATAATCTTGCAGAAAATTATCATAATGTAGAAGCTATTATTGAAAGTGAAGAATCTACTGCTATGAAAGAAAAAATCGATGAGGTTGTTGATGAAGTATGTAAAGGTGAAATAACTACAGCTGATAATGAAAATAGTCGTATTCCTCTTAAAACAATGATCTATAAAGTTAAAGTTCCAAAATCTGATGTAAATATATTATTCTATAACCATTTTATTTACTCTAATAAAAATTATATGTTGCTAATTAATATATATATTAAATTTTTATTTAAATTCAATATACTCATTATAATATACAAGATTTTACTTGAAGCTGATTTAGAAATGAACCAAGGTAATCCAATTATTGGTATGATTTGTAAGGGTAAATTAAAAATTAAACAAGTTAAATGGAATTCTGATGTTGATGAGTTAAAATTTTACTATGACATTGCTATTCGTTTTGATAATTGGATGGTATCGGGTCATAAAAAACGTGTCTTTAATTTAAAGGTATAAAAAATGTATAAATTATATAAAATGTTTTCATAAAATAAAAAATAATAATAAATGATATTATTTAAATATTCATAAATTTAAATAAAATATATGTATATATAAAATTTTTTAAACATTCTCTAAATGTATGATTACTTAGTCAAATGAAGAAAAAGAATTTACCTTTGATTTTATACCATTAAAAACGGGTATGTTACTTATTCCAACTGTCGAAGTTAATTGTATAACTACTGATTCACCAACTATTAGAGTTATTCATACTAGTGATGCTAAACAAATTTCTGTGTAAGTGTTATATTTCATTAAATATATGTTATTATTAAAAAATATGTAACAAACTAATTAATAAATATTAAAATTTATTTTTTTAAAAAATAAAATAAAATAAAATAAAATAGCATTCCAAAAACTCAAAGTAGTACTATATATGTCAATAACTCTGTTTTTGATGCTCCTGATAAAAATAGAAGATCATACGCATAGAAATATGAGAGTATATAATAAATAAATGCAATCCTTAGTATAATAGAATTATAAATTAACTACATATATAAATAAATAAATAAATAAATAAATAAATAAATAAATAAATAAATAAATAAATAAATAAATAAATAAATAAATAAATAAATAAATAAATAAATAAATATATAATATTAAGTAAATTAAAGATAAAAAAATAGTGAAAATATATATATATAAATTTTTAATATCTAAAAGAATCACTTTAAAATATATATAGAATACAAATGAAATAAAAATTCATGTAAAATACTTATATCTGTAATAAATATCCTTTTTTTTTTATATTATAAATAAAAATAGTATTTCTATAATATATGTATTTCTATATTAGAAATAATAGTTTCAAAAATTTAACCAATAAATAATTCAGATGTATAAATCAGCAATAAATTTTAGTTTTATATTCATAATATATTATTCATTACAAATTATTTAATTAAATAAATATTTTTGGTTGTAATAACGTTTTAGCTTAAAAAGGAAAGTGACATCTTAATAGTGTGTAACGTTTAAAAAAAAATTCATGATTCATATTATAAAATGAATATTTGTATTGCCTATTTTTTTTTTAATTTTAAAAAAGAAGATAACTATTTTAAAAATAATACAGTAGAAAAAAATAAATAATAAAATAGCTAAACTAATTAAATGTATTATTATATAATATTCATATATTTTAATTCATTATTTTTCATTTATATGTAGTATTAATAATTGAAATTTAAATTTATTAATCAAAAAATAAAATATATATATTATTGTTTATATTAAAAATAAAGGGTTAGTAGTTATGTGCTGTAAAAAAATAAAATTATTTTATTTATATATCCATTTAATTATAGTTATAAAATTATTTATATAATATAACATTTATTTATTTATTTTAATTTATATTATTAATATATTGTCAATTAATAGTTTATATTATTAGTATATATATTTAGTTTAAACTAATAAGTTACAATTTATTTTTATCATAAACTTTTTTTCTTTTAAATTTTTTATCTTGTCTTTTTTTTTTTTAAAAAGATTAGTATAGTTTAATATAAAGTTGAAAGAAAATAAGAAAGAAAGAAATAAAGGCGAAACGAATAAATAGTAATAATATTTTAAGATATTATTATATAATCATAGCTCATAGTTATCGTTTTCATTACATATACATAATTTATATTTTATTTTAATTCAATTTATTTTTAATAGAAGAGACTACTATCAATATATAATAAAACAAAAGCATTCAGTATATTTTTTCTTATTGATTATATAATATTTATGCATTAAAAAACTTTAGATCAACAAATAAAAATATAAATATATGTAAGTATAAAATCAATAGTAAATTTTTGTTGTTTTATTAATAATGTATATATTATATAATTTGTTAATATATTAAATATTATTAATTCATTTATTAAAATTTCATTTTTATAATTACTTTTTTTTTTTATTTATTTATTTCTGTTTTTCATATATTATTAATAATTATATTTTTAAATTAATTTATTTAATTTTTTTTTTTTCATTACTACTCACTGTACTTTATTGAAATAGACATATTTAAGAAGATAGAAATAATAGAACATACTACAAAAAGACAAAATATAAAAGAAAATTTGTCAAATACTTCAAAGATGGATGTTAAAAAAAATAATAAAAAGGAAATTAAAAAAGATACTTCCATAAATGATATTTCGATGGAAGAATTAACAGATATTACATTAAATACAGAAGAAATTAATGTTAGTTTAGAAAATAGTGCAACAAAGCCAAGAACTCGTCGTCAGCGTAATAGTCATCGTTTTACAGTAATAAAAGGAGAAAAGCCAGGTACAGATGAAATTGAGATGCTTCAAACTTCAAGTGAGGACGAAGAAGTTGGTGTACTTGATATACCAGAAAAAGATATATCTGAGGATGTTTCGGAAAAAATTGCAATGTTTGAGGAAAAATCATTTCTTTCTAATGCTGATGACTATAATCATGAATTTAGTCATACTGAGGTTGGAGATATTTCAGAAATCCTTAATGTCGATATTGTAACCGGCGAAATTATTCCACATTCTGAAATATATGAAAAATCATTTATTAGTGAAAATAATTCTTTTTTACATATTAATGAGAATAATGATAAACCTAAGGAACAAAGAGTAATTAATAGTTCAAAATCAAAATTATTAAAAAATAATAATAATGAAAATAATAATGATATTTCTCAATCAGATTTAAACAAAACTCAAATAAAAGGAGATGAAATAGAAAATGAATTAGAAGAAGTTATTATGAAATCAGAGAAAGAATCAGAATTAAAATCAGAATTCCAACCAATAATAAAAAAAAAGCGTCCTTTAGTAAGTCTTAAACAAGAAGATGATAAAACTGAATCAGAAAAGTTAAAAGAAATACATCAACCTTCATCGAAATTAAGACGTGTTAACCAAAAAGACGTTCATGAAGTTATTTCTAATAAAAATCAAATCAATGATGAATTTCAACTTTTATCTAAATTAAAAGATAAATTAGATGAACACAATAATTTAGATACTCAATCTAAAATTGAAGAGTATTTAATGAGTGGAGAATTCCAATCTATTGATGATCTAAGACGTAAATTTCAACCTGAAGGTGATCTATTAACCTTCCAATACAAAATAAAGTCCCCAAAAAAGACTCCAGATAAAAGACCTTATAGTTTAAGACATGTTAATAAATTTAAAGATAATAATCAACCAAAAATCAATATATCTCAATATGAAATGAAAAATAAGCATCAAGATGGATTCAAATATCAATATAATTTAAAATATGACGAGAAATCGCCATCTAAATTAACTGAAAAATCAAATACTGAAGTTTCTCAATCTAAAGTTTCAGATAAAACTAATAATCTAGACAAATCAAAAAATGTTAAACAAGAAGAATCTAAATCTCAAAGTACTGAATTGCAATTTTATGAATCCGGTACTAAATCTCAACAAATTGAAATTAAAACACCTTATAATTTAAAAATTGGACATTCATCTCAAATAAAATCACCAACTATAGAAACGAATCAAACTCCAGATCATTTTGATAATTTAGATAATTCTCAGTCTTCTGTTTTTTCAACTTCAACTAATTTAATCCAATCTCTTGAAAATATTAAAAATGCCTATTCTCAAGAAGCTCAAAGTCCAACTTCACCACCAAAACCAAAATCACCAATTTTAAAAACTGATCAATTTATTGATAAAATTGATATGGTAATTACTCAAGAACATAACAAACCAATAAGTCAATATAAATCAAAATCACCAATTTCAAAGGGTGATTTATCTGTTGATGAAATTAGAATTTCATATTTACAGGAGAAACCAGTAACATTATCTAAACCAAAGTCACCTATTTTAAAAGGTGACATATCAGTTAATGATATTAAAATGGCATATACACAAGAAAAACCCGTAACACCATCCAAACCAAAGTCACCTATTTTAAAGGGTGACATATCAGTTAATGATATTAAAATCGCATATACACAAGAAAGACCCGTAACACCATCCAAACCAAAGTCACCTATTTTAAAAGGTGATATATCAGTTAATGATATTAAAATCGCATATACACAAAAAAGACCCGTAACACCATCCAAACCAAAGTCACCTATTTTAAAAGGTGACATATCAGTTAATGATATTAAAATGGCATATACACAAGAAAGACCCGTAACACCATCCAAATCAAAATCACCAGTTATTAAATCAAAACAATCTATAAATGAAATAAAAAATATTTATAAGACTCAAAGTTCTACAGCAAAGCCAATTTCACATCAATCAATAGAAAAATCTACGCAGCCTATTGATACATTAAAGAACATTTATCAAACTGAAAAAATAGTCAACCAAACTTCACCATTGATTAATAAATCACAATTCCAATCACTTCACAATTTGAAACGTAAATATGAGAAAACTATAGATGATGAATCGCAACAAGAATCCGAGTCAAAAAAGGTGAAAATTGAATATCATAATACTAAATCACCAAATCAAATTAAATATAAAAATGACGAGGATCAATCTAACTATAATTTAAGCAAAAAAAATCATAAATCATTAGAATCAGAATATGAATCCATATTGGAACCAAAAATTATTAAAAATGTATCAATTTCACCTTCAAAATTACCAGCAGAGGTGTATTTACCATATTTAAATAATAAAGGAAAACCTGTTGAATTTAGGTTCCAATATAATTATTTAGAAGAAGCACCAAAGACTTCACCTTCTAAATTATCAAAAGAACACTATTTCCATCATTACCAAAAAGAAAAACTATTAGAAAATACTTATCAATATAGTGACCAAGAGAAAGAAAAAGCAAAGCAAGATATGAATATTGATAACAGTAATTTAGAATTGGAATATAAATTAGAATCGGAGACTGAACATGAAGTTAAAGCTCCACAATCCAGATTTAAAGCTTTTATATTTGGAAGAAAAACCCAAGCTAAGAAGGAATCAAAATCAGGAGGACAAAATAAAGTTGATAAAGAAGATAGGAAATCATCAAAATTTGGTATATTTTCATTCAATTTATTTAAATCTAAAAGCAATAGTAATGACGTTAACAAAACTAATTCTCAAAGTAAAAATATAACTGCATTCAACTTAGAAACAGAAAATCAGTCTGAAGCGGAATCCGAATATTTGAATGAAATTGTAAGTGAATCCATAAATGAATCCATAAATGAATCTAATAATAATGAATCTAAAAATGAATCTGAATCTGTAAGTGAACCCATAAGTGAATTTAAAAATGAATCTGAATCTGTAAGTGAACCCATAAATGAATTTAAAAATGAATCTGAATCTGTAAGTGAACCCATAAATGAATTTAAAAATGAATCTGAGTCTGTAAGTGAATCTATAAGTGAATTCAAAAATGAAACTAATAATAATGAATCTAAAAATGAATCTGATTCTGTAAGTGAATCTATAAGTGAATTCAAAAATGAATCTGTAAATGAAGTTCAATATCAAGAAAATTCAAAACCGATGTTTACATTTAAATTAAATAATAATGTTAAATATAAAATACAGTCGGAATTAAGATATACTATAAATAATAAACCTCGTATCAAACATAGGCATTTTTCATTCCAATTAGCAAATCAAGTAAATCCTAAATCAATGATAGATGATAAATGTTTATCAGAATTGGAACCAAAAAATGATTCATTTTTTAAATATCAAAATAAATCCAAAATAGATATGAAAACAAAATATAAGCCAAAAACTGGTCTTAATGAAATAAATGATAATATTAAGCAATTTAAATTCCAATCTGCTAATGAGAGAAAATATGATTTTCAACATAAATTTGATATCAATAATGAAGTTAAAAACCCAGAATTAAAAATTGAATTTGAAGAAAGTAGTAAAATAAAGTTACAAACAGAAATTGATTCTAAAGAAAACAATCAACAACAAATTAAATCAGAAATTGAACAACAACAAAGTAAATCAGAAACTGAAATTGATTCTGAAAAATATGAGCAACAACAACTACAACAAAATAAATCAGAATTTGAAATTGAATCTGGAGAACATGAGCAACAACAAAATAGATTAGAATCAAAAATTGAAACAGATACTGAGAATTATTCTAAAGATAATATATTAAATTCTAAATTAGATTCAGAATCTGAATCTGAAACATATGTAAATGAAATTGAACATGGAAATAAAGTTCAATCAAAATTAGAAGATAACGAAATTCAATCTCAAATTATAAAAAAAGCATTTAAATTTCAAGAAAAAATTCAGAATAACCAAAATTTTAAACCTGATACTATACGTGGCGGAAAAATTGAATCCAAATGTAATTCTAGATTTAGCTTCTTTTCGTTTAATTCTTTTAAGTCATCTATTAAATCACAACCAAATTTAGAAAAGGAAAAATATCAATCCCAAATTAAGTCACAGACTAGACCATTTAATGAAATTACTAAAAAATCACATTCTAAGCGTTTTACATTTCAAGCTGCACCAAAACAAAAGCAACAATCAGAATATGAATTAAAACCTCATTTTAAGTTCAATCAATTTAATCGTATGCCTCAGAATAATTATGAAAATAAAAAATTTTCATTTCAATCTGTTGTAAAGCAACAAAACAAGCAAGATGACAAACCAGAAGAAAATTTTAATATTGATTCTATACATAATTCAGAAAAAGAATATAAAATTAATACTCACATTAAATTCGACTCAGATTCTGAAATGGAAATTGAAGTATCAAATAAGGAAAATAATAAAGCAACAGAATTGTTGTCAGAATCTAAATTAAAAATTGATGAAACCCTATCAGAACCATCAGTTCAACCTGAACAATTAATTGAATTAGAACCATTAAATGAATCAGAGCCATTAATTCAACTAGAGCAATTAATTGAATCAGAGTCATTAAATGAATCAGAGCCATCAGTTCAACAAGAATCATTAAATGAATCAGAGTCATTAAATGAATCAGAGCCATCAGTTCAACAAGAATCATTAAATGAATCAGAGTCATTAAATGAATCAGAGCCATCAGTTCAACAAGAATCATTAAATGAATCAGAGTCATTAAATGAATCAGAGCCATCAGTTCAACAAGAATCATTAAATGAATCAGAGTCATTAAATGAATCAGAGCCATCAGTTCAACAAGAATCATTAAATGAATCAGAGTCATTAAATGAATCAGAGCCATCAGTTCAACAAGAATCATTAAATGAATCAGAGTCATTAAATGAATCAGAGCCATCAGTTCAACAAGAATTATTAAATGAATCAGAGTCATTAAATGAATCAGAACCATCAGTTCAACAAGAACAATTAATTGAATCAGAGTCATTAAATGAATCAGAACCATCAGTTCAACAAGAATCATTAAATGAATCAGAGTCATTAAATGAATCAGAGCCATCAGTTCAACAAGAATCATTAAATGAATCAGAAGTATTAACTGAATCAGAATCATTAGCTCATCCAGAATTATTGATTGAATCAGAATTACCAATTCAACATGAAATATTATCTCATTCAGAACCTCAAATATTAGAAAAACCTCAATATGATATTCCAGAACAATTTATTCCATTATGCCGCTGTCATAAACAAACAAGATATCGTAAATTTTTCAAAGCGAATGATCAAAGAGTAAAAATCATTTCAAAATGGAGTGCTAACAAGGAAAAAGAGCATTCATCTAGTCAATACGATGTGAAGTCAAGTTTTAAAAAAGAAATAATAATTCGTCAATTATTTGATGAAGATGAACAAAAAGATCAAAAATCAAAAAGTGGATGTAATAATTCAATAGAGAATGAAAATGATAATAATAAAGTAAACATAAAAAAGCTAGATAATTGCATGATTAATCATCATCATCATAAAAATCAAATAAAAGCAAATTCGATTCAAGAGAATAAAAAGAGAAAAATTGTTAGAGAGGATCGCTTTCTTTTTTCACCTGAACCAACTTCATATCTTGTTAAGAATAGCCATAATATTCACATAAATAAAAATAAGTTAAACGTAATAAATGTTAATCAAAAAAGTACAGATGATATAACTAAAAATAACAATAAACAAAATGATTTAGAAAATTCATCAAAAATAACAATCAAAAATGATGGTTTAGATGAAGTCTCAAGAGTCATTTCTAATAATAATAATTTAGAAGGTTCACAAGAAATTACAATGAAAAATAACTATTTAGTTAATACTAAATCTGATAATGAAGATGAAGCTAAGCACTCTTTATTTAAAAATATTATTAAAATATTTAATTACAAAAATTATAAAGCATCTGGATCTAAAAAGAGAAAGAGATATGAAAATGAAAGTGAAAGCGAAGAAGAAAATGAAAGTGAAAGCGAAGAGGAAAATGAAAGTGAAAGCGAAGAGGAAAATGAAAGTGAAAGCGAAGAAGAAAATGAAAGTGAAAGCGAAGAAGAAAATGAAAGTGAAAGCGAAGAAGAAAATGAAAGTGAAAGCGAAGAAGAAAATGAAAGTGAAAGCGAAGAAGAAAATGAAAGTGAAAGCGAAGAGGAAAATGAAAATGAAGAAGAGAATGAAAGTGATAAGGAAAAAGAGAATGAAAATGGAAATGAAGAAAAAAATGAAAGTAAAGAAGAGAATGAAAGCGAAAGCGAAGAGAAAAAAGAAAGTGAATCTTCAAAGAGACATTTAAGTGATTATATTTATGAATTAAGAGATTCAATTGATCTTCAAAATACTTTAACACCAGTTACAAGTGTTATTAAAAATAACTTGAGTAAAGTTAGAACTCAATTCATATCATCATATCATATAACTGAAAAGTGCCCAATAAAATTTTATAAAAATTTCGTAGATGATGGTCCATTATTAAATGAAATAATTTGGAATAGTAATCATTCAAGATATAAACTTTTGATGATTGTTGGAAATCACACTCAAAACATAAAAGTATATGAAGTAAGTTTATGAAGTTAAAATTATACAAATGCGACGATATTATTATTTATATACATATGTAATTATATTAATATTTTTTTTTTTTTTTTAATAGGTTCCTTTAACATGGAAATCTCTTAGTTCACATGCTGCATATATTTTAGATTATGGAGGTGAAACTTTTATTCAATTTATTGGTTCTAGATGTACAGCAACTGAAAGATTATATTCTACTAATATTTGTAATAAATTAAAAAATAAGGACTATTATGGAAGAGGAACAATTTGTCATTTTGAGGAAGAAGAAGCAATTACAAATGAATCATATATTTTAGATTTGTTTTGGGAAACACTCGGTTTAGCTGGAACTACTTCAGAATACAAAAGAAGAAGAATAGAAAAGAATAATAAAAAATTAGAAGTTGTAATTGTTCACGAAAGAGAAAACGAATCTATCGAAACTTTAATAAATGTTTATAACGTAAACGTTGAAAATCAATGTTTAGATCTAATTCACGAAGGTTCAATGCCAAATTATAGAATTCTTAATTCAAATTCAGTTATTATTTTAGATGCCTTTAGTGAAATATATTTATGGAAAGGTAGTAAATCATCTTTTGAAACAAGAAATCTTGGTATTAAGTTAGCCAAGCAGTTATATAATAGACACCCAAATTATTTAAGACCATCATGGGCTGTTTTAGAAAAAATTAATGAATCATTTGAACCAATATTATTTACTGAGAAGTTTAAAGATCGTTATGTGTGGGATGATATCCTTAACTAATAAAACATTTACAATCAAATAATTTTATTTCAAAAAATAAAATAAAAAGATATTTTAAAATTTTCAATACCAATAACTATACTATTTTAAATATACTCTGTTTATATTTATAAATACATTATTAATATAATGTTAAAACAATAAGATAAAATAATATTTTATTTTCATTTATTAATTATTATCTATAATATTATAATTTTGGAACAGTATTATATATTTACTTTTTTTAAACACAATAATTTAATCAATTATTTACTAATTCATTAGTAATATATATTTATTTCTTTCAATTATTATATGTCAATAAATTTTGATCATTAAAATATAAAAAACAATTACAATATTATTTATGCGTGTAGGATTTTAATTATTTATTATTATTACTATTTTTTTAATTGTAAATAAAATAATTAATGAAGAGATAAATAAGTTTTGATCTTTAAATCTCCGATTGTTTATATTAATTTTTATTTGCCAATTTGTTATTTTTTGCATTAATGTAGGTAACACAAATTTTTAATTTTTAATATAATAATTAAGCTTTATTATGTATAATATTATATTATGTTTAAAAATTTATTCTTATTCTTGTAATATTTTATAAAGACAAAATGTCAAACTATAAAATAGAAGATATATTTAGAATTTCATCCACACGATCAAATGCATTAAGAGTATGTAATAAAAAAGGGGGAAAGCATTTATCAGAAATTGTCGTAGGAGATAATACTGGAAGTATTTATTTTTTGAGGCCTAATAGAAAAAATAATACAATAGAAGTAATTATATATATATTTTAAATTAAAGAAATTATAATATATTTAATAAAGAAATTCTATTTTTTTTTTTTTTTTTTTTGTATTTTTAGTTAACATGTTCGAGAAATATAAGTCAACCTGTTGGAACAATACAATCATATAATAGGGATGCAATATATATATCAACAGGATCATATATTGAGGAATATAATCATAAAGTAATATAACTAAAGAAAACATCATAATTTATTTTATTAGTATATTAAACGACAAAAAAATAATACAATAAATTATAATAATAAGAAAATATTTAAAATAATATTTTATTATTTAAAATAAAAGGGGAAGAAAGTGTTATCATTTGATACAAATATAATTGATAATATACAAGCAATATGTGTTTGTGATGAACTTATTATTGCAGCTACTCAATATATTGTTTCATATTATAATCATAATATAGAAAAAGAACAATATATTTCTAATGGTATTTTATATTAATACAATATATAAAAATTAATAAACAAAAAATATATTTTAAACTAATTTATTTATATATATATAGATGTGATGAAATTTGTTACATTTGGTAATTTAAGTGATACAGAAAAAATTTATACATTTGTTGCATGTCAAGATAAATCAATTAAAATTCTTTTGGTATATTCTACAATAAATTATATCTTATTAATATTATAGCAAAATACATTTGAACTAAAGAAAATATAAATAAATATTATATTATTAAAAGAAATCAACTCTAATATATGAAATAGAAATTAACAGTATTCCAAATGTTCTATGTTTATCAACAAGAAATATAGGGTAATATAAAATTAAAATAATAAATATATTTTTAATATTTATATACTTATAATTAAAAATTATATTATTAGTCAGCTATTTTATGGAACAACAAAAGGTGAAATTGTTTCTTTAAAATATGAAAATAATGATATTAAAGAAAATTGGAGAATTACTGAAAACGATACTTTGGATTCAATCGTTTCAATGAATTATTATTATCACGCAAAATTGGATTTAGAATTAATTGTTATAGGATTTGAATCTGGATTTGTAAGACTATATCATATTGATGATGGATTACCAAAACTAATATTAAGTGAATATTTACAAGAATCAATAACAAATGTTGCTTTCGCATTTATAAAGCCAGAATTAAAACTCCCACAAATTATTGCGTCAACATTTTCTGGCAGAATTGTTCTTATATGGAGAAATCAAGAAATCGTTGATATTAATAGTAGTCAATTTTACATTGCTATGGAAGGAATTGATAATACAAAGGAAAATGGATCTGATTTTGAAGATAATAACAATGATGCAAATGAAGAGAATACTGATAAAATTATTGAAAGTAGAATTTTAAATCAGCAAAAATTAAACAATATTGTCAAGGCTAAGACAGAAAAACTAAAAAAATATAATAGCGAAGTTAATTTTAATGACTTAAAGAAGCAATATAATATACTTATAAATGATATAAATACGTTGCAAAAAAAAGTTGATAATGAAAAAGAAAAATTAAACTCAATCTTACCACAATCTCTGCATTTGGATGATCAATTTGTATGTACTATTATATAAAAATAGAAAATTTTCCAAAACAATATTTATTAAGCTAAATAAATAATATATATATGATAACTATAAAATAATAGGATCTATTCCACATTAAACAAAGATTTGAATTAGATTCCTCTGAAAAATGTTATGCTTTAATTATTGACACAGATATTCCAATTCAGAGCATTTTTTTTAAATGTAACTTCCCGATTGTAATTAAAAAAGAAAATCATTCTGATATTATTGATAATGATGAAATAGGGTCATTAAAAATTAATATAAGTTCAAATGAAGTAATTATATAAATATATAAAAATAGTAATAATATATATGATGTAATATATTTAAAATTATATATTACTAAATTAATAATAGAGGGAAAAATATTCATATTCAGGAACATATATATGCCCTCCAAATTCTCTAAAAGCTAGACTACAAGTATTTAAATAATAAATAACTAAAACTCTTTCAAAATTATAATTCGTTAATAATATATATGAATATATTGTATTAAAATATTAATTAATAAGATATATCCAATTGAAGGAAAATATGGTACTATAAATATTTATGTTGTTCCGAATACTACACCTCCAACATATCAATTAACTTCAGTAATTGTTAAGCCATTGTCTTTACATGAACGTGTCAGAGAAAATGAAATTGGAAATATAAACGAGTAAATATATCATATGCAGCTTATAATAAATATTGCTAAATATAATTTAAATATAATATAATATTAATGATTAAATAGCTTTACAAATCGATTTCCAATTAAAGGTGACTTATCATTGTCAGAAATACAAAAATTTATAAGTAATTGTTTCCCTCAAGTACCTGAAAAGTAGTTATTTCATATGATAAAATATAAGTTAATATATACATAATATTAATTGTTAAATTTAAATATAATAATTATAGGATTCATGAGGATTCTTCTGAATATGTATATTATTTTAAAAGTATAGTCATTGATTCGGGTGTATGCTGTAAATATAGGTATTGTATTCATTAAATAAATAAAGTTTTTTTTTTAGTCTTCTGAAATTAATATTTATAACAACATTCACTTATTAAAAGAGTTGGGGAAATTGAATTTTCATCGAATAATATTACTTCTCTTTCCGTAATTTATGAAATTTTATCCAAAAAGACTTTATCTTTAAATAAATCATTCGAAACTTTTTCTTTAGATATCCTTTTTATAGATACCTTATTTGAACTTTTGCTTTTTAATCTGGACATTTATCTTTAACTTTTTTTTTATTATTTATTATATATAAAAATATATATATAATTAATTTTTTAATCGATAATACAGATGGATGATAAATTAGTTAAACCATTACTATTACAATTATATAATGGATTGGAAAATGCAATTAATATTATAGAACAACATGATTTGCTTATTCCTGTATTGAATGAATTGTCATTGCAAGAAAATGGTAACATATCATTCTTTGATGCTGATTTACTAAATATAATGGATAATCATAAAGAAATTGAAGATAATTATGAAAATATGAAGGATATACAAATTAAAAGATTTATAGAGTATGTATAAAAAAAAATTAAAATAATATCTTTATATATTTTAAAAATATCATTAATTATTTAAACGAAATACTAGGGGTATAACTTCACTTTATGTAGTTCAAAAGAAATGTCATGGTATTAGTAATCCATCAACTCTGAATAAATTAATTGAATTACTTGAAGAATTTAAGTCTTTTAATGGAACAAAAATAGATTGGAATCAGTTATGGCCATTTTTTGAATAATATATTTAATATTAATGAAATATATTGTAAATATTATATATATTATTAAAAAAAAAAAAAAAAAAAAAGTGTATTCTTTATTTCTGTTATTAAAAGAATAATAAATATACCCATTAAAAATAATATATTCAAAAATTTTTTATATTAATTATTTTTCTATTAATATTCTTGATTAAAAATATTATAATAAAAACTACACAAAACAATTTATATTTATGTTAATAAAATATCTACCTAAATTCAAAATATTAAATTAAGTTTGTTTAATATGAATTTAGTTAATTATTCCTCCAGTTCATCAGAAGATGAAATTGATAAAATATATATTAAAAGTGACATTAATTTAAAAAAAAGAAAAATTAATAATGAAAATAATGATAAGAAATGTAATTCAAATAAAAAAATAAAAAGACCTCCAATACCAAATGAAATTTTAACAATGTATGGAGGTAAAATAAAAGACATTATTATATAGAATAATAAACAATTTTCATATTAAAATAATTATTGACTTTCTTGTTGTATTTATAATAAAAGATGAAAAATACGTTATTGACAAAATTAAACCAAGTAGAGCTCCAATCGATAAACCGATTGAAGGCAATTGGTAAATGTTAAATTAATTATATTATTACATTTGAATTAAATATTTATTAATGTTTTTATTGTAATAATTATATATTTCAGGCCTTCATATGTATATATTATTGGTAATAAAGATTAATGTTTTATTTAAATTTTTATCATTATTAATTATTATTAATTATTTTTTTTTTCTTTTTTATTATTGTTATTGTTGTTTGCTTTTAATAGTTGATTTTCCTGAAGAGATGTTAGACACCATTAAAGAAATTAATTTAAAATTAGAAAAATATAATTCAAAAATCCATGGTTTTAATTACGATAAAAATGAAATTCATATTAGTCTTTCAAGAACAATTTTTTTAAAATATTTTCAACATAGTAGATTTTGCGATCTTTTTTTTGAGAAATTATCTGGAATGTCAAAGTATTTTATATTTTTTATTAATTATCATCAATTATATAATAAATTTATAAAATTAAATATATTAAAATTTAAAATTTATTATGTCTATTAAGATTTTATTTAAGCTTTGATAAATTCAAAAGTTATATTAATGACGATGAAACAAGATCTTTTTTTAGTTTAAATGTTGGAACAGGATTTAATGAGGTAAAAAACTTTCAACTTCTTTTTCATATCCTATTTTTATTTTTTGTATTTCAAATAATATATATTAATTTTTACCAAATATATAAATAAAGCTTTATACAATTATGAAAAAAATTGATGAATTAGTATTGTCATTTCATCAAAAACCATTTTATTCAGTAAGTAATTTATAAAATAAAAGATATATATTCGTAAGCTTGCCAACCAATTTTTTTTTTTTTCATTAATTTTTTATTTAAATTTGAATATCTTTAAAAATAAAATATAGCCCCCACAATACCATGCAAGCATTGCATGGGCTGAAGAAAAATCAATCATAAATGAAGAAATAATAAATCTATTTAAAAATAAATATTTACATAAAATTTCTAATAATTTAATACTTGTTAAAGAAATTCAACTAAAAATTGGCTATAAATTAAAAACGATTTCTTTATTGTAATTATAATTTTTATAATTTAATATTTCGATACATAAATATAAACTAATAAAAAAAAAATAGATTACTTTTTAACTTCATATTTAAATTATTAAATAAGCTTTTATAAGTAATATGTAAATATTTTTTATTTATTAAAAATTATGTATAAAAAAAATTTTAAATAATATTATAAAAATAGTATTTTATTATAACACTTTCGTATGCTCATTAAATAATTCTTTATTATATAAATTATTAATAATAATTTTAATATTAAATAAAACTTATTCAAAAATCATAAAAAGCATTAAATAATATTTTTATTAAAATAAAATTTAATACTATTAAAAAGTCTTTTGTGAAAAAAGGTCTCAAATTTATATAATGAAATAATTAAAACTGTATATTTATAAAGAATAGAGAAATTTTAGACATAAGAATTATTAATCTATATCTATCATTAAGTTAATATTTATATATTTTAAATATTTTAATGTGTTTTTAAAAAATATTTAATATGTTATTATAAAAGATTTAATTATAATACTTGATGTCTTACATTATATAAATATAAATAAACCAAATGAACTCTATATCTAATCTTTTTAATTATAAAGATTAGAAAGAATTTAAAAAGTGTTAATAATACTTTTAATAATTTTTTAAAAACTCTGAATAATATAGAAAATACCGTTTATATATATATATGGTAAATCTATTTTAAAACTATTTAATGATGATACTAAACTTTAATATAAATTTTAATTCTACAATTTTATACGATTTAAAGAATTAATATTTTTTTTTTTAAAAAATAAACTTAAATATTTTTAATTATATACATAGTACCTAAATATAAATGCTTTATTTAGGAAATTATAATGCTAATTTATAATATTTCAGAAAGTTATACAAAATTATACATTTTCAATTTTTTTTTTTAAAAATCTAAAGCTATATTATCTACCTAATATAATATTATAGATTCTAAAAAGTAGTAAAATAAATTACTAATACGGTTATAAAAAGAAATCATATTATGTTTTGAGGAATTATAATGAAATATGATATATAATTTATATTATTAAAATAAATTAAGAGAGGAATCGAATGATAAAAATTCTTTCTTATTTGTATTTTTAATAAATTTTATTAATAATATTTGTATTATAATTTATAAAATTGTATTACTATCTCCTAATATTAATATTTAATATTATAAATAATAAAAAAGAAAAGGTTAACAATAAATATAATACTAATATTAATAAAATATTATTATTTTATAAATGAAAATTCTAATAATTTTTAAATATTTTTTCCTTTATAATTATTATTATTTAATATTTTAATAAATATCAAATAACATTTAATTATACACTATTAAATAACAATTAAACCGAAAAAAATATATATTATATATATTGTAAATTGAATATAATTCTACTTTAAAAAAATATAAATATTAAATATTTAGAGAATAAAAAATGACAGATACTTCAGTAGATAATTCCCTTCACGGGGAATGTGATTTAATTCCTGTTTTGAAGAATAGATTAATGGAACTTAGATCAATGTCAAATCCTATTCCAGAAAAAGCAGAAAAAATAACTGATAGTATTAAAAATGTATTATCCTATGAAACATTATTAGATATACTTGTTTCTGTTTTTGAAGACTGTAAACAAGCATCTCGTATAACTGATAGCATGCAACTATTTCTTAATAAATGTAATTATTAATATTAAAAGAATATGTTTTATTTTATAGGGAGAAAATAAATAAAAAAAAAGAAAGAAAGAAAAAATGAATCTTTATATGTTGAAAAATTTTTCAACTCAATACTAATATCATTTACATATTGTATACTATTATATAAATTGATATGAATGAATAGATGAAAATATTGTTAAAAAAATTCAAACTTTAAGATTAAATATTTCAGATTTTGAAGTTGTAAAGCCATTAGCTCAAGGTGCTATAGGAAAAGTATGTTTAATTTAAACATATAATATTTAAGAATTCTATTACATAGTCAATATAGTTAATAGAATATATATTTGATTATTAACCAATTAATATATATATATATAAAAGGTTTCTTTAGTAAAAGGAAAATATGATAAAAAGTATTATGCTTTGAAAACTTTAAGTAAAAATGAATTATTATCCCAAAGAGAAGTATGCATTTTACATCTATAATTATTAATTATAAATAGTAATTTTATTTTATTAAAATATTAATTAATATATTAAATAAAATTAAGACTGCATTTTTCATGGAAGAAAGAAATGCTATGACTAAACTTAGAACATCAAAATATACAACATCATTATATGCAGCATTCCAAGATCGCGAAAATCTATATTTATTAATGGAATATGCACCAGGTGGTAGTTTACAAAGAATGTTAGAAGCTGAAGGTGCATTAACCGTAGAGGAAGCAAGATTTTATATGGCAGAAGTATTACTTGCTTTAGAAGAATTACATAATTTAAACTTTATTCATAGGTACGATTTAGCAATAAATTAACTTTATATTATACATATATATTGTTTTATTAAGTACTATATATATTATATATTATCAAAAATTGTTTTATATAATTAAAAACAAAAACTATATTAAAAATAACAACAAAAAAAAAACAACAAAAATAAATAATAAATCAACAGAGATGTAAAACCAGGAAATATATTGATTTATTTAAATGGACATGTTAAATTGGTTGATTTTGGTTCTTGTATTTCTGTGAACGATAATGAACTTGTAAGTTCTAATGTTCCTGTTGGTACACCAGATTATATTTCTCCAGAAGTTCTTAGAGCTAATGAAGGAAAAGTTAAATATGGTAAAGAATGTGATTGGTGGTCTTATGGTATATCATTATATGAACTTCTACTCTTAGAACCTCCTTTCTATAGTGATTCATTATTAGAAACTTACTCTCAAATTATGGATCACAAGAATACATTTGGCTGGCCAGATGATTGTACATTAGATGATGATACTAAAGATCTTATTACAAAATTAATTTGTGATAGAGAAGTACGTTTAGGTAAGAATGGCGCAAAAGAAATTAAGGAACATAAGTTCTTTAAAGGTGTTGATTTTGAAAATATATATAAAATGAAACCACCATTTATGCCAAAACTTAATAATCCAGAAGATACTACTTATTTCATGACAGAAGAAGATGATGATCATACTCAACGTGTTGCAAATCAAAGAAATGCTGTTGCTAATAATAAAAAAGATGTAATGGGATTTAACTTACCATTTGTTGGTTATTCATTCAATCATAATATATCAATTTATACTTCATTTGATTTTGGTAATCAAGGAAATACAAGTACAGGTAACAATTCAATTAAAACTAGAAAAGTATCTGTAGATTTCCGTGCATTAGGAAGTAATGAATCATTAGATGGACAAAAAAATATGAGTGTTATTGCTATGGAAGAAGAATTAAAAATGTTAAAATTTGAAGTTAATAAAAAGAATGATTTAGAAAAAACTAAAACAAGATTAGAAAAAGAAAAAATAGAATTAGAAATGCAAATTATTGAAGTTAAAAATAATTTAAGAGCTCAACAACGTAGTAAATATGACTTGGAAAGACAATTGTCTGATGCTCAAGAAGAATTAGCTCAAGCAAAGAAGGAAAAAGATTCATTAATGTTATCAAATAAGAATTTCACTGAATATGAAAAGAAAATTGAAGTTTTAAATATGGAATTAAAGGAAAAATCAGCTATTTCTGAAAAGAACCAAGAAATTATAGATGAAATTACAAAAGCAAAAGCTGTTCTTGAACTCGAATTAGAACATAACAATAAGAAAATAGAAAGTGGAAAGCTAGAAAATGAAAAGTTAGAAAAAGCAAATATTGAATTAAAAACTAATTTAGAAAATGAAATTAAAAAGAATAATGATAAGGAAATGGAAATAAAACAAATTTTTGAATGTAATGAAAATTTAACAAAAGAAGTAGATAAATTAAAAGGTTTAATTAGTGATAAAGAAAATTCTGAAAGTAAATTAAAAGAACAAAATTCTGTATTAGAAAAAGAAAAAGCTATGATAGATGTTGAATTAAATATGTTAAAAAAGAAAGAACTCTATTTAATGGAAGAAAATGAAAAAGCTAAAGCTAATATTGAAGAATTGAAAAAGGGTATTGCTCAAACTGAAAAATTAAATCAAAACGAAGAAATTATAAATGACTTAAAATCAAAAATTGATAATATAAATGAAGAATATCATAATGCAAGTAAAGAGTTATCTTTATTAAAAATTGAAAATACAAAGATTAGTCAAAACTTAGATGAAGCTAATAATGCGAAAACAGAAGCTCAAAATAAATATTTCAACTTAAACAAGCAATATCAAGATTCTATGAATTACATAAAAACAATAGAACAAACCAAACAAAATTTAGAAAAGCAAAATATTACAGCTGAAACAGAACTTAAAAAATTGAAGGAAAATATGGACCAACAAAATCAACAATATTCTAATTTTGAAAAAACCATTTCTGACTTAAATCATCAACAAGCTTTAATGAAAATTGAGTTAGATGAAGCTAAAGTTAAAATGGAAAAACAACAACAAGTTAGTAGTGAATTAGAAAATGAAATTAGTAAGAATACCAATGAATTAAGAGAACAAGAAACAAAAAATAAGGAATTAGAATTATCATTATTAGAAAAAACTAATGCTCTTGAAAATCTTAAACGTGAAAATGAAAATTCAAAACAACAATATGATGAATTAATGCAAGAAAAACAACAAACAGAAGTAGAACAATCAGAATTAAACAAGAAATATCAATTACTTGAAATTGAATTCAGAGATTTAAAAGAAAGATACCAAAATGAATGTGATCTTAGAAATTCAATTGAAATGCAAGCTCAAAAGTTCAAAGAACAAAGTCAAATGGATATCGACAATATTGAAGACTTAAAAGAAGAACTTATACATATAAAAGCTGATTATGAAAATCTTAAGAAGGAACACGAAATTACTAATGATAAACTGGTTGAATTAAATGGAAAGTATGAGGATGTTAAACGCGAAAATGAAAAATTCAAATTAAAGATAGAAACTTCTGTTCCAACTGTACTAGAGAAAGAAAAGGGAGCATTATCTCCAATTAATGATAGTGGTGCTAGTATTTACAGTGAAAATAATCATAAAAAATTCAAGTTCTTTGGTTTTAGAAAGGGTAGATCTGATGTTGATAAGACTTTAATGAAGTCAGATACTGATGACGAATTAAGAATTTACCCACTACATAATAGAAAGTTAAGTACAACATCATATTCTAATAATAATTCAAAGATTGAATTAAATGTTATATTTAATCCAAATGAACCATTAGCTGGATGGTTAAAGGTTCCGAAATCTCAAAAAAGTATTAAACATGGCTGGGATAAGAGATATGCTGTTGTTAAAGATTTCAAGATTTTATTCTATGAAAATGTAAAGGACTCTGAAACAAATACTAACTGTAAGGGAGTTATTTCATTAACGTAAGTATATTCAATACATATTAATATTTATTTCTTCACAAGTTTTTTATATTAATATATATTCTACTATTTATTAACAACAACAATAATAATAACATTATAATTATATAAAATATATATAAATATAAATATATATAGTTGTGATATTTTCAATATTCAAACAGTAGTAAGCAAAGAATTAATTCATGCTCAACCAAAGGAAATTAAGTGTATTTTCAAGATTCATTCAACAAATGTCGGTAATGATTCACAACAATCATTTAAGGTATTATAATTTTATTTATTCACTATTTTTATAAACATAGATATTCTAATAAGAAAATAACTGAATTTTCTTTATTTTTCTTTTTCAAAATAATAATAATAATAAATAAATAAAAATAAAATTAATAGGAATCTAATATGAACAATATTTCATTAAATGAACTACAAAAAACTTACAATAAGTTACAAACTGATATAAAGACTGAAGAGAATATATATGGTGGTTATGAAAAAATGGTATCTGCTTATGAAACAGATAATGATAGAAAATTCGTTGCTGTTCAACAATTAGAAGCCTCCAAGAAAAGATTAAATAAATTATATAATGATTTCGAAAATGTAAAGAGTCAAATTCAAAAAATATCACCAAATGATAATACTAATAATGTTAATATTGTCGATGTAACTGATGAACATGAAATTACAGAAGAAGAAATTAATAGAGTTGATTTATCAGAATATAAGGAAGAATTAAAGGCAACAATAGAATCAGAATTAAAGAGAAAAGAAAGTATTCAAAGATCAATTCAGCAACAACAAAATATTAATGGTAAAACATATAAGCCAACTAAACTTATACAAGAATTACAAACTATTGACCTTAATATTGAATCAAAGAAGAAGGATATTGAAAAGATTGAATCCGTAAGTTATTATATATCAAATTTACTATAATAAACATAATTCTTTTAAATTTTATTAATAATAATTATTATCTATAATAATAAATCGATAATAGGGTGATGAAGCTTGTAAGCAATTATTAAAGAAAAAGATTGCTGAACAAAATCAAATTCATGAATTCATCGGTCATAAATTCAGAGCTAAGGAATTCTGCAGTAACATTACAGCATGTGATTACTGTCATGATGCTTTCTGGGGATCATTACAAGCCCAAGAATGCACAGGTAAACAATATAATAAATATAATTGTATTATACTAAAAAAGAAATATAATTTTAAATACTAATAAATACTATTACATATTAATTTAATATTAATTTTATAATATTAATTAAATTTAAAAAATAAATTTAGTCTGTAAACTTGCATGTCATAAACATTGTCAAAACTACTTAGAAAAGACTTGCCAAGAAGTTATGAGTTTAAGAAATATAAAACCAAAGGTATATATAAAATAGTATTAATAATTTCATTGATTGACAAATTTATTAATGTTAATTTCATAAATTTTTAGTATTTAATGGCTCAAGATGATCATGATAAGTTCAAGTGGATACAAGGTTTAGAATACTTCAGAAATGAATATGAAAAATCAAAAAATTAGATTACTTTTTAATTAGAATATAATATTTATACTATTAATATTTATATATTATTTTTCTATTTTTTTATGTAATTTATTTATTTTAATTTGTTTTTTTTAAAAAAAAAAAAAAAAAAAAAAAATGTTTTATATTATTATAAATATAGATGCTTAAATTATTTTTTTATAGATTTTGTATTTTGTATAGTGTATAATTAAATCTGTATTTAATGAAATAGATTTGATTTAAAATTTTAAATTTTTTATTTTTAATGAATTTACAAATATATAAAGTTTATTTAAATTCAACAATATATATAGATATCATATTAATAAATATAATTTTTATATATAAATAAAAAAATGTTCCTTTTATTATTTAAAATTAAGATGGAAAGTTTTTTTTTTTTTTTTTAACGGCATCAAATGTTTTTAATTAATTTAATTAAAATTAAAAATAAAATTAAAAAAATGTTTAAATATACAAATTAATAAAAATTTGGTATAATATATTCTAGTAATTTTAATAAA
This sequence comes from Piromyces finnis, assembly GCA_002104945.1. Classification (NCBI taxonomy): domain Eukaryota; kingdom Fungi; phylum Neocallimastigomycota; class Neocallimastigomycetes; order Neocallimastigales; family Neocallimastigaceae; genus Piromyces; species Piromyces finnis. The sequence continues at coordinate 327,949 of MCFH01000030.1, forward strand.
AGTAAGAAAGCCACTATGTGATTAGCAGAGTTTCATACTTTGCACCATTACTTGGATCCAACAAAGCTAGGTCTAGGATTGCTCAGAAGCATGTTAACAAAGGAATACGATGGGTTACCGGAGTTCATAAAGCCGTATCGTTTATATCTTTATACTCTATCTCAAAAGATTTGAATATTCCTCCATTGTCAGCCAAATGTGCGTTAGCTCAGGTTAGATGTTTTAACAAATGGAAAAACTCAAATTGTATTATCTCACACCTTGTCAATTACATTCCTAAATTTAGAAAATACACGTGGTGCAAATCAAGTAGGACACTTGAAAAAAAACTAAAGAAGCATGGAGATGTTAAAGCAGTTAAAAACTTTTATTGGAAAGATCTCAAAGGGAATTCAATCAAAGCGCAATATTATGATGATAATAAATTTATTGAAACTAAAGATTTTATTAAATTATGTTATGAGTACCCAGAGTTTGCCTATGGCTTCTACTGGCTATTGAAAACAAGAAGCGGATATAAGTTGGATGCTAGAGTTGCCAAAGCTGCTAAATTTGTTGATCCAGTTTGTCCTAACTTCTGTCCATGTTGCAAGTGTGGAGATCAAAGTATTAAACATTGGTTATTAGATTGTCCAACATTTAGAGATATCCGTATTAAACATTATGATTCCATAGTCCAGCTATTAAATTTTTTCAGTCAACGTAATTCCAATAGTCCTATCAATAATAATGAAATTGATAATGTCAGTAGAGATAGCAATAACAGTAATAGTAATAGTAACAATAATAATAATAACAATAGTAATAATAACAATAGTAATAATAACAATAGTAGTAATAGTAATAATAGAAATAGTAATAATAACAATAGTAGTAATAGAAATAATAATATTAATAATGATAGCAATAGTGAAGATAATAATTCTAATTTAGATAGTAATTTAGTTAATGATAGTAATAGTTCTAATAATCCGGTGAATATTAATGTGTATGATTATTCTAGTGTGTGCAGTAAAATATTTAAATTCCTTCTTGGGGGAAGAAGTTTTAACAATATTAATTACAATTCAAGGGAATGGAAAGAACTTTGTAAGCGTCAGATTCAATCTGGTACTAATGAAGGAGCACCATTCTTGACGGTAACCGCGGAACTTCTAACCAAAATCATGCCTTTTGCTATTGGCCAGCAATGGTCAATGTTCAAAAGGTTTGAAGCAACATCCAAGAGCGTCAATGCTGAAGAAACAGTAAGACAGGCCAGGAGGGCCAGCGCAACCAATGGAGATCATAATTTTGTTCCATGACAAAATTTTGATCTTTGGCTCGGTGTCCCATTGGAAGTCAAATACAATTATTATACTTTAGTATGATAGTGGCTTTCTTACTTTAATTAAAATTACTAGAATACATTATACCCAATTTTTATTCATTTGTGTTTATTTAAACATATTTTTTTTATTTTTATTTATTTTTAATTTTTTATTACATGTATTATAATTTTAATTAAATTAATAATAAAGTTTAAAATATTTGATGCCGTTAAAAAAAAAAAAAAAAAAAAAAAAAAAAAAAAAAAAAAAAAAAGAAAGCCACTATTATACTAAAGTATGATAATAATATTATGAAAATCTTGCATCTGATGTTACAAATCATAGATTTATTGACGATCTTTTTACCCTTTTTCACAATATATACAATAATCAATCTATCACTTACTCCTAAAATGGAAGTAAAAAAAAACTATTTATAACTATATTTTTACATTCTTTCTTGGTGGAATTTTAGCTTATGATGAACTACAAATCGATAAGGTGGAACAAAGACATTTGAATGAACAGTTTTACAGTTCATCGGGGTCTCATGTTCAATATGTAGAGACTCTCGCGGCTTTTCTTACTAAAACAATCCCTATCATTAGTAGCTCAATGAAGTTATTTTTTGATACCTAACGTAATCAAGAGCGCCGACATCGTACCGATATGGCAAAGGAACATTCCCAATGTTCCGTACACAGGGTTCAATGTTAGTATTTCCTCAAATTCGAATAAAAACATCATGAGCTCATGTGAAAGTTTAGTGAACAATATCATACTTGATGTTACTTCTCTTTTTTATTTCATTTAATTTATTAGGTAGGGACCAATCCCACACAGTACGAATTGCAGAGTTCATTGAGCTTTTATTCAACTTTAATAATTATTTTATTTTATTTTATAATTATATTTATATATATATATGTATTTTATTATTTTTATTTATTATTTATTATATCATTATGTATTATCACCTAATATAATTAAATAAGTAAATACAGTATAATATAATTTCACAAATTAAATAAGTAAATATAAGAAGTTTATTCTCTTCTTAGTCTAAAAAAAAAAAGATAATTGCATTCGACTTCCAATGAAACACCGAGTCAAAGATCAAGATTTTATTTAGGGACAAAATTATGATCTCCATTGGTTGTACCTGACCTCCTGGCCTGTCTTACTGTTTCTTCAGTATTGACGCTCTTGGTTGTTGCTTTAAACCTTTTGAACATTGTCCATTGCTGACCAATAACAAAAGGCATGTTTTTAGCTTCCTTCGTAAATACCCAATTGAATCTGACACTTGCAAGGTTCTTTCCATTCCCTTGAATTGTAATTGATATTATTAAAACTTCTTCCTCCAAGAAGGAATTTAAATATTTTATTGCACACATTAGAATAATCATGCACATTAATAATCACCAAATTATTACTATTATTAACTAAATAATTTTCTTAATTAGAATTATTATCTTCACTATTGCTATTACTAATATTATTAATAATGTTATTAAAATTATTAATATAACGTTACTACTACTATTATTATTATTGCTATCTCTATTGATATTAGCATTTTCATTATCATTGATAGAACTGTTGGAATTACATTTACTGAAAAAACTAAACTGTTGGACTATGTAATTGTAATATTTAATACAGATATCTCTAAAAGTTAGACAATCTTATAACCTTAATATTTTGATCTCCACTCTTGCAACATAGACAGTAATTAGGACAAACTGAATCAACAAATTTAGCAGTTTTTGCAACTCTAGCATCCAACTTCAACTTGTATCCGCATCTTGCTTTCAATAGCCAGTAGAAACCATAGGCAAACTCTAGGTACTCATAACATAATTTAATAAAATCTTTAGTTTCAATAAATTTATTTTTATCGTAGTATTTCGCTCTGATTGAATTTCCTTTGAGATCTTTCCAATAAAGGTTTTTAACTGCTTTAACATCCCCACACTTCTTTAATTTTTTATCAAGAGTCCTACTTGATTTGCACAATGTATATTTTCTAAATTTAGGAATGTAAATGATAAGTGTGTGAGATGATACAATTTTAGTTTTTAGTGGGCAACCTTGACGGACTATCTTTACATCAAAAGATTTCGACAATTGACCATCTAATTTGACATTAGCCTTAAATAATTTTTTTTTTTTTTTAGACTAGGAAAAGAATACACATCTTTTATTTATTTATTTAATTTGAGATATTACACAACATTAGGTGATAATACATATTGATATTGATAAAATAAATAATAAATAAAAATAATAAAATATATATAAATAAAAATATAAATATAAAATAATATAAAATAATTATTAAAGTTGCATAAAAGTTCAATGAACTCTGCAATTTGTACTGTGTGGGATTGGTCCCTACCTAATAAATTAAATGAAATAAAAAAAAGAAGTAACATCAAGTATGATAGTGTGGTGTCCACTAAACTCTCCCATGAGCTCATAATGTTTTCATTCGAATTTGAGGAAATACTAACATTGAACCCTGTGTACGGAACATTGGAAATGTTCCTTTGCCATATCGGTACGACGTCGGCGCTCTTGATTACGTTAGGTGTCTTACTAAACCTATCAAAAAGTAGCTTCATAGAGCTACTAATGATAGGGATTGTTTTAGTAAGAAAAGCCGCGAGACCCTCTACATATGGAACATGAGACCCCGATGAACTGTAAAGCTGTTCATTCAAATGTCTTTGTTCCGCCTTATCGATATGTAGCTCATCATAAGCTAAAGTTCCACCTAGAAGGAACGTAAAAATATAGTTATAAATTGTCTTTCTTACTTCCATTTCAGGGAGTAAGTATTTGATGAATTGGTTCTTATATTTATTGTAAAAAAGGGTAAAAAGATCGTCAATAAAGCTAAGTGAAGAAGCTCTGTATTCAGAGAATGCAGAACATTCTAATATCCAATGGTAAAAAGATTGTTCGTCAAATCCGCAACATGGACAGACACGAGGGCAGTCAGGAGTAACTCTATTACTGGCAATAGCAATTCGGATAGTATTTTCATAACCGCATCGAATACGAATAATCCAGGTAATTCCTAAATTTAAAGTGAGGTTTGTTGAGACCGATATGCATTAGGCGATTTGAATTAAAGAATTTGTTGTTAGTATATCTGAGGGCTTTACTTCCATTATTTAGGCTACTATTATTCCAATAATATTCTCTAATATCTTTAGTACTTTTAATATTTATTTTCATAAGCTTCTTATGTAGTGAACAAGATTCTTTGGCCCAAGAGTAATGAGACATGGGAGGAATAGATCGGACGAGATCTTTAATTATACAATTTGATTTTCTCCATTTAACAAAGCATTTCACTTGTTGCGCAGCACAAATACCTGAAAGGGTAGGGATCTTCATATCTCTTGTAAGAGCATACAGACTAATAAATGAATTTCGTTCAAAAACAAAATCTTTGTTATTAAAACTTTTATTGTGAAAGCTATTGACACTCCATAAAACAGCAGTATTGATAAGGGATTGGACTCTTCTAGTTCTATTTTTGTTGGAACCAAGCAAAGGAGCATAATAAGAGACTTTGCTTAAAATATAAGAATGAATTACTATGTTTTTTAAGCCAATAGGAACACAATTGTTGGTGAGGAAGTTCTTAAAAGAGAATAAAGATTTCTGAATTTTTTGTACATATTAGACAGAATAGGAGTCAAAGAAAGATCTTCGTCGAATGGGATTCCAAGATAAGTATAGCAAGAAACCTTTGGAATTGAGTACATACCGATGTAAAATGTTGGGTCGACATAACTAGGGGATCTATTAAAGTTGATAGGTTTAACAACAATAGTTGCACATTTATTTATTCCAAAAGACATTTCATTTAAATTAGCCCAATCAAGGACTAGATTGAGCATCTTTTGAAGGTTCTTCTTACTAGGAGCAATCAAAACAATGTCATCAGCGAAAAGGCCACCACAACAACGTTTATTTCCTAAGCTAACTCCAAGCCTTTCACATTTATTTAAAATATCATTGATAAAGAGGTTAAAAAGTATAGGAGAAAGAGGACATCCTTGTCTTACACCACGGTTTATAGGGAATTCATTGGAAAGCATATCCAAGAAACGTGCACGAGCTTTAGAGGTAGAGTAGAGATTATTGAGAAAATCAAAACATTTACCATGTATATCTAATTTATATAACTTTGTAAGGATATTAAAAATAGGAACTGAGTCGTATGCTTTTTTAAGGTCTAGAAAGGCGACATAAGTGGCTTTTCCTTTAAATTTTCTTCTTTGACAGATTTCTCTAATGGAAACAAATAAGCTAATACATTCTTCTTTATTGCGAAAACCAAATTGCTCAGGTCTTATAAAATTATGAGAAAGAGCATACTTGGAAATTCTATTAGTTACAATTTTTGAAATAATTTTAAGACCTACATTGATGAGAGAAATACCACGATAATTATTACAGTCTGAAAGATCGCCTTTCTTTGGAATAGAAACAATGGAAGCAGAGTTCCATTTCAAAGGAAAGGAACCATTCCAGATTTTATTAAAAATTAATTTAAGACAATTACCAGCAGACTTATGTTCTTTCTCCAGTTCTTCGTCACAAAAGAAAGCTTTGAAAAATTCAATTGGGATACCATCGGGACCTGGAGCCTTATTATTCTTCATTGACAGAACAACATTCCTAATTTCCTCAATAGAAATGGGACCATTTATATCCCATGCTATTTGATTGATATGGTTGAATTGGAAGGCTCTTTCCCAGTAACCACGATTTAAGCTGTGATTTGTAACATCCGATGCAAGATTTTCATAATGTTCAGCCCAACGTTTTAATTGTTCTTGAGGAGTAAATAAATCCTTGCCATTCTTGTCCTTAATAGTTGAAACATGGGAGGACGAATAACTTGGTTTGGCAAGTTTTTTAAGGCCTTTCCAACCTTGTCTAAAGCTTTTATCAATAAAATGTTTTCCGATAGAAACAATATTAGCTTTATAGAGATTGGATCTGAATTTACTCTTAACCTTTTTGATGGTATTACATAGATTTTGGTATATGGAGAACTGGTTAAGATAATTTTCCATGTCAGCGCAATCTGAAAGGGGCTTAATATTTTTGTAAGCCAGGTGTTTTTCATGTGATAAGTTTTTGATGTATTGAGGGAAATGGAATGCTGGACCTTTTAAATCTGCAGGCACAATGGCTTTTATTTCTTTACCTATAGTTTTGGAAGTATCTAAAAATTTTGAAACCATATCGTCAGCCGAAAGGCTATCGCAATTAGCTTCAAGCTCGGAAGCTAGAACAGCAAAGCGATTACTAGTAAGAATGTCAGAACACTTTGTGTTACAGATATGACTTGACCACTTAAAGGTCTTCTTAGGCTTTTTGAAACCATCAGAAGAGTCTTTTATACAAGACACAAGGATCGGTTTGTGATCAGAAACATCGTGGAAAACTTCGCAAACTGAAGATTTGTTTATGTGTTCTGTCATAGCTTTGTTGTATATAATATGATCAATGCATGAAGATTTAGATCCTTTTTCCCAGGTAAAATTATTACCAGTTAACTCAGCCATAGTCCAATCCGGGAAGTGTTGTGATATATAAGATTTGATTTTAATAGCTGACATATTAAAGTCTCCTACAAGGATAGCTGGGTGGTTGAATTTGTTATGCGTTGTTAACCACTTATCAAGTTCATCAAAGGCAATTAATCTAGCATCCGGCCATCTAGTTTGCGGGAAGTAAATATTACCGATGGTACATCTCTGGTTCCAAAATGACAATATTGTAACTGAAATGATGTACTTATATAGAAGAGGTTCAGGAGTAAAGGAACAAGAGTTATGAACACCAATGTAAAGCCCTCTCATACCTGGAACTTTAGGATTAGCACGTCTGTGTACTGGTTTATAGTTCGGTAGGCATGGGGAGGAAATTGCATTACCACAGAGGAATTGGCTGTTACCTACTTCTTGAAGACAGACACATACAGGTTTGAAAACAGAGATGAAGTATAAAACACCGTCCTTTTTCTAAGGGTTCCAACCATTGATGTTCCAACAAGTACATAAGTTGAAAAAGGAAGCATTAGAGCTTAGATGACTAAAATAGAAATCGTCAGAGAGTGGACCAGTAGTAGATTTGATAGATCGTTTGTTTTTGTATGATCTATTGTTTTTGAGCTTATCAATGAATTTCCAAGATATTTTACTAGAGATTGGGAGTTTTTTAGAAAGTGAGTGTATAAGTAACATGGCTTTAAGCGGGCATTTTCCATTGACTTTTAGAATGAAATAGGTACCGAGTGATTGTGAATATTTTTTGGTGAGGGATTGAAGAATATCATTGAAAGGTTGAATGTCCTTTAAAAGAAATTCCATTAGTCGTTGTTTTGACCATGAACTAAGATCATGGATAAAAATTAGATATGATTTATTGGAGTTAGATCCAAAGAAACGAAGACCACGTCGTAAGGTAGGTACAGTACAATTGGTATTGTTCATTTTGAAAAAACTTATTATGACAATAGATATTAATAATTTGAAGTATTGATATAATGATATAAATAAGATAATGAAATAAAATATATAGTAAAATAAAAATAATAATAGTAAAGACGGATATATTATATAGCAAGTGGATTATTTGTCAAACAATATTTTAAATTTTATAACTGGAAAAGTGGCTAAGTTGTTGACAAACTTAGTTCTAACTCTACTGAAGACTTTAAACGGGAAGATAAATTTTGAATATCTATCACTTTGGATTTCTGTATTATAACTGTATTTTGAAAGCTCTTTATATTTATAAGAATTGTATAATTTATTGGATGATTATTGTATTGTGTTGATTCTGATTGTTGAAATTGAACATTCATTTAGGTTGTTTATGTTGTAAGGTAGAGAGATAATAAGAGTGAAAAGTTGTTATATCAAAAATAATGGAAAAAAAGTTGAAGAATTTTGGGTAAACATAATAAAATTTTTTTTTTTTTTTTTTTTTAAAAGATAAAATTGAAACAAGAGTAGTATTTACAATATAAAAATAGAATACTCGATTTTCTAGGATAGAAGCTTTGATAATAAAAATGTTAAAAAAAAAAAGGTGTTAATGCTTACCATAATAGTCCATAATAAACCTAATTAAGTTATACAGATATATAAATATATATATAATATAAAGTATAAGAAATATATATATATATAGAAAAGAGATAGAAAAAGTATACAAAAGAATGTTAGTAGAAAAGAGATTCCTTGGAAAATCTAGAGTTACAAAAAAATAAGAAATAAAAAAAGATATTACTAGAATCATATAAAATCATAAAGGAAAAATAAAAAAGCCGCGCCCCTCGAAAATAATAAAAATAAAAGATTAAATATGATTATAGTAATGAAAGCCGCACCCCACACGAAACTCAAGAATAAATGAAAGGAATAACAAACTAACTGAAAAAACAAAACTATCTGACTAATCAACATATAAAGAATAAAAAAGGAATAAAAGAACAAAGAGAATAAGTAGTAAACTGGGATAACAAATTATCGATGAAAGCTAAAATAAAAATGAAATCAAGAAATATTCAAAATCAGTATTTAATACTACCGAATCAAACAATTTTAAGTTTAAAATAATATGTTATAAAAGCTGTTAAAGCAACTACTATCTAAAAAATAAGTTGAAGGTGTAAGGGATATATGATATAACAACTAACACTCAAATTATCGACTCTGTTCGCTCAGTACCATGAGCTTAGTCCTAATAATATTTCCAAATAAAGACTAACCAAGCATCCATTGCGCAATACTTGGATTTAATTCTTTCTACTCTCTCAGTACCATGAGCATGAGTAAACCCCCTTGAGAAACTACATTTATTAAATAAATGAAGGCACGTACCCAAGAGGGTGATATAACAACTAACACTCAAATTATCGACTCTGTTCGCTCAGTACCATGAGCTTTTTTTTTTTTTTTTTTTTTTTTTTTTTTTAACGGCATCAAATATTTTAAACTTTATTATTAATTTAATTAAAATTATAATACATGTAATAAAAAATTAAAAAATAAAAATAAAAATAAAAAAAATATGTTTAAATAAACACAAATGAATAAAAATTGGGTATAATGTATTCTAGTAATTTTAATTAAAGTAAGAAAGCCACTATCATACTAAAGTATAATAATTGTATTTGACTTCCAATGGGACACCGAGCCAAAGATCAAAATTTTGTCATGGAACAAAATTATGATCTCCATTGGTTGCGCTGGCCCTCCTGGCCTGTCTTACTGTTTCTTCAGCATTGACGCTCTTGGATGTTGCTTCAAACCTTTTGAACATTGACCATTTCTGGCCAATAGCAAAAGGCATGATTTTGGTTAGAAGTTCCGCTGTTACCGTCAAGAATGGTGATCCTTCATTAGTACCAGATTGAATCTGACGCTTACAAAGTTCTTTCCATTCCCTTGAATTGTAATTAATATTGTTAAAACTTCTTCCCCCAAGAAGGAATTTAAATATTTTACTGCACACACTAGAATAATCATACACATTAATATTCACCGGATTATTAGAACTATTACTATCATTAACTAAATTACTATCTAAATTAGAATTATTATCTTCACTATTGCTATCATTACTAATATTATTATTTCTATTATTGTTATTATTACTATTGTTACTATTACTATTGTTACTATTACTATTGTTATTACTACTATTGTTACTATTACTATTAATATTATTACTATCTCTACTGATATTATCAATTTCATTATTATTGATAGGACTATTGGAATTACGTTGACTGAAAAAATTTAATAGCTGGACTATGGAATCATAATGTTTAATACGGATATCTCTAAATGTTGGACAATCTAATAACCAATGTTTAATACTTTGATCTCCACACTTGCAACATGGACAGTAGTTAGGACAAACTGGATCAACAAATTTAGCAGCTTTGGCAACTCTAGCATCCAACTTATATCCGCTTCTTGTTTTCAATAGCCAGTAGAAGCCATAGGCAAACTCTGGGTACTCATAACATAATTTAATAAAATCTTTAGTTTCAATAAAATTATTATCATCATAATATTGCGCTTTGATTGAATTCCCTTTGAGATCTTTCCAATAAAAGTTTTTAACTGCTTTAACATCTCCATGCTTCTTTAGTTTTTTTTCAAGTGTCCTACTTGATTTGCACCACGTGTATTTTCTAAATTTAGGAATGTAATTGACAAGGTGTGAGATAATACAATTTGAGTTTTTCCATTTGTTAAAACATCTAACCTGAGCTAACGCACATTTGGCTGACAATGGAGGAATATTCAAATCTTTTGAGATAGAGTATAAAGATATAAACGATACAGCTTTATGAACTCCGGCAACCCATCGTATTCCTTTGTTAACATGCTTCTGAGCAATCCTAGACCTAGCTTTGTTGGATCCAAGTAATGGTGCAAAGTATGAAGTACCATGAGCTTAGTCCTAATAAAATTCCCTTAAAGACTAACCAAGCATCCATTGCGCAATACTTGGATTTAATTCTTTCTACTCTCTCAGTACCATGAGCATTAAATAAATGAAGGCACGTTCCCAAGAGGGGTAGCCTTAAATAATAAATATAAAATTTTTAATAAATTGTAAACTCTTACCTCTAATTCCTAAACAATCTATAAAAAAAAAAAAAAAAAAAAAGATTGTACAACTCAGAATTAATTATAAAGTATAAATTAATTTATACTTTATAATATATACATTAATAATATTAATATATGATATTATTCATTATTCATACATTGAATATTTTTAAATTTTTTTTAATTTTTTATTTTTTAACTTTTCAAATATACAAAAAATTCTAATTTTTTATTTATCTTGTATTATATTTTTTTTATATTCTATTTATCTATTAATATTTTATCTATTAATATTTTATAATTATATATATATATAACTAAGTCTATTCTATATAGTCTATAATAATATTTAATATTTTAATATTTTATTTAGCAAATTACGTTTGTTCTTTTTTAATTTTATTAACTTAAAAATGGAACCGTAAATGAGACTAAATTTTTTTAACTAATTTATCTTAACAACTTTCCTTAATACTGCACCATTGACCGTTACTAATACCCCAGTTACCAATTTGATCAGTACTAATAACATTACAATTGTCACAACAGTTGTAACCATAAATTTTTCCTGGGCATTCGCTCTTTGGGCAGTTGTTTGGAATACCACACCATGAATTATTTTCAATACCCCAGGCACCATCATTATCCTTATAAATTGGATAAGTAGTACACTTACAGCATGGGTAGTTTAATTTTTTAGACCAACATTGTTCAGTTTGTTCAATTTGTTGTGGTTTCTTGTCCTTTTGTTCCTTAATAAACTTATTTACACCTAAAACTGGAGCACTGTCATCAGCATAACTTGGATTTGGACTGTATTGTTGAATAGCATATTGTTGACCTCTGACAACTTCTCTAACCTTTTCACCAATTAAAACTCTTTCGTAGGTAAAAGTATATGGTAAAACAACTGGTTCTGGTCTTGGTTCAATAAGTTTATGGTTTTTGTCAATACCGTAATAGTTAGCAATAAAATTGTAGTGACGAACAATCCAATCCTTAAGACCATAACCCTTAAAACCATAATCATCATTGAAAATATAAGTATATTCAGAATTTAAGTAGAAATGTTCATAGTTGTATCTGGAATTCTTACCAAGTTTATTGATCATACCAGCATTGAGTTCCTTATCCTTTTTAACATATGGATCAATTAAACTTCTAACAGTATTAATACGAGTGAGTAAGGTATCTGGATTAAAGACTTTACTAACAATATCACCAACTAATTGACGGAAAACAGTATCATCATCATGAACTAAAATCTTAAGAATTGGATGATTTAATTCAAAATCTTTAAATGAAACGTTGGCAAATTCAATTTCATCAATACTGCTAAATGGCTTATCTGGGAAGAAAGCGGTCCAAATATCAGAACCCATATCAACATCATGGTCATATGGAATATAAACCCAAATACCATTTGGTTGTTGGTACCAATAGAAATTGTGACAGAAGTTACCTAAGTAATGATCCCAAGTACCAACAATCCATTCAAAAGCCATATACTTTAAGAAATTGTCAACATCCATAATTTTTTCTAAATCAGATCTAGTTTTAGCAGCTTGAACTTGATCAATGAATTTGTGGAATGGTTCCATATAATCTAAGAAATCTTCATTAGCATTGACACACTTATCTTTTGTAGTTGGGTCATCTAATCTGGAACCATCTTCTTTACATTGATATAAAGTTTTTATGTCTTCTCTTTCGTCACCAAACTTTCTTCTAATCCATTTTCCCTTAACAGCATCCGAAACAACATAAATACCCATATATTGATCATTTACATATAATTCAGTGTAACCAACTTCAACAGCAAGTAAACCACTCTTTTGTAAAATTTCAGTGGTAATCTTTTCACGCATAAGTGAAGCATCACGATTATCACCTCTTAAACGGAAATTCTTAGTACCATGTAAGGTTTCACCAGAGCCCTTAATTTTAATATTATAACCTGGTTTAATGGTTTCTCTTGAATATCTACCACCTAATTTGAAGTTAATAATGTATTCTTCTTCAACACTTTATTATATATAATAGATTATAAAAAAAATTAATACATTTAACAGCACTTTCATTTAAATTAATTATACAAATATTATAATACTCTAATATTTACCCATCATAAATAAATTTCATTTGAGCTTGTGTTTCGAATGGAGAGCTTTTACTAAGATCATTAACTTGAGCTTTTTCGACCATTTCATTCCAAGTGTCATTACCAAGAGTGACACGCATTTCTGGAACTCTGGTTTCCATTATTTCGAAAAGCTCTGTTCTTTCAATATTATCCCAAAAGGCAGCACTAGCTGATAATGCAAATAATGAAAGGGAAGATAAAATATTTGAGAATTTCATTTTTCTTTTTCTTAAATTCTTAAAATAATATTTAATTTTTTTATATATATATTTTTTTTTTTAAGAATTATAAAGTTAGTAAAAAGTAGTATTAGAGGATTTTTCTCTTTTTATATTTAATAAATAAATTTCCATAAATTGTGGGAAAATTTTCTATAGAAATTAAAAAAAAAAAAAGGAGGTTTAATATAAACTGATACATCAAACTATTGATTTTTATTCATAATTCATTTAATGTATGTTTAACTATATATCATAATTTGTGGCTTGAATTGGTTTTATTAGCTATTGACACCTTTTTTTCATTTATAAATTTAACAGAAATTAAATTTCAAAACTTTTTTATTTAATAAACTTGCCAATCTTATTAAAAATAAATTAATATATAACTAGATTTATCAAATATTATTTAAAAAAAAAAAAAAATAAAGTATGATCTACATTAAATGCTACATTCCATTTTATATAAGTTACTTTAAATTTATAAAATTCTTTATCTATAATTGAGGAAAAGAAACTAGAATTATTATATATTTATATTTTTGAAACAGTTGATAAATAATATTATATCATAATAATAAATATATAAATATTCATACTTTCATATTATTTCAATTAATAAATAGCATTAATTTTTTTTTTTTAATTTTTTTATTTCCTGAATTTTTTTTTTTTATATTTATGATTTTGCTATAATATGGTAAACCAATAAAAAAAAAAGCCCATTTTTTCCTTGATTAAATTATATCAAAAAGTGGAACACTTTTTTTTTTCAAAACACACTTCCCCTATTTTTTTTTTTTTCCTATTTATTTTTTGTTTTAAAAAAAATATTAATTTAATTTATCCCATAACTAAAGTGAAAATTAAAGGAGGTTTTTTTTTAAAAAAAATTCTAGAATTAATAGTTTGGTATTTCTTCTTCATTAATTTTAAAAAAGCAAAATACACTTGATTATATATATTATTCTAAATTTTCATAACTTTTTTTTTAAAAAAAAAAAAAATCATTATTATCTTTTCCTTATAATAATTACCTTTTTTTTTTTTTAAAAAAATGAAAATGAAAATGAAAATCCTAATAAAAAATATCAGAATCTTTTGATTGGGATTTTTTCTTTAATAAACTTTAAAAAGAAATTTTAATGAAAGATTAATAATTTGCTATATATTATAATGTATTATTTATATATCAACTACTTTTATCTTAAAACAATTTTTTTTGGAAAAAAATTTTTCCTTTTTTTTTTATTATTTGTAAACTTCTATTATATAATTTAATATATGAATCAAAAGGAAAAAAGAAAACTATATTTTTATTTTTATAGTTCAAAATAAGTAAAATTTTACTTAGAACTCTTTATATGTAAAATTAAAAGTGATAATTTATTGATTTTTATATATATAAAATTAATATTAATAAATAATAAAAACATTCTAAATTTTAAAATAAATAATATTCATTATTAGGTAACTATTTCAATTTTTTGTTTTATTCTTCATCACTATCAACTACAATATCGGGTAATTCAATATCGGAATCTGAATGTTCTTCTTCTTCCTTATATATATTTTGTACTTTTTTTGGTGATGCTAATGTTTCATTTGATTTTTCTTTTTCAAGCTTTTCAACTTGATTTTCAGAAACATTCTCAATGACTTCTTGAACATCTTCCTTCATTTTTTTAACTGGAGGACTAATTTCTGGTTGTTTTACTATAAAATGCTCTTCTTCTGCCTTTTTGTTGTTATTAGTATTGACATTTGCTAATTTAATTTCTTCTGTTTTTTCTGGTTCTTCTATTTCTTCCATTTCACTTAACTCTTTGTTTAATTCTTTTTGTTTATTACTAGTTCTATCATCATTCAACTTTTCCTCAGTAAAATCTTCATCCTTTGTACATATTTATATAATTATATTAATATATAAAAATATTATAACATATATTACATTTAAAATAAATTTTAAATATTTACCATGTCCATTTCCATTTCATTATTATTTACATTATTAAATGTCTATTTAAAATAAAAATGAATAAATATTATAAAATAAAATTAATAATAAATAAATAATATATATTAATAATATATATATATAATTACATTGACATTGTTTTCATATGAAGATATTATATTTTCCTTTTCCCTAGATTCTACAGCTAGTATATTTAAATAACATATTAATACTAAAAATGGAAAGTGATAAAATAGAACTTAATTTTTTAATTACCTTTCTTTATAGTTTTTTGAATGGATGATGATTTGTATATAGATGGAAGATATGGATGAATTAATGAATTACATTTTATTAAAGCATCTTTACAAACTTCTCTAATCTATTATGGATAAAAATAAAAATTAATTTAGCATCTCAATATATAAAATATATTTATTAAATAATAATATAATATATGTAGTATTTACTTTTACTGAAAAATCGTTTAATCCTAATGAAAATACTCTAATTGCATATGAAAGACATGGAGATGTTGAATCAGATGAGTATATAACAGAATTAACTAAGCAGTTAAAGCATTCCAAAATTAAAGTATTGAATTTTTCTGTACGTTCAAATGTTTTTTGGAATTGTTCGAGTAAAAATTTGATAATGCATTCATCAATGTCTAAAGATGCATCTAATTTAAATGCTTTTCTATATATACTTATTGCTTTTAAAACTATTTATAATAATAAATAGATTTAATAAATGAATAAATTACTTATCCATACATATCAATAATATTAACTATTAATAATATTAACATTAAGCTTACATTGTAATAAAGCAATCAGCTTTTCAATATCATTGATTTTAATATCTGATGATGCTGTTAAACCTTTTTCTAATTTACGTTTCTTTGGCTTATTCTTTTGATGTATTATTTAAAAATAGCATTAACAATATAGATTTATTAAAATATTATTATTCTCTTCATAAATTAGTAGATATATAATGAAATCTTACTTCAACTATAATGCTGGTTTTTTCATCTAATTTATTCAATAAATGAATATCCTTTAATATTAATGTAAATATTTTTTCTTTAAATTCATTAAAGAAAGATAATTCAAATAAATTAATATAGGATTCCATAATTCGATACAATGATATGGATAAAGTACTTTTTATAATAATAGAAAATGTTTAAATTAGAATATTGGAAAATATACAAAATGATAAAAATTATTTAATATAATTATTATTTACTAATTTCTGGAAGCTCTATGAATTAATTTATGCATAATTTCATATAATAATTCTTTGTGTGGAAGAAGTGATTTATTAAAGCTTTTTTATATATAATATATAGTTTGTTGTATTTTATTTAAAAACAAAATAAAATTAATATCTTATTGAATATAAAATGCTGAATTTAATGTATATAAAATATTATATATATACCAAAAGATTAATGAATCTAAATAAACAATAGAACGTTGGATTAACAATGGCATAGAATTGATTAATAAATCAAAATTCTCCTTTTTCACATTTTCTTTTTGCTTTTTGTAAGAATAATAGAAAGAATTTATTATTTCATTGTATTATTTACATAATGAAAATAAATATTATCATTTATGTAAATTTAATATTATTATTTCTATATTCAAGATTACATATTATACTTACAATTGATCCTTCAAAAACATTTATTACTCTACATAAAACGTCTAAAAGATTATCAATTGATACACTCTTTATTATTTTGTTATTGTATTGACTATATTTATCATTATATTTTTTTTATTATATATATTAGCAATTATAAAGAATGAATTCTACACATTATACTTAAATAAATATATTTATAATTTACCATAAACATCTTGATAAAGTGTATGTATAAATATTATATCTATTAATTAATTGTTCATTCTTTATCCATTGAGAATCGAAATTTTTTGAAAGAGCAAATGATGGAAAAGATACATTTATTTTATTTTCTTTATTATTATTATTAATATTATTATTATTATTATAAATAAGAAATAAAATTTTTATATTTTAATATTACTTATTTACTATTATATTGATTTTAATATAATTAATATTTTTTATTTACCTTCTTCTACAGAATCTAAAAGCATATCTAATGTTTCATGTAAAGTACCAAGTAATTTACTTATAAAATTATCAATAGTATTTGTTTTTTCAACTTTACTTAATGCAACATTATATGAAATTAAAAGCTCAATTACATTTTTTGTGATTCTTTCTTCTAAGCCATAATTTCCTTGTAAATATGATAAAAGTATTGTTTCTATTTTATTTTTTAAAGAATTTATACTAAATGGGAATAAATCCATACAACGCTTTTGTAAAACAGCAAAATTAATCTATTACCATTTTTTTTAATACATACATTTATAAGGATTAATAAATCACATAAATTTAAATACATATATTATTGCATAATAAAATTAGTATACAGCTTTTCATTCGATTATATAATATTTGTATTAAATAATTAATATTTACCATGTTTTTTGGATCTTTTTCCATCATTAAAATTATTACTTGTAAAATTTTTGTAACTTGATTATTTAATGATACCGATAATCTTTCAACTTGAAGTTCTTTTGACTTTTGAAGATATTTGAGAAGAATATCTATTAATGTTGTTCTATGATGCTCATATTCTGGTTTCTTTATAAGAATTTAATTGATATATTAATTACATAAAAATTAAAATACTATTAAAATAAAATTTCATTTAATTTAATATTAATAAAATAATTATCTTTTTTTTTTCTATTACATTCAAAAGTGGTGCAATTCCATTTATCCACAAGCCACAATTCTTTGCAAATAAAACTTCTGAATTTTCTGTTATGAGCTCAGATAACTTAAAAGCACCGATTTTTTCATTTATATTTCCATTTCTAATTAAAGAATTTATTTTAATTATCCATGGTTGTAAATTTTTTGGGTTTTCTGTTTTAAAAACATTAGTGTTATACAAATAATTGAGAGTATAAACTATATCCTTTTCCCAATGACTTTCACTATTGCTGTTGAATATATAATTAAAAACTAATAAAGAATTTTCTTCCATTTTAATTTCTTGAAAAAATAAATTATTACTAATAGTATTAAAAAAAAAAAAAATAAAAAATAAAAATGGAAAAAATTAAAATTTAAAGATTTAATTCTAACCAATCATTTTATAAAATGAATATAAAATTAAAATTTTTTAATAATTATAATTTTTGAAGTCTTAACATATAAAATATTAGAGAGTAGTAAAATCTTTAACATACAATATAGTAAATAAAAATATATATAAAACGAAATTGATTTCAAGAATTTCAAAATCTTTCGAAAGGAAAATGCTATGACAGTCACAAGAAATATTAACTTTACCTATTTGTATTAATTTTTTTTACTATTTATGCTTCTATTATACCCACAAAAAGATATTTGTTGCTTTTTTTATTTCTATCTAGAGTATATTTTCTTGTCTTCATTCATTCAACATTGCTTGGTTGTTATTGCCATTGATCTCTAATATAATTATTCATTAATGGTCAAAAAAGATATATAATTTAAAGAACCAATTATCAAAATCAAAATTAAGGACCAGTTTAAAATATATTTATATAAATTATTATAATATATAACAAATAATTTTTTCATTAATAGATCATACTAATATTAAATCAATATATATATATAAATAAAAACAGCGCCAATTCCACAACTTAAAAAATAAATTATTTTTGTTTTTATTATTAATTAAAAAAAATTATTTCCATATTTTTTTTTAATTCATTTTCTTTCTATTATTGTTAAGAATTTTTTTTAGATTTTATATTTATTTAAAAATTGGTTTTAAATTTAAATTTTATTTGTATAAATTTTTATATTCTATAATAATATTTACATTTAAAAAAAATAACTATAATAAATAAGTTTAATTTTAATTGATTTCTTCAACATCTTTAGTTATTAATTCTTCTTCAGTTGATACTGGAAGAGCTTTAGTGGATGGGATTGATTTGGTAGTTGGTAAAGATTCATCTTCAGTTGGAATAGTTTTAGCAGATGGAACTGATTTAGTTGGAACTGATTTAGTAGTTGGTAAAGATTCATCTTCATTTACACTTATTGGAGTTGGAATAGTTTTTGATGTTGATGGAAGATCGACATCAGATAAGTCCTTTGGTGGAGCTTGAGCTGATTCTGGTTTAGATGGGTGATTGCCATTAGATAAATCTTTTGGTGGAGCTGGAATCTTCTTGCTACCATTAATTTCTGGTAAATGGCCATTAAACATTGTATTATTAAATTTTGGGAAACCGCCCTTCATACCACCAAACATAGTATTGTTAAACTTTGGGAAACCGCCCTTCATACCACCAAACATAGTATTATTAAACTTTGGGAAACCACCCTTCATACCACCAAACATAGTATTGTTAAACTTTGGGAAACCACCCTTCATACCACCAAACATAGTATTGTTAAACTTTGGGAAACCACCCTTCATACCACCAAACATAGTATTGTTAAACTTTGGGAAACCACCCTTCATACCACCAAACATAGTATTGTTAAACTTTGGGAAACCACCCTTCATGCCTTCATGGTTTGGTAATCCCTTCATACCTGGACCAGAAGTTGAATTAAACTCTGGTAATCCTTTCATACCACCATTTTTTCCGAAATCTGGAATATTACCTGGTTTATTTGTTGGAAGTGTTTTTGATGAAATTGTTTTGCTTGGCTTTGTTTCATCTAATAAACTTTCAGTTGGAAGTTCAGTTGGAATTGACTTTGGTGGCATAGCAACATCATCATCAATATGTTTATCAAGAGTATTTATTGGTAATTCTTCTTCTTCATTTAAAATTTGAGGATAGGCTGAAGAATAAACAGCAAAAGCAATAGCAAAAATTAAAGCAAGTAAATTGGATCTAACCATTTTTGTTAAAATATTATAATTAATAATTTATTATATTTACAATTAATATACAGATTGAATAATTTATTTAATATACAAGTTTTATTAATGATAAAAATAAATTACAAAAAAAAAGAAGAAAAGAAAATATTTATATACACAAAAAAAAAAAAAAAAAAAAAGAATTAAGAAAAAAAAATCAATACATTATAAGCCAATGATTTTATTTTAATTCTTTTTTTTTATTAAAATCTAAATAGATGTAATTGATAAAATAATTAAATTTAATTTATTTAATTATTAAATATAAATAAAGTATTTTTTAATAATTCGATACAATATTAATTTATATTCATTATTATGTATATAAGTTGTAAAATGAAATAATGAACTAGTCAATATTCCCCAAAAATTAATATTAGTATTATTAATATATTTATATATGAATATATGAAATATTTACTACGATAATTAAAAAAAAAACAATAAAAAAATACATGAAAAGAAAAATATTAATAAAATAATTATTTTGTTTTCTTTTTGTGCTACACAGAATATGATATTAATGATATTAATTTATTATTTAATTAGATTATTGGCATATCTTATACTTTTAATAAATTAATTAATTTCAGCAAAATTTCTTCCGCATATTTTATTATCATTTAAATATCATATAAACTCTATAATATATAAAAATTTAAAAATTAATGTTAAAATATTAATAATATGATTATAAAATACAATTATTGAATTAATCCAATATTAGTTTGTAGAATATTAAATAGAAATTTAAATTTAAAATTTATAATATTTATATTAACGGACGATATGAAAAATATTTATAGCATGCCGTTAATATGGAATTCTGGGCTTCTTCTATATAAAGTCATGTATTCATGTGATTTTAATGTAAAAAGAATATATATTGTTTTTAAACATATTTTTATGTTTTTATGATTGTTAAAAAGTTAAAGTATCAATTTTATTTTAAAAGAATAATGATTAAACATATTAATATCATATTATGATAATTTATATAAAATAAATAAAATAAAATAGTATTTTAACTTATTTTTTCTTCTTTTCTATATTATTTTTCCTTCTTTAATCAAAAAATTATTCATATTTTGGTAAATTTCAATCTTCCCTTTATCATTCTATTTTTCAAAGAAGTCTTACTTTTATTTGGTACATTCAATTAATATTATTACATAACATTTTCCCCTTTATATAGATTAATAATTAATAAATAATAGTAATAGTAGTTTACTAATTAAACTATATATTTATTTTTAATCTTTTTATATGATGTAATTATTAAAAAAAAAAAATAAAAATCGTTTAATTTATACATAAATCAAATAATTTAAAACATTCTTAATAATATATATATATAAACAAGAAATTGAAACCAAAAATTAACATAAAAATAAACTTAAATAATTATAAATTATATACATAAATTATATTTTTTATTTATATATTATTAAATTTATAAATATATTTTAATTAGTTAAGATAATACTGTTTTGTATATATTTTCAAATTAGAAAATACTAAACTATGATAATTATTAAATAAAACTTAAATGATAAATGTAATATATAGAGAGATATTATTCTATATTGTATTATTGCTCTTTTAAAATAAGATTATCTGGTATTTCATTATAGTTTGATTTTAATTTTTTCTTTAGTTGCTCAATTTCATTTCTAAGTGATTCTATAAGTTTTTTATCTTCTAAATTTATATTTAAATAAATAATTAAATATCGAATTATCATCATTATTATTGATTAATAACAAAATAGCTAAATTGAAATTTCTAAATATATACCTTTATTTTCCAAACTTGATATATCTTCTTTCTCTTTTTCAGAATTAACTTTTTTTATTTCAATATTATCATCTTTTTTATCAATTTCCATTTCATTATCATTATTGTTATTTTCTTTTTTGTATATAACAAAATAATTTTATATAAAAATATTAATTTTCGTATCAAAAAAAAAAAAAAAAAATAAGTAAATAAATAAATAAATAATAATAACCTTTATTCTCCAATCTATTACTATTAATTTGTAATTTTTCAATTGTCGATCTTGCTTCAGTTAGTTTCTTTGTTATATCTTTTAATTGTTCCTGAGTTTCTTTTAATTGTTCATCTTTTGTTTTCATTTCTTGAATAAATAATTCATTAAGTTCATCAACAGCTTTTTTTACAACTATTTTAAATTAAATAAAATATTATTAAAATAAAATTCAATTTTTTTTTAATATATCAATTTCATTGCTATTATTGGCATAATTATTTTTGAATTTTTACCATATAAAATTTTTGAACTCTTAGATTTTATTGATAATGTTTCATTTGGGTTAGAATAATCTTCTTTTGAATCATTTATTTCTTCTCTTATACTTGGATATGTTACTTTTACCTCATTTGCTGAATTCATATATGCTTTTGCTTTTATTTTTAACTTTTCTTGAGAAATATTTGTCTATATTTATTTTTATTTTATTTTTTAAATAGATTAATCATTGTTCATGTTGTATTATTTATTAAAAACTATATATAAAATGTAAAAATTTACATTTAAATTCAAGTTATCATTTAATAAAAGATCTTTTTTCAAAGCTTTAACACCATAAAATAATGGCGATATTCCCGCATTATTCTCAATTTCTGGATTCGCCCCAAAATTAATTAATAAATCAATCATTGATTTATTTCCTATTCTTGATAAAATATTTAATGCTGTATCACCATTTTGATCTTTAAAATCAATAATAACATTATATATATTTTCACTTTTTTTCATTTTTTCTAATAATACTTTTAAATAGTAATATGCAGCATTAACTCTATCTTTTCTACTTGAAATATATGCAATATGATGTAGTAATGTTCTACCACGATAATCAACATAAATAATAGTATTTTGTAAAAGAGTTAATAAATCAGCAAACGTCTTATAATCATAATTATGAGTTGAAAGAACTGCTCTTATCAATGCTGTTTCGCCATATATATTTTTACTTTTGATATCAGCTCCTTTCTCAATAATTAATTTTATTATATTAATTCTTGCAAGTGTTGATGCCCAATGTAATGCAGTATGACCTTGGTCATCAATTACCATATTTATATCATCAGTAGATAACCTTGAACTTGTTAGAATTTCTGGAATGGCTGTTTGATCATCATTCAAAAATATTTCCATTAGTGATGCTCTAACTTTTTCTTTTTTTTCACTAATCATTCCTGGTACTTGATTATACACATCTGTTATATACATATATATTATTTTATTTTATAGTTAATTCCAAATTAATATAAATATTACAAAATATTATATTAATAGTTTAAATTTAATTATTCAATATGATGCTATCAAAATATCTTACTCCTAAACTATAAAATATTTTAATATTAATAATTATAATCATATATACGTGAACCTACTTTCTGGAGTTAATGTATAATTTAACGGGTATGTTGTAGGATTATTTGATATTGGGTATGGATATAAAGTATTATTATTTGAGTATCTTGAGGTTTGATACATATATGAATTCATGTTACTAGGAAATAAACTTTGTACCATATTTATAGATGGTTGAGTTGTGTCATATAAGATAGAATTATTGTTATTATTACTATTATTACTTGAATTATTATTTACATCATCACTGATATTAATATTGTTATTGTTATTGTTGTTATTATTTAACTTTTGTTTCTTCCGGGATAGCTGAGGGGATGATATTGATGAGTTATATTTATTATCATTAGAGTTTAGATTTGAGTTTTTATTGCATGTTCCCTGGGTGTTTCCTGAATTTTTAATATTATTTGGATTATCAGCATCTTAATAATAAAGTAATAATTAATATAATATATTTATTAATTTATAAAAAAGATTATATGCATAAATACCAATATTTATCCTCAAATTTGAATTAAGATTTTTTAATTCTGACTTTTTTATGATTACTTTATTAATAACTGGAGTAACATTTTCATTATCATCAATTTTATTTGGTTGATTATTAGAATCATTAATATTTGTGATATTACTAGGAGATGTACTTGCACCATTATCATTATTGTAGCCAGTATTACTTGATACACTTCCTCGTTTTCTTCTTGAAGCATGAGCTTTCTTATGAACATTATTTGAATTTACATTACTGTTTCTTGCTATTTGTTCTTTTGGTTGAGTTTTAACTGGGCGAACATTTGCTGGTTCAAAGTCTAATAACGGTTTTATAGAACCATCTACATCATATTCCTTTGCTAATGCAACACCCCTTGGAAAAGGAATCCTATAACAAATACATTAATTAATAGAATAAATAATCTTTTTAAATACTCTATCATATATGAATTTATTTTAGTCTTTTTTTTATGATTAAATTTATATATATAATTCAAATTATTTTTTTTATTTAAAATTATCGATAATACTATGGTTTGAATTAAATTTCATTTATTTTTATTTTTATTTTTATCATTATCTTTATTTTTATTTTTATTTTTTACTTTTTAAATAATTTGATTTATACAAAAAAAAAAAAATTAAGTAAAAATATAAATTTCACATAATATTTTAATGATATAAAATTTTGTTAATTTACCATGTTCCTTGGTATTTCCCATAACCCCCTTGAACTTTTTCATGTTCACCATTTAAAACTTCCTTTTCAAGAATTTTAGTTCTTCTTCCTTTATCAATACCGGCTACTTTTAAAATCTGTGTAGCATTTAAAAATGAGTCAGATCTTCTTCTCATGACTGAAACATTACCACACATCATTTCATATACTGGTACACCTGAATATGTACTTGTATATATTGTTGTTGCATTTTTATTTAAAATAGCTTTTCTATTTGTCATATGGGAATATTTAAATTGTTTTTATAATCAACTTTTATACGATTTTTTTTTAATTTCAAATTCAAAATTCAAAAAATAATTTTTACAAAAAAAAAAAAAAAAAAAAAAAAAAAGATTATAAAGATATATTATTGCAGAATATTTAATATATTAAGATTTTTAATCTTAATTTTCATTTAATTTTTTTTTCATATTAATCCATTTTTTAATTATGATTTTAATTAATTTTAAAAATAATTAAATGTAACATTTTTTTCTATAATATTAAAATTTCAAATAAAGTTTAAATTATTTGAATTCTTTATTAAAATTAATTAAAATAACATATATTAACTTTTATGGTTAAAATTAAAATTATATAAAAATTTTTACTTTTCATATTTTTAAACTCTTGTAATACTATTTTTTATAATTATTGAATATGATGTGAATAGAAAATATATTAACTATATATAAACTAAAACAGTTTTATGTAATATGTTAATAGAAATGCAAAAATATTAAAATTAAATAATATATTATTTAAAGAATTTTTTAATTATTAAATTTCAATAGATTTAAAAATGATATTATTATTATAATTATTATTAATATTATATTATATTATAAGTAGCTGCTTTTTGATTATATTGATTTCATTATTATAATTATATTATTTTATTTAATATAACATAATTTATTTTTCTCAAAAAATTTTTAAAAAGTATATAATTTAAATTTGATTTTCATTATTTTCATAATAATCAAAATTAAAATTACCATTATCATTACTATAATTATTATTATTATTATTATTATCATTATTATTATTATATAGCTCAGAATAATACATAGTTCTAGAATTTGAATTTGACAAAATTTTAGGAAATACTAAAATTTGATTATTATTATTATGTACATTTTTTGATTTTCTCATTGTCAATATTGAATTATGAGGTTGAGATAATAAAAAAGGGTTAGGTAATAATGAAGGATAATTAGAGGTATAATATGCAGGATTTAACACATTATTAATAATGGGATTTATGGCATTAATAGTATTATTTGAATTATATAATTCATTACAATTATTCCCAATAATTGAATTATTAATATAACTATTATTGTTGCATTCTAATAGATTTTCGTTTTCTCTAATACTATTATTAAAATGGTATAAATTGGAAACATTACGGTCATTATTTTCATTATTTTCATCATCACCGTCATTGCTATTATTATCATCATTATTTTCTTTATAATTTGTGTTTATAATTAATATATTATTATTTCCACCTGAATCAACACAATTTTTTAAGCAATTATTAGTATTTTTAGATGAATCATTAATTAAATTTATATTTGCTGATATTGAAGATGGGGAATATGAATTACTTTGATTATTCATACTATTAATTGATTTTATTGACGAACTACATGTCGTTCGATTATTAATAGTATGTGATTTATTTGGTAATGATGAATAAAGCGATGCATTTAAATAAATATTTTGATGGTTATTAAAACTATTCATATTATCATTATTGATACTATTGTTATAATTATTATCTGATGTAGCAATTAGTTTATTATTTGTATTGTTATTGATATTTTCATTATTTTTATTATTAATTGCAATTTTATTATCATTATTACTAAACCTTGAATTTTCATTAAATGAATTATAATTTATATTCAGTAAATTGGACATAGCATAAGCACCAGTATTTAATAAATTTTTTGTAGCTTTTGTTAATCCTGAATTTCGAAAAGATTTATTAAATAATATGTTTTTTCTTTTCGAGAATATAGGCGGTATAAATGATTTACTATTTATAGTTTTTATATTTATATATTAATAGGTATAAAAATAAATATTTAAAATATATATTAAATAATAAATTTTATTTATAAATGAAATAAAATAGTTTACCATTTATTTTTTTCATTTTCATCATGTGCAATTACGTAGTATTGATGTTGAAGTATAGATTTTTGTTTATTTATATTATTGTTATTTTGAACAATATTATCAAATGGTTGTCTATTCTCCTTTTTGGACTTTGAATTTTGTCTATTCAATTCCTTCTTTAATTTTTTCTTCCTCATTTTTTCATTTTGTTCTCTTTCACAATCCAATAGTTGCTTTAATTTAATTTCAAAACTATCAGCCCATTGGTCATGATGAAAATATGGATCTTTCATTAATTGCTCAATTGTTGCTCTTTTATTGGTATCGTAAATTAAACAAGACTTTTTCAAAAAAAAATTCATAAAGTAAATTATTATCAAGAAAATTAAAAATTAACATTGAATTTCATACTATATTACTCAATCTATTTTTTAATAATATATAATACTTTTAAAAAAGCAAAGGTATATGGTGAAATTTTTGGAAGTTTTGATTCTAATGGAACTTGCTTACCAATTTTAGGTATTTTAAATCCCACAAATAAAGGATTTTTTAAAAATACCTCTAATTGTTTTTTGGGTAGTGGTCCTAAATTTATAATATATTATTTATTTTAAAACATGGAATTAATTTATTATTAAAATCTAAAATAAAAAAAAAAACATACCTAGACATTTCATTATTCGATATAATTGATCAATATCTGAATTTCCAGGAAATAATGGTTGTGATGTCAACATTTCTTCTAAGATACATCCTATTGCCCAAATATCTACTGGTTTTCCGTATTCGGTATCACCAACTAATAATTCTGGAGAACGATACCATCTTGTTGCTACATATTCTGTATATTTTGCACCAGGGCCATCTTAATTGTTATTAATCCATTTTTTATTTTAGTTTAGTTTTTCATATCTTTATATAATATGAAGAAATCTATATATATATTTAAATACCCAATGTCCTTGCAAAACCAAAATCACAAAGTTTTATAATTCCACTGGCAGTTATTAAAATATTTTCAGGCTTTATATCTCTATGAATAATCTATTATCAATAAATACATGATATAAATAATACTTCTCTAATATATCTTTCTAATTAAATATAATTACATTATGAGAATGAAGATATTTGATTGCCCTTAATGTTTGCCATAGTATTTTCCTCACATTACCGTGTACAGCGTCATCACTTAAACCATTTGGACTTTTTTCAATATCCTCCAAGATTGTATGATCAACATGTTCAAATACTAAATATAACTTTCCTTTTCTTTTGAATACTTCTATTAATTGGACTATATTATCATGTTTTATTTGCTAATTAAAAAATTTTTAAATTTGATTTTATAAATAATAATAAGTTATTATTTTTTATATTTATTGTTATATTTAACACTTTTTTTCCATTTATTAATATTAAATTGTAAAAAAAAGAGATATAATATGGATTAATTTTAAGTACCTTTAATATTTTTACTTCTTTAATTGCTGTTTTTCGAATTTGAGTATCATCTTCTTTATCTTTAAACTTTTTGATAGCAACAATCTGACCTGTATCTTTATTCCGACACTTCATTACAACCCCATATGTTCCTTCACCCACTGGACATAGTTTTTCATAACATTCCATTTTTATAATTATATAATAATATGAAGTTTATTATAATAAACAATGAAACAAAATACTTCTTAAAAAAGGTGAATTTATTACTAGCACAAATATTATTATATTTCAATAACAACAAAATTTTCTTTAAATTTATTTATATTTTATTATTTAATATGTATGTTTTTTTTTTCTACTGTTATTTATTAAAGAAGTAAAATATTTATGATATATCATTATTTTTGTTTATCATAACTAAATATAAATACTATCCTTTTAAAACTTTTATTTCATGAATTTTTAACTTTGGATAAAAAGTTATAAAATTTAATAGAAAATAATATAATATCATTATCATACCAAAAAGTAAAAAATAAAGTAAACATTATATTAATTATATATATTATAATATAAATAAACTAAGTTTTTAAAATTTAAAAATTCTTATATATAAAAATTTTAAAATCATAATACATTTTAAAATTATATAAATGTATTTTTTCTAATGATCAATAATGATTGATAATAACGAAAAAGAATTATATATTCATATTATCTTAATTTTTATTTTAAAATATAAAGAAGAAATTATTATTAATAATAGCATAATATATCAATTATTTTTGATATTTATATATAATCGCTTTTTCTCTTTTAGATAATTTGTAAATATTCTCATTAAATTAACAAAAAGTAATAATTAAAAGTCAGATTTAACATAAATTTATGTATCATAACATGTGCTACATTTATTATATTAATTAAAAAATTATTTTTTTTGTACATATATCAAATAAAGTTTAATTTAAAATTTTACTATCAAATGTTTGTACTACTACTTCAAAAAAACAATAAACAAGTAATACTTATTTATAATTTATATATATTAAAATATATTATCTTATAATGAATAATATATTGTATTCATTAAATTTTCAAATTTTAATATAACTATTATATATTTTCTTATTAAAATCGAAATTATTGGTTTATTTTATATTAAAATTTCGATTTCTGATTAAAGATTAACTTTAATTATATTTAATATTATACTACTTATTTAATTAAAAAATGTATTTATAATTTTATATATTATAAATAAAATTTATTTTATCTCTAATATACAATTTTTATTAATAATATAATATATTAAATATTATGGTTTTTTTATGAAACTTTTTGTAAACATTTAAATTTACTATCTAAAAATAAAGGAAGTAGCTTATAAATCTAATCTAACAGAAAATTTAAATTTAAAAAAAAAAAAAAGTAAAAAAAAAATAACAAAAAAAAAAAGAATAAAAAAAATACTTTTATTTATATATAAATCATAAAAAATAATATTAATATAATCTTTTATTTTTTTTCAACTTTTTTTAAAAGATTTGTATTTAATGAAAGATAATTAAAGTAAAATATTTAAATTAGTTTACAATATATTTTGAAAGTTATAATTATAATAATAATTCAAAAATTAAATAATAAAATAAAATAGTAAACAGAATCGAAAACAAGATATATATATAATAAATTTAGATAATAAATTAATAGCAAAAGTAATATATATATATAAAATAAAATGGGAAGTGAAGTAAGTAAAGAAACCGAAGAAAATCAAATTAATAATTCCGAGAGTCAGACAACAAAAAAGTCTGGATGGTTTGAAAATATTTTCAAAGGTGATGATGAAAAATCAACTGAACTAAGTCCTAGTCCTACTGAAACTTCAACTTATATGCAGCCAACATTTGTTCCTGAGACAACAACAACAGTGGCGCAGATAACAATGACTAAGAAAAAGAAAACGAAAACCGCAACTGCTACTTCAACTCCAACTTCAAATAATGATGATGATGTTGCAAATGAAAATGATGGTTCAGGTAATAATACTTTAAAATATTGCGGAATTGGACTTGGTATTGTAGTTGCAATTTTAATAATTATAATTCTAATAAAAAAAATGAAAAGAAGTTCAAATAGTGGAGGGGCTTATGATTATAACAGTCAAGAATATCAAACTTTGAACTCTTCCCCAAAACAACAAAGTGGTTCAATGTATACAGGACCTGTTTATAAACCAAATATTGAAAATCAATATTCTAATCCAGTAAGTATGGGAGTTGCAACAAGTGTAGATACTGCTTCATTACAAAGAAAACAAAAACAAGAAATGGATGCAACAGCTTTGGCATATAATACTGGTACTTTACCAAATTATAATAGTCCACCAAAACAACCTTCTCCTCAAGCTTTACCACAAACTTCTCCACAAACAATGCCACAAACTCCTATGGCTCAAGTTTATAATTATAATCAACAAGATTATAATAGTCCACAAGTCTTTACTCAACAAGCTGTAAGTCCAGCAAATTATGATAATATAGGTGGTTATGATCAATATAATCAAGGATATCAATATGGTCAACAAAACTATGATAATGTAAATGGATTCAACAACATGAATAATAATCCATATAATATGCAATATAATAATTATAATAATGGAATGCCAGTAGATCAAAGTGGCATGAATTCATCGTTATCTATACCAGTTACAGCAACTGGAACTGGAGGTGTTATTGTTAGTGCTACTTATGCATCATCTCAAACAACATCTGTTAAAAATGCAGATGGTACTGTATCAGAAACGGTAGATTATTCAACAACCAATACATATGAAGTTGACCGTGATTATGTTGCAATTTATAGTTATGAACCTGCTATGACAGATGAACTTGCTATAAAGGTCAATGATTGTATACATCTTTTAGAAATGTACAGTGATGGTTGGGGTTATGGTAAGAATGTAACAACAGGTCAAATAGGTATTTTACCATTAAATCGTTTAAAGATTGATGAAAATGATAAGGATACTAAAGAAGATCCAATAGAAAAATTAAGAAGTAATAATAAGTCATTTAATGATATATCAAAAAGAACAGTTTCTATGAATAAAAGACCAAAAGAAGCTGAAGAATTCAACGAAAATAAAAATGAAGGTAAAGACAGAAAAAGAAGAAGTGATGATAGTGATTATGACCGCAGAAAGCGTTATTCTGATGATGAAGATGATTATGATAGAAGAAGAGATAGAGATAGAAGAAGATATGATGATGAAGATGATTATGAAAGAAGAAGAAATAAAGATAGAGATAGAAGAAGATATGATGATGAAGATGATTACGAAAGAAGAAGAAATAGAGATAGAAGAAGATATGATGATGATGATGATTATGAAAGAAGAAGAAATAGAGATAAAGATAGAAGAAGATACGATGATGATGATTATGAAAGAAAAAGAGATAGAGATAGAAGAAGATATGATGATGATGATGATTATGAAAGAAGAAGAGATAGAGATAGAAGAAGATATGATGATAAAAAAGAATATAATGACAAAGATCGTGAATATGAAAGAAAAAAATCTTACCGTGAAGAAGGGGATAGTGATAAGATGGAAAGAAAAAATTCAGAAAATAAAAAGACATATCGTGAAGAATCTGAAGATGAGTCAATTAATAATACTTCTGGTTCTGAAAGAAGAAAACGTTATAATGATGAACAATCCGATTACAAGGAAAAGACTTCCGATAATGAAAGAAAGAAATCTTATCGCGAAGAACCAAATGAAAGCAACTCTTCAAATTATGAAAGAAAAAAATCTTATCGTGATGAACCAAATGAAAGCAACTCTTCAAATTATGAAAGAAAAAAATCTTATCGTGATGAACCAAATGAAAGCAACTTTTCAAACTATGAAAGAAAAAAGTCATACCGTGAGGAACCAAAAGAAAATACTGAATCGAAATCAAATGATGATAGTAATGGAATTGAAGAATATGTTACAAGAACTTATAGAAAAGCTTCATATGAAAATTAATATGAAAATTAATATCTTTAACTAAATAATATTTTTTATTTTCAATATAAAGAAAGGAAAACCTTTACTTTCTAATAAAAATTTTTATAGATAAATAAATTAAATTTTTAAAGTATAATTAATTATGATAAATCATAACAATATATATTTTCATTTTTTTAATAAAATTGTTTAAAACATTTGAAATATTTGTATTTTTAAAAATAACTTTAAAAATAAAATAAAAAAAATTTAAATTTTTGAAATTCTATGTTGTTATTTCATTTATATATACAATTAGTTTTTATATTTAAGTAGAAATATATTTGTGTTACATATTTTCTGATACATAGATTTTAATATTACTATTATACAATAGATGATATTTTATTGAGGAAACATATTATTTTTAAAATATTATTTAAAATTTAATTGAAAATCATAATAAATTAAAAAATTTAATCAATAATTGAAATTTAAAATTAAACCTATTATATAAATAAATTATAAGATAGAATATAAGAACTTTAAAAAAAAATAAAAAACAATTTTAAAAGAGAATAATATATTTACTAAAATAAAATTGTTTAATATTTCGTATATCATTAATATGAAATGAATAAAATTGTATAATTATCTCTTAAATAACTTCTTTTTAATCATAAAATTCACTAAATAAAATAAATTTTGTCAAAAATTTTCCAAGAATAATTTAATTATGTATTATTCTACAGGTAGTCCAAAAATATTTAGCATTTGCAAATCAAATATTGATATTAATTCTTCAGCAAACAATGATGCAAATTTCGAAATAGCTGAACCATCCTCATTGATTCAAATTAAAAAGAATGAAGACTGTTCCCTTTTTGCAGCAATTAATAAACAGAGTATTTATTTATGGAATGTTAGAGTAAATATTGGAACGAGTAATAAAATTATAAGGACTTTAAAATTTTTTTTTTTTTTTTTAAAAAAAAAAAAAAACAATTGAACAGTTATAAAATACTTAATAATTAATAATTAAATTTAAATATATATATACAAAGAAAAACAATAGAATTAATTCATTAAAAGGAATCTTTTTTAATAATAAAATTCATATATAATATAATAATTCTATATTAAAAAATAAAAATAAAAGCCTACAGTTTTATTATCATCAGTATCAAGATCACAAAAGTCATTAGAAGAACATGGAGACAACAAAGAAATCATATGGAATGAATTATCATATTCTATTGTTGTTATTGTAAATATTAAAAAATTATCAATACCAAAAAATATATAAAAACTTTTATTTATAATTTCATTAAATTTATAATTATTGGTAGATTTAAATATCAATATATTTATACATTTTATATAATAAAATTAATCTTGTTTAATAATATATGATAATAAAATTCTTTAAAATTATAATAATGACTATATATATAGACAACAAAAAATTATTTGTACTTTTACGATGTTATGAGCGAAAAAAGTCATATATATCAATATAATTTTAGTACACGTCATGAGTATTATAATGAAGAAAATACTGGCGTACCAAAAACAAAAATTATATACAAATTCTTTACAAAAATTGATGAAGAAATCAAATGGTTAGTTACTATTTTAAATATTTAAATATATAATTTAATATAGAATATTAAATGAAATTGAAATTAGACCATTAACAATCTTGCATATTTTTTTATAAATATTTAAACATTTATCCTGTAAAAAATATATAGTGGAGTTGAATATGATTATGATATAATATTAGGTACTAATAAATCAATAATAACAATTAAATGGGATGGAAGAATTATCAAAAAAGACCCTATTTATGAAATACCGTTTTTAGGACTTACTCCAAATGAAGAAAATGGTAATTAAAAAAAAATAGTAATAATATTATTATAAATATATTTCATATATAAGCATATTAATTAAATTAATGAAGTATGAGCACACAGATTTAATTTTTAATGTAATATTCATATAATATTTAATAATTTTCATATAAATATAAAAAGTATATATTACGCATATATCGAAGAGTAAAAAGTACTCGTTTTCAACATGGATTTTATCAAATAAATCTGTATTCTTAGTAAGTAAAAATAAGCCTTCATCAGATGATAGCTCGGCAAATTCACATCTCTGGGTTGGTATTCAATTTTCTATTGATGAAAAATGTACAGGAGATATATGCATTTCAGAATTTCATCCTTTTTATAAAATGATTGCTTTAGGAACAACAACGTAAAATAATATAAATATATACTAATTCTAGTTAATATAAAGTTTGACTTAATTTTTTTTGTTAACATTATTATTAAAATGTTATAATGGGTGAATTTATATTATAATGCTTTAAATAGTGGGGACGCTATAGTCTATACTGTTAAAGAAGTTAATGAATTGCCTGAATTCTCACATCATTTATCATTTACAAAATCATCTGGTATATACTCAGATATTCAATTAGGGCGTGTTAGTTCATTAGATTGGACTGATGATGGTTATGCTATTGCTATAGGTATGCTCCATTCCGGCTTTGCTGTATGGAGTATTTATGGACGTTTCTTAATGAGTACTATTACAGAAGATACTATTGCACAATCAAAGTAATTTATGAAAAAAAAAAAGAAATATATATATATATATATTTAATATAATGTATAACATACTAAAATTAAAATTTAATATAAAAAAGAGAAATTTCTGATTATATACAAGATGATTATTTTGCTGGTGTAAAAGGATTGGTAAGGATTTTTAACTTTCAGAAAATCATAAAAAAGAATACTTATTTATTATATATTACTAAACTAAATAATGATTAAATTTTATCCAAAAAATATGCTAGTTTTGGGGTTTAAATGGTTATGAACTTTATCTATTACCAACAATTTCTCTTGATAAAGGTACAATAATATATAATATAAAATATCATATTATAAATAGCACATTAACAATCTTTGTTTTCAATATTTATTCATTTCCTTTTTTTTCTTTAGAGTATATTGAAGAAATTTACGTGCTTCAATTTGTCAAGCACCCATTAATACATTCATTAACACAAGTAATAATATTATTTTATTTTTTATTGTTATAATAATAATTATATCTTTGAAATAAGAAAAAAGAAAAGATAATAAATTAATAATTCAATTAAATATTATAATATATTCTTTAAAGGACAATTTACATCATTTATATCTTCACAGTTCAAACTCAATATACTTTTCAGTGGAAAATGACATTAATTCAAGTAATGAAAATCTTAATCTTACACAATGGCAAACTATTCAGGTAAAATTGTTTTAGTATATTCAGTTTCATCAAAGATTTTTATAGACGAGATGATATTAATTTAAGCATTTAATAATAAAAATAGCTTCCAGAAATGTATTTAGTTCATAATTGGCCAATTAGAGTAATATTTACAAATATATAGTGTTAATAACCAATTTTTAACCTATAGTCTAATAATTCTATATTTTATTTTATTATATATATGAAAACATTAAGTATTCTTCGATTGATTATACAGGACAATATTTAGCTATGGCTGGTAAACATGGTTTAATTCATTATAGTTTTGTAACTGCAAGATGGAAGCTTTTTGGAAATGTTCAACAAGTAATTATAAATATAATAATATACGATGGTTTATCAGTGATATTAAAAAATGTTGAAATGATATTCTATTAATTTTTAGGAACAAAGTGTCACATGTTGTGGTGGATTAGTATGGTATAAAAACATCATTATATTTGCTTGTAGGAATGAAGAAAATAAGAAATATGAAGTAATATAGCATAAAAAATATTTATTTATTTACTCATTCATTCATTTATTAATTTATTTATTTATATCACATCATATATATTTAAAATCTTTTGCTTCTTATCTAAGATAAGATACTATAATAGAGATACCAATCTAGATAATTCAAAAGTTCTTTTTATTGAATATCTTCAAGAAGTTGTTTATATGGATATACTTGAAAATAATTTATTAGTTTATACTATTGACAATAAAATTAATCATTTTGTTTTAAATTATGATAGAAAAAGTAGAATATTATAATATATATTATTTACTTTTATTATAAATTTTAAATACTAATCAAAAAATATTCCTTAAACTATTTAGAAAATAAGTTAGATGTGACATATTTTTCTGAATTATCTATTGCTGAGTTTGTCGATGATCCAAGGAATGTTAAAAGCATATCATGGTATCCAGTTAAATTAAGTAAGGATATATAATGATATAATTGTTGGATATAAATTATAAATAATCTCTTTTTAACTTTATAATATTTTAATAATAATAATAAATCAACATCAGGTAAACCTGATCCAAAAGAATTGCTAATGTGTCCAATTCTAATATTATATAAAGGACAATTCAAAATTATAGTTAGAGTAAGTTAATTAATTTAAATAAAATAGAATTCAACGATTAAATTATTTTATTAAGAAATATAATATAATTCTTCAAAAATTAAAATATGTAATTTTAACAAAATAATAAAATAATAGGAAATAGAAAGAATGTATATTCATCATCTAGCAAAAAATATTGAATACTATTGGACTTCAATTGGATGGGATGTTGAAGTAGGAAAATTATACAATTCATTATGGTTGTTTGATGGAAAAGAAATAAAGGTAATTAATTATTATTATTATTATTATTATTATTATTATTATTATTATTATTATTTATACATTTAATATATATAATATTTATAAAAAAAATAAAGATGTGGACAAATATATTATTACAAAATGAAATGAATTCATTATGGAAACATGAATCTTTTGCGCAATTAACTACACCATCATTTACTTTTAAAGTAGATTTTTGCCCATTATGTAACTATTTTTGATTC
Source organism: Piromyces finnis (assembly GCA_002104945.1). Classification (NCBI taxonomy): domain Eukaryota; kingdom Fungi; phylum Neocallimastigomycota; class Neocallimastigomycetes; order Neocallimastigales; family Neocallimastigaceae; genus Piromyces; species Piromyces finnis. The sequence goes on from MCFH01000030.1 coordinate 365,354, forward strand.
TATTTTAGATAAATAATAAATATTTTTATTTATTCTTTCTTTTTTTTAATTATTCATTTATTTATTTCAAAATTAGTGGTTCTGTTATACAAAGGAATTATTATGGGTGTAAGCCAATCATTATCATTAAAATGTAGTATGGAAATTGTTTATTTTAAACCAGAAAAGAAATCGCACCTTTTCCTTCCATATTTTATAAAATATCTATTATCCAATAAGTAAAAAATATATTTATTTATACTTTTTTTATAAATATAATTAAAGTTAAAAAAAAGTTATTACAATCCTTAATATTGAATTGAAAAGAAAAATATCTAACTATTAACTTAATATCAATTTATTAATTATTATATATTAAAATTAAAAAATTAATTTTTTCTTCGACAGTATGTATGATGAAGCTGTTAGATTTGTTGATTGCTTCCAAAATCTTGAATATTTTGGACATGCCTTAGAATTATTACTACATTATGTCTTAGAAGAAGAAGTTGAAAAAAGAAAGCACAACGATGGAAAAAGTAATATCTTCAATACTCACTAAATCATTAAATGAGACATAATTTTGAAAATTAGTTGTTAACCTTTTTTTTATTATTATTTTTTATTGTTTATTTATTTTAGGTGAATTACTACAACTTGTCATTAAGTTTATTAAAAACTATAATCAATACTTTGATATTATTGTTCAATGTGCAAGAAAAACAGAAGTTATGGTTTGGGAATATTTCTTTTCTATCGTTGGTGATCCTAAAATATTGTTTAAGGTATTTTTTTTATTTATTTTATTTTTATTATTTTTAATCTATAAATAATGAATATCTTTATCTTAAAATAATAATGATTTAACACAAGATATTTTATTCACAAATATTATATATATTTTCTTGTTATTTATAAAAATCATTTCCGTATAATAGCAATGTCTTAGTGATGGCCGTTTAAGAACAGCAACTTCCTATTTAATTATTATTCAAACTTTAGAACCATTAGAAGTTAGTGAAAAGGTAAAATATATATATATATATATATTTCAAAATGAATACAAATGGGAATGTAATATGTATTAAAACAATGAATTAAAATTTATATAAATTTATACAAATAATTATTATCATAACATAAATAGATGGCTGTTGATTTATTAGAAAAGGCATTTGAAATGGAAGATTACAATGTAAGATTAATAAAAATTTGATTTTTTTTTTTTTTTTTTAGTTTTTTAATAATTAAATTGTTGTTATTTATTTTCTTTCTTTTTTTTTATAATAATATAAATTTTTTATTAAAGTTATGTCAAGAATTAATTAGATTCCTTTCAACTATTAATGGTAATTTCAACTATTCAAAATAATTTAAATACATATATATATTTGTAAATATTAAATTTTTATTATAACAATTCCAATAACATATTATTATAGATTCCGGATATATATTATTCTCAAAATTTAATAAAGATGTAGAAACTTCAGAAAATAATTCAACAAAGAATATGTACGATTATATTATATATTAATTTATTGTTCTTAGAATTATTATAACCTATTGTTTTTTTTATCTTTCTTTAAATAAATATTTTAGAAAACCAAATGAACTTATTCAAGAAACTCAAGTAAATGATAATAATAAAAATAAAATAGTTGAATTTGATAATATTAGTAATGTTAGTAATGATAATGAAGAAATGTCTGAAGATAAGAAGATTATGGAATTAGAAAAACTTGGTAAAAAGAAGGATGAACAATCCAAATCATTAATTGAATCTGATTTAGTAAATATTATTAATATTAAATACATTAAAATAATAATAATAATAATAAAAATAATAATAGAATTATTTTAAATTTTATATTAAATATATTTTTATTTTTATTTTTTTTTTTTTTCAAAACTATATAATTAGATTCATATTGAGGATTTAATAATAAAACAAGCCTATGTTTTATTATCACAGAATAAAATACGATCATTAAGTAAAATTGCCCGATTTTTAGGCTTTCCGTTAAAAGAATGGCTTATAAAACTAAGAGAAGAAGAGTACATATATTAATATACTAATACTATCAAAAATTTTAAACAATGAGTTTATTTGTTAAATATATAAATTATATATTTAATATTTATTTTTAACTTTCATTTAATCATATTTTATTATTCTTTCAATTTACATAAAGGGATAACAGTAAATTTGAGATTGAAAATTGGAATGAAGTTTTTATCTCATTACACGAACAATTTAAATGGCCATTACCAGGTAAGTTTTATTATAATAATAAATATTATCAATAGTCGGTTAATTCTAATATTTTTTTTAAAAATAATAATAATAATAATAATAGATGATATTTTATCTGTAAAGCATTATATTCAAGACTACATAGAAAATATACTTATCATAGACAAAGAAAATGAAAATTTAAATGATAATTTGACAAGTCCATTATCTGATAAAGAGAGTGATGGAAGAAATAAATTTATTAAAAAAAGAATTAATTCAAATACCATTCATATTCCTGTCACTAAAAAATTCATTCATAATGAAATTGATGAAATAAAGTAAAAACTAATTATTTTAAATATATCTTCAAAAAATAATAATTATTATTATTATATAAAAATATTAAGTAAATAATAACATAATATTATTTATTTATATTCTTATTTAGCTTTTTAATCCACATTTTCCAGGAAATTAAAATGAATGATTGGGTATTATTATTATCATCATTATCGTTTAATATTCAAGTAATTGTTAACACATTATTAAATAGTAACGAAAAACAACAAATTTATATAGAAAAATTAAAAAAAGCATTATTGTATTCCAAAGGGAAAGGATATCCACCTCTTTTTAATGCTATTAAAGATATTTTAGATAAAAATGAAATAAAACGAAAAGAAAAAGAAGTTGAATAAATAAATAAAAAAAAAATAATAAATTAAATGATTTAATATATATTGTAAAAAAAAAAAAAAAAAAAAAAAAAAAAAAAAAAGAATAAATCAAAATAAAATATATACAAAATATAAAAGCAAAAAAAAAATAATAATATTAATCAATTATAATAGGTTTTCTTATAAAAATGTATATTTCAATTTATAATTTTTCTTCTTTTGGAATATGGTAATATCTTTTATCTAAAAAACAGAATATACTTTTTATTTTTTATTTAACAGTGGTAACATTTACTTTATTAGAATTTAATAAAAAAAAAAAATAAACTTTATTAAATATAAATGAATAAAAAAAGAAAATAGTAATCCTATTAAAAAAGTGTTTTTTTTTTTTTAGACTAGGAAGAGATTAAAAAGGTGATAAACTCCATTCTAATAACACAATCATCAAACCCTCATATTAAATTTTTGAATACCTTCTTAATAGTAAAAATAGCAAAACAAAAAACACATTTAAATTTTTTATAAAGATTGATTTTTAATAATATATATATTTATAATTTTTTTTTTTTTTTTTTTTTTTTTTTTTTTAATGGCATCAAATATTTTAAACTTTATTATTAATTTAATTAAAATTATAATACATGTAATAAAAAAATTAAAATAAAAATAAAAATAAAAAAAAATATGTTTAAATAAACACAAATGAATAAAAATTGGGTATAATGTATTCTAGTAATTTTAATTAAAGTAAGAAAGCCACTATCATACTAAAGTATAATAATTGTATTTGACTTCCAATGGGACACCGAGCCAAAGATCGAAATTTTGTCATGGAACAAAATTATGATCTCCATTGGTTGCGCTGGCCCTCCTGGCCTGTCTTACTGTTTCTTCAGCATTGACGCTCTTGGATGTTGCTACAAACCTTTTGAACATTGACCATTGCTGGCCAATAGCAAAAGGCATGATTTTGGTTAGAAGTTCCGCGGTTACCGTCAAGAATGGTGATCCTTCATTAGTACCAGATTGAATCTGACGCTTACAAAGTTCTTTCCATTCCCTTGAATTGTAATTAATATTGTTAAAACTTCTTCCCCCAAGAAGGAATTTAAATATTTTACTGCACACACTAGAATAATCATACACATTAATATTCACCGGATTATTAGAACTATTACTATCATTAACTAAATTACTATCTAAATTAGAATTATTATCTTCACTATTGCTATCATTACTAGTATTATTATTTCTATAACTACTATTGTTATTATTACTATTTCTATTATTACTATTGTTACTATTACTATTGTTACTATTACTATTGTAATTATTATTACTACTACTGTTACTATTACTATTAATGTTATTGCTATCTCTACTGATATTAACATTTTCATTATTATTGATAGGACTATTGGAATTACGTTGGCTGAAAAAATTTAGTAGCTGGACTATGGAAACATAATATTTAATACGGATATCTCTAAATGTTGGACAATCTAATAACCAATGTTTAATACTTTGATCTCCACACTTGCAACATGGACAGTAGTTAGGACAAACTGGATCAACAAATTTAGCAGCTTTGGCAACTCTAGCATCCAACTTATATCCGCTTCTTGCTTTCAATAGCCAGTAGAAGCCATAGGCAAACTCTGGGTACTCATAACATAATTTAATAAAATCTTTAGTTTCAATAAATTTATTATCATCATAATATTGCGCTTTGAATGAATTCCCTTTGAGATCTTTCCAATAAAAGTTTTTAACTGCTTTAACATCTCCATGTTTCTTTAATTTTTTATCAAGTGTCCTACTTGATTTGCACCACGTGTATTTTCTAAATTTAGGAATGTAATTGACAAGGTGTGAGATAATACAATTTGAGTTTTTCCATTTGTTAAAACATCTAACCTGAGCTAACGCACATTTGGCTGACAATGGAGGAATATTCAAATCTTTTGAAATAGAGTATAAAGATATAAACGATACAGCTTTATGAACTCCGGCAACCCATCGTATTCCTTTGTTAACATGCTTTTTTTTTTTTTTTTTTTTTTTTTTTTTAACGGCATCAAATATTTTAAACTTTATTATTAATTTAATTAAAATTATAATACATGTAATATAAAAATTAAAATAAAATAAAAATAAAAAAAATATGTTTAAATAAACACAAATGAATAAAAATTGGGTATAATGTATTCTAGTAATTTTAATTAAAGTAAGAAAGCCACTATCATACTAAAGTATAATAATTGTATTTGACTTCCAATGGGACACCGAGCCAAAGATCAAAATTTTGTCATGGAACAAAATTATGATCTCCATTGGTTGCGCTGGCCCTCCTGGCCTGTCTTACTGTTTCTTCAGCATTGACGCTCTTGGATGTTGCTTCAAACCTTTTGAACATTGACCATTGCTGGCCAATAGCAAAAGGCATGATTTTGGTTAGAAGTTCCGCGGTTACCGTCAAGAATGGTGTTCCTTCGTTAGTACCAGATTGAATCTGACGCTTACAAAGTTCTTTCCATTCCCTTGAATTGTAATTAATATTGTTAAAACTTCTTCCCCCAAGAAGGAATTTAAATATTTTACTGCACACACTAGAATAATCATACACATTAATATTCACCGGATTATTAGAACTATTACTATCATTAACTAAATTACTATCTAAATTAGAATTATTATCTTCACTATTGCTATCATTACTAGTATTATTATTTCTATAACTACTATTGTTATTATTACTATTTCTATTATTACTATTGTTACTATTACTATTGTTACTATTACTATTGTAATTATTATTACTACTACTGTTACTATTACTATTAATGTTATTGCTATCTCTACTGATATTAACATTTTCATTATTATTGATAGGACTATTGGAATTACGTTGGCTGAAAAAATTTAGTAGCTGGACTATGGAAACATAATATTTAATACGGATATCTCTAAATGTTGGACAATCTAATAACCAATGTTTAATACTTTGATCTCCACACTTGCAACATGGACAGTAGTTAGGACAAACTGGATCAACAAATTTGGCAGCTTTGGCAACTCTAGCATCCAACTTGTATCCGCTTCTTGCTTTCAATAGCCAGTAGAAGCCATAGGCAAACTCTGGGTACTCATAACATAATTTAATAAAATCTTTAGTTTCAATAAATTTATTATCATCATAATATTGCGCTTTGATTGAATTCCCTTTGAGATCTTTCCAATAAAAGTTTTTAACTGCTTTAACATCTCCATGTTTCTTTAATTTTTTATCAAGTGTCCTACTTGATTTGCACCACGTGTATTTTCTAAATTTAGGAATGTAATTGACAAGGTGTGAGATAATACAATTTGAGTTTTTCCATTTGTTAAAACATCTAACCTGAGCTAACGCACATTTGGCTGACAATGGAGGAATATTCAAATCTTTTGAAATAGAGTATAAAGATATAAACGATACAGCTTTATGAACTCCGGCAACCCATCGTATTCCTTTGTTAACATGCTTCTGAGCAATCCTAGACCTAGCTTTGTTGGATCCAAGTAATGGTGCAAAGTATGAAACTCTGCTAATCACTTGTGAGTTAAGTACTAGTTTTTTGAAAGGAATAGGAATATTAGGATTTCTTAAGAATTTACTGACTGAGAAAAGCCCTTTCAAAACCTTGTTATTAAGAGCTTTAATTACTGGTTTAAGGGACAGATTCTTATCAAATGGAACACCAAGATAAGTATAACAATCAGTAGTTGGAATGGGTTGTCCTGCTAAGTAAAATGTTGGATCTCTCTTGTTCTGATTTTCTATTGATTCAGGACGAATCACCATCGTTGAACATTTCTGGATACCAAATTCCATTTCATTATACAATGCCCATTCATTAACTCTTCTAAGCATCTTTTTTAAGCATCCTCTTGTTGGAGCACAAATAACTATATCATCTGCAAAAAGTCCACCACAGCATCGAGTGTCACCTAAACTGACTCCTAGATCTTCGCACTCTCTAAATATATCATTAATAAAGAGATTAAAGAGAATAGGAGAAAGAGGGCAACCTTGACGGACTCCTTTCTTCACATCAAAAGATTTCGAGAATTGTCCATCTAATTTGACATTAGCCTTAGATGTTAAATATAAATTTTTGATAAATTGTAGACTCTTACCTCGGATTCCTAAACAATCTAATTTATGGAGAATATTACCGATTGGGACTGAATCGTATGCTTTCCTGAGATCTAAAAAGGCCAAATATGTCTCTTTATTATCTAATTGACGTCTACGGCATATTTCTTGGATTGAAATGAAAAGACTAATACTTTCTTCCTTTTTTCGAAAACCAAATTGTTCAGGTCTAATGAAATTATTCTTTAGACCATATTCTGAGATTCTAGTGGTGACAATTTTGGAAATCAACTTAATACCATTATTGATAAGTGATATACCTCGATAGTTATCACAATCTGTCAAATCACCCTTCTTAGGAATAGAAACAATACTGGATTCATTCCATGAGTTGGGGAAATCTCCATCCCAAATACGGTTGAATAATTTAAGAATAAAATTTAAACCATGAGCATCATTATCTGAAGTAGTATTACCAGAAGAATTATTATCTGTAGCATTATTAGAATCATTACTTGATGGAATTAATGCTTTGTAAAATTCAATTGGAATACCAACCGGACCTGATGCTTTATAATTTGGAGTAGTGAGGATAGCTGACTTGACTTCATCAATACTAATATCTTGGTTGATATCCCACTCATCAAGCATAGGAAGTGAAAAACGTTTATTCGTTGGTTCTTCATACCAATGCTCCAAATCAAGACTTACACCACTTGGGTCTGATGCAAGATTTTCGAAATGATCATGCCACACATCTAGTTGTTCTTCCGTAGCAACAATTAATTCTCCATTTTTATTTTTAATTGGTTGAGCAATAAAGAAAGAATCTTTTCCAATTTTTGCAGTTTTCTTGATCCATTTCCAGGCCTTCTTAGGATTATGACTCTTCATATACTCACATCCTGTTTTAATCCAATGAAGATATTCTTGCTTCCTAAATTCATTACATCTTTTGTGGATGTAATCAATGAGTTTACGGTAGATTTTAATTCTTTTAATAAATTCATCTATATCATAAATTCTTTCTTTTTTAAATCTCTTATACAACTTCATTTTGATTTTTTGAAGATTAAAAATTTGTTGTGAAATATGAAATGAAGACTTTATAACATTATTTGCTGAAGTAATACTGAGCTCGTCTGCAATTGAAAAAGCAGTTGAAGTAAACTCTTTGGAAAGTTCATCTGTAGAAACATTAGGATCGTTGGATTTTGCTGAAAGTATTTGGAATTTATTATGACTGAGAATAGATTCCTTTTCCTCAATACATTTTAATCTATTCCATTTCAGAATTTTCTTAGGAACATTAAAGTCATTAGAAAAATCTTCCATAGGAATAATTTTACCATTAATAAGAAGTGGCTTATGGTCTGATACAGGATAAAAATTATTTATAAATGATCCTGAGTGAATAAGATCTTTTATCTTCGAATTGATAAGAGCATGGTCAATGTCGGAAGATTGATCACCTCGAGTCCAAGAGATAGTAGACCCTCTAAGCGGAAGAATTTCCCAATCTCCTAATCCATTAGTTGATAACCAGTTGGATAATTTTACTTTAGACATATTAAAATCACCAACAAGAATCGATGGATGGGATGAATGAGTTTGTAACCACAAGCGAACTTCTAACTTTGCATGATCAACATAGATGTTGTGATGACTATGAGGCATATAAACATTACCAATCGAGCATTTGAATCTATTCCAGAGACTAAAAGTATAAATAGAAATAATATACTTTCCAGAGAAGTTTTCAAGTGAGGCTTGACATGAATTGTGAAAACCTAAATATAAACCTCTCATTCCCGGAACTGATTCGTCAGCTTTCTTGAAAAAGTGTCTATAGTTTCGCAAAGTAACACGACAAGGATAATCTGTATTCGATCCAGAACCATTACCAGTTTCTTGGAAACATAAAAATAATGGTTTGAAAATAGCTGTGAAATAGCTAATACTATCTCTCTTTTCGTGATTCCACCCATTGGTGTTCCAACTAAGACAAAAAGAAAAGTTATCAGGCTTGTTGGATGAGGAAGAATCGTTGCTATTATTATTATTATTAAAGTCATCGTTATTAATGGATGATGCATCAGAGGAATAAGTAGAACTATTACTAGATGGCTGTGAAACTGAAGAACTATCAACTATTGAACTGTTATCAGAGTTGATAGAGCTATTAGAATTAATTGTTGAATGTTGAGATTGAAATTGTGTTTGCTGTAGATCTGGAATATTTTCATGATTGGAAACTTGTTGAAGATCTTGTTGAAGATCTAGTTGAAGATCGGATTGTTGATGAGATTGTTGAACTGATTGTTGAAATGATTGTTGAATAGAATGTTGATGTTTATTAGAAACTAAAATTTTACGTTTGAGAGTGGAAAAAGTGTATTTGTGATTCCTTCTACTACGAGCTGAAAAGGAAATTGAGGTAACTGAAAGTTTCTTCTTTAACATGTGTAAGATTTTAATACAATCTTTCGATGAACCATGAACCTTGACTAAGAAAAAGTGATCATTGAAAGTCTGAAAATATTTAACACTAATAACTGAATTAAATTTATCTTCTAGAATAACCTCGAGTTTTTCCCATAGCATATTTACTGACCATGATCGAATACCACGGATAAAGAAGGAGCGAATATCATCTAAGGGGATACCATAAGACCGGGTACCGCGTCTGATATAATTCTTGTCTTTAATATAAAGGACTGACATGATAATAAATTCTAATTAAAAATATTGAATATAAAATAAATACTAATAAAAATTATAAATATAACGTATATGGAAAAAAAATCTGTCTCTCTCTCTCTTCTTAAAAGTACTGGATAGTACAAAAATTGTTACGATGCTTTGTTTAAAGTTTCTTTTTTTTGAATTCTAGTTGTAAATTTTCTTTAAAAATTCTAGTTTTGGTTTGTTGTTAGTAAATTCGAATCGCTTTTTGATACTAAAATTGTTTGACTTTACTTTTCATTAAATATTTAAATTGATAAAAAATTTGAATCAAGAATGTCGACACCAGAAAGCTTGTGAGTAGTATTTTTACATGATGTAGAGTGAATCAGTCTCTTACAAGAAACAATACAACAATAGCTACATGAATATAAAAATACAATGCAAATGCTAAAGTTGACTACATTGGATTCTTACAAGAGAAGAGTAGTACTACATGAATACATGAATAAAAGAAAAAAATACAACAACAAAATGTATTACTCTTCTAATTAAATACTATACAAACTTACCTGAGTATCAAACATTCAACTTATTCATCAAATACTTAAATTCGATGAATAAAATGTTTTTTAATCGCTCAGTACCATGAGCTTAGTCCTAATAATTTTCCCTTAAAGACTAACCAAGCATCCATTGCGCAATGCTTGGATTTAATTCTTTCTACTCTCTCAGTACCATGAGCATGAGTAGACCCCCTTGATAAACTCCATTATTAAATAAATGAAGGCACGTTCCTAAGAGGGCACCAAGCATCCATTGCGCAATACTTGGATTTAATTCTTTCTACTCTCTCAGTACCATGAGCATGAGTAGACCCCCTTGAGAAACTACATTTATTAAATAAATGAAGGCACGTTCCCAAGAGGGAACTCTGCTAATCACTTGTGAGTTAAGTACTAGTTTTTTGAAAGGAATAGGAATATTAGGATTTCTTAAGAATTTACTGACTGAGAAAAGCCCTTTCAAAACCTTGTTATTAAGAGCTTTAATTACTGGTTTAAGGGACAAATTCTTATCAAATGGAACACCAAGATAAGTATATATATATTTATAAATCTTTAAAATAAACAAAAAAATACCACAATTGTTTCTAAAATATTTTTTTAAAAAATTTTTATTTTTATTTGCTTCAGAATTTTTTTTTTTTTTTTTTTTTTTTTTGTTATTGAAAATGAATAAATAGTATCTCTAAAAAAAATAAATACATTTATATTTTTATAGTTTATATTTAATATTAAAAAAATATATATATAATTATTTTTTTTTTTTGAATTAATAATATTATTAGTTAACGATTGCGTTTATTTTTCTTTTTATAAAACAAGAGAAAAATAAATGTGTAACGTGATTTAATTATAAATTAAAAAATATTTTTAAAATAAATTAATAAATTGTTTTCCTTAAAGCTTAATATATGTTTTGCTATGTTTCTGTATTTTTTTAAATTAACTAATGTGATATTCACAATTTAAAAATTCATGAATAATTTCATTATTTGATTATAACATCATATTATTTTATGTGGTATTTTAAACAATAAAAATTTATTTTAAATTTGTTTATAATTCATCTTTAACATTCTTTTCTTCTTCTTCACCGTCAACTTCTTCAATAACTTCGGTTTTAGTTTCAGATTCCTTTTCATCAACAACTTCTTCATCTTCAACCTTTTGAGTTTCTTCATTTTCAGCTTCTTCGGTGGTTTCATTTTCTTGTTCACCAACTTCTTCAACACCTTCTTCTTCAGTGTTTTCCTTCTTAGCCTTAGTAGACTTCTTCTTCTTCTTACCGGCCTTAGCGGCGGCTTCTGGATCAGCATATTCTGGAGCTGGCTTAGTTTCATATTCAACCTTCTTGGATAATTCAACACCAAGATTCTTTCTTAAGATACGGTCAATACGATCAGCGAACTTTCTGTTATCATTGATAGTGTAACCAGAACGTAACATAGCAGTTTCGAATAATACCATAGATAATTCTTCAGTAGCCTTATTAGTCTTTCCTTCGCTTACCTTTTCTAAAAGAGATTCAATAACTGGGTGCTTTGGATTAATTTCCATATGCTTACGTTGACCAGAGTAAATAACCTTCATGTATTGATCTTGAGTTGGAATAGCTTGAGCATTCATAAGACGTTCCATGTTTCCGGACCAGCCGTATTCATTGGCAACAATAGCGCATGGACTCTTAGTAAGACGGTTAGAAACGACAACACTTTCAATGTAATCCTTTAAGGTTTCCTTTAAGTAATCAGCTAATGGCTTGAATTTTTCATTCATAGACTTGTAATATTCTTCAGTTTCATCATCTTCATCACCAAACTTTAAACCAACCTTAGCAATATCTTGGAACTTCTTACCTTCATATTCTGGCATACTACTGAAAACGTATTCATCAATTGGTTCTGGACAGTATAAAACTTCATAACCACGGTTAACAACATTTTCAATGAATGGAGATTTCTTAATTTCTTCAAGAGTTGGACCAGTTAAATAGTAAATTTGTTCTTGACCCTTACGCATACGACTAATGTAGTCTTGTAAAGTAACTAACTTCTTACCATTGGAAGAGTGGAAACGTAATAACTTAGCAAGCTTGTTTCTGTGAGTGTGGTCTTCGACAACACCAAGCTTAATAGAAGTACCAAATTCCTTCATGAATGAATTATACTTTTCTTCATTCTTTTGTAACTTAGTGAACATTTCAATAGCCTTAGAAACAACCTTCTTTTGAATAACCTTTAAGATTGGTAAATGTTGAATGGTTTCACGAGAAACATTTAATGGGAAATCATCTGAATCAACTAAACCACGAACAAAGGATAACCATCTTGGAATGAATTCTGGCATTTCATCAGTAATGAAAATACGCTTAACATATAACTTAATTGGACTAACATTTTCGTTAATATGAGTCATGAATTCTTGTGGAGCCTTTCCTGGGATATATAATAAACAACGGAAATCAGTTTCACCTTCAGCTCTGAAGTGAATGTGAGCTAATGGATCATCACTAACTCTAGCGAAAGCTTGGTAAAATTCAACGTATTCTTCCTTACTAATATCCTTTGGTTTTCTAGTCCAAATTGGCTTGTTTTCGTTCATAAGTTCCCACTTAGTGACAGTCTTTTCAACCTTCTTGAACTTTGGCTTCTTTTCTTCTTCTTCAACATCTTCAACATCATCTTCATCATCAGAATCCTTTTTCTCAGCAGCAGCTTCGGTGGTTTCTTCTTCAATTGGTTCTTCAACAGTTTCAGTACTGGTAGCCCAAAGGTAAATTGGGAAGTTAATGAATTGAGAGTACTTAGTAATGAGGTCACGAAGAGTATCATCATCAACATATTCTAAAGCATCTTCACGAAGATTTAAAGTAATTTCAGTACCACGTCCTAAAGTATTACCTCTTGGATCCTTGTAAACCTTGAAACCATTTTCAGCATCAGATTCCCAAATGTATTGGTCATCATCATTATGCTTAGAAGCAACAGTAACCCAATCAGCGACTAAGAAAGCACTGTAGAAACCAACACCAAATTGACCAATAAGGGAAGAATCAGCAGTTTCTTCATCTTCCATAGCCTTTAAGAATTCAGAAGTACCAGATTTTGCAATAGTACCTAAGTTATTAATTAAGTTTTCCTTAGTCATACCAATACCAGAATCAGTAATAACAATCTTCTTGTTTTCTCTATCAGCCTTAATAGTAACGTTTAAGTGTGGGTTGCTAATAAGAGCCTTATCATCAGTTAAAGCTAAGAATCTAATCTTATCTAAGGCATCAGAACCATTGGAAATAAGTTCACGAAGGAAAATTTCCTTGTTCTTGTAAATAGAATTAATAATAAGTTTCATAAGTTTATTAACTTTTATTGTTTTAAATAGATGTCAACAAAAATTGATATAAATTATTATTTTAAATAAAAAAAAAGTTAATTATATTATTTATTAATATTTTATATACATAGTTTTTACAATAAAAAAGACATTAACCATAAATTGATTATCAGAATTTTTTTTAAATAATCTTTTCTCTACTAATAATTAATATATATATAAATATAATATTTTACCTTCAGTTTCGAATTCATGGCTTTCAGCTTGTTCCTTAGCTTGTTCCATTTCATCAGCTTCACCTTCAGCCTTGACGGCTACGGCGAAGAAGATCACTAATGTAACTAAATATTTGAATAATGATTTAATATTCATTTTTTTCTTGTTATAAACAATTCAATGTTCTCTTTTTATTTTTTTTTATTTTTTTTTTCTTATTGATTATTCTATAATTTATTTCTTTTTTTATTTTTTCTTTGTGCTTTACTTTTGGTATTCTGATTTTTTTTTTTTTTTAAATAATTATTTACAAATCAATTGCAAACTCTTATCTATTTCTTTATTTCTTTATTTTTTTTTTATCTTGTATATTTACAAATATTAAAAGATTTTCTTTTTATAAATACAAAATTTTTTGTATAAAATAAAACAAAAAAAAACTTCCCTAAAAAAATATTAATAAAAAAAAAACTTTTAAAAAAAAATAAAAATCTTTTTTTTAAAATAATAAATAAAGAAAAGGAAATTTTTTTATCTTTTATATAATTTTGGTTAAATCAATTAATCAATACTATTAATAATTTATTTTTTATATTTATTTATTATTATACGTTGTAAAATTATGTTATTAATTTATTTAATTATTATTGAGCTTTTTCAGTGATTTATTAATATTTATTTAAACAATATATTTCTTAATAAAGTTATACACCTTCTATTAATTTCTATTATCAATTTATATTAGTAAATATATTAATAAAGTTATAATAAATTGTATTAATTATAGAGTTAAATATATTTGCTTGTATTTCTTTTATTTATAATAATATATATTAATTCAATTATTTTATATAATATTATATATAAAACCTAATAAAAAAAAAGTCATGTAATTAAAATTTAACAAAGGTAAATTATGTTAATATGAAATCTTCATTAAAAGAAAACTATTTGTATAATAAATGGAAATATAAAAATTACGCATTCATAACTATTTCATTCATACCATAGAATAAAATCAATGTTTATTATGATATTGAAACATAGTTATCAAGTTACTTTTGTATTGAAATAGCAATGAATATTTAAACAATTATTTCAGTATTATAGATAATTATAATTATGTTAACAAATATTAATAATTATAATAGATTGTCCCAATTTTTCAATTATCTTTTTTAGTAATGAAAGCAATACAACAAAAATCAACAGAGTAAATATATTATTTTTGTGGTAATAATCTATATTATTTCCACTAAACTATATTACAATCCCTTCATTATGAATATCATAGGATTGATACTTTTCAATTTGAACTTTTCAACTAAAACGAATCTTTAATATTATTTTAAAAGTTTAATTTATGATTAATTAAAAACTTAATTAATTTTGTTAATTTATTAAAATATGTCTACAATTAATTGTGATATATACTATAATATATGTAGTAATTAAATGATCCATCGCATAATTTTAATATAATAAAAAAATAATAATAATAAATAGAGTTATAAGTTGCTAAAAATGTCATAATTAAATACTATATAATAAGGTTTAATATTTACTCTATTTATTAATATTAAAAATTAAAAAACTAAATTAAAATGTTTTGAAATAAAAAACAACAAAAAATATATAAAAATTTATGATCCATTCCTATATTGTTGGAAAACGGCCATTGGAGGGTTACCATCATACGCTGCGCGTAATTATTGGTTATTTCAATAATTTTTGTAATAAAGTATAAAATAAAATAATAAAAATCCTTTTCTATAAAGGAGTAAGATATGAAAAGTATTATTATTTTTATAAAAATAGGATCTCGGTTCTGTTTTTATAATAATTATTTGAATATGGTAATAGCAAATAATTAAATATATGAAATAAAATTCAGTTTTAAAATTATAAAAATTATTATTTTTTACTTATTAATTTGTTAAGAAAAATAGTTATAAAAATATTTTAATAAAATGAAATAATGTACATAAAAAATTATAATTAAACTAATAAATTTATGTTATATCACCATTAGTTCACGTTATTTAGTGATTATTTTAATTTATTTCATGTAATTATAAAATAAATAAGTTTTATAAATTATATTCATAATTATATATTAATTATTAATTATTAGATTTCTTTTAACATGTTAATTTTAAAAATAAACAAATTTATAATATCAAGGCATTTTCCTTTTAAAATAAACAAGATTGTTTAATGGATAAAAATTTTAATGCTTCATATACACTAATTTATATAGCCATATAAATAAAATAAAAAAAAATATCACTAATAATAAAATTAATAAAATAACAGACATATCAACAATCAATTCAGTATAATTATTTTTTACTTCATTAATTATTGTTTTATTTTATTTTAATTTTTTTTTTTGTTCTTTGTACTATAATAAAAAGAAATACTTTGTAATGAAATATAATAGTTAATCTTCCTAAATTTTCATTTATTAAAAATAATTATAACTTGAAAATATGTTAATAATAATAATAATAATAAATGAAGAATAATTAAAATATTAAAACATTACTTTTTCATTAGTTTTAAACAAAACATTAAATAAATTGTTCCTTTATTAATATTATTTTTATTTATTATTCTAATCCTCTATAGATATAAAATTATCCACATATTTAGTTTTTATAATTGAAGAAATATCACATGAAAAAATATATTTATGTATCTATATTAGAATTTATGTGTTTAATTAATATATTTCTTTTTTTTTTTTTTTTTTTTTTTGTGATATTTTAATTAATTCCTAATTTTAATTATATTTTTTTTTTTAAAAAAAATACAAATTATATATATATATAAAAGGAAAATAAAGTAATAGCTGTTTAATTTTAGTTATATATTATATATTAAATGAAAATTGCATATTGAAAAATATTTAGTAATGTAGTTGTAGTACTAAAAAATATAAAAATAATTTTAAATAAAAATATTCATAATTAATAAAAAATTTTGAATTTTACTTTATAATCAAAATTTATAATTCTATTATAATGAAACATCGTTATAATCAATAACAACAACATATTTATTATTTAATTTTTTTGATATTAATATTTATTATATACTTAATATGTCATACATCAACTATATATATTTTCAATACAATATATTTAAAGATGGAAACTCCACCAGCAACCAAAAGTATTCTTAAGCACGGAAGTAGTAGTGAAAGTGTTGACAAGAATTCAGTGTAAATATATATATCTTTTTTGTTTATAATTTATATTCACTTGTATATATATAAAAGATCAATAATATTAAATGTTTTTTTCATAAATAATAAATGTATAATTTTTGAATTTTATTTTTTTTATAAAACATTTAATGAAGTAAAATGTAATTTAAATATATTTATACATATAGATGTATTTATATTTAATCTTATTTTAATTATTTGTTATATATATGTAATGTTGATTATTATTAATGGGCGTTTTTTTAATTTATTAGAATTTCAATTAATAATTTTAATGATACTAATTTCATTCTAATATATAAATTTTAATAGTAGTAGAATTCGTTGGGATGAAGATAATATTATGATGACAGAAGCCGACAGAGGAAAAACTATGAAAATTACAGAACCAAAAACACCATTTATTCGTTATAACATAGAAAAGGATGAAGTTTATGGTCATACAGGTAAATAATAATCAATCATTTCGTATATTTGTTAATAAAATTATATATTTATCTCTCTCTCTCTTTTTTTTTTTTTAAAAAAAAAAAAGGAAAAGAAAAGAAATTTCAAAATAGTTTAAAATTTGAAATCTCAATCTAAAGATTAATATAAATTTCTTTAAAAATTTAGTATAATATTAATATGTGTATATTTGTTTATAAATATTTCTAAAGACATATAGTTTTTATTTTTGAATATTTGAATATTATTAATAAGATTTATATTTTTTCAATAAATGGAGTCATTAATATGTTTTATATTTTTTAATAACTAGCTGCTGTTGAACCAATAGAATTAACAATGGCATTAGAAGCTGAAAAACAAGAAATGCCAAGTTTTTCATTAGGTGGTAGTGAAGAATTCGAAGATGAACAACAAGAAAATGTTCAAGATGATGATTGGGATGATGAAGATGATGAAGAAGAAACCGAAGAAGGTGTTTTATAATTTTTTTTTATTATTAAAATTTTTACCAATGAATAATGTATTAATTAAAATTAATTACTGTAATATTATTCAATAAAGAACGTAAGAAACGTGAAGATTTTAAAAAAAAGAGAGCTGAACACTACAATATGAAGGAAGCTTTAGCTTTATTACATAGAAAAAACTTCGATGATGAAGATGAGGATGAAGAATAAGTAATGATATCAACCTAAAATTGTATATTATTGATAATTATTAATATAAAATCATATTTCTTTTCCAAAAAGCGAAATTTAAAAACAAAAACAAGAAATTTAAGGAAAATCAATTAAATTAGATAGTAGTAAATAATGAAATTATTAGAATAAACAAATATTTGTTCAGAAATTGTAATATGTATATATTTAGAGCTATAATAAAATGTTAATTTTACATTTTTTTTTAAAAAAAAGTATTCATATTTAAATATTAATGAATATTTATTTTAAATAAATAAAATACAAGATTTCAAAATAAAAAATAAGTAAAATAGAAATTATAAAATATAAGATATAAAGTATGCATAAATTTGATATAAAAATAAAAAATTAAAAATTATTTTTGTTTGCATTATTACTTCTCGTTAAAAAGTAAAAAGTATTTTTAATAAAAACTTTAATATATTTACTTTATTAAAACAGATTTTTAATAAGAAATATCCTTAAAGATAGCATAAATAATTTATACTTGATTTTAAAATATTATATATAATTTGTTATGATTAGACGAAAAGTTCCTTAATATAATAGGAATATAATAATGTAATAATAACCCTAGTTAGCAATTATTAAAAGTATTTATTAGCTTATTATAAAAGGAATAAATAATTTTTATTTTTATTTTTTAAAGACAATACTTTTTTTTTTTTAATTTAATAATATTCTTTATATATGATTTATATATAGGAAATTATAATTTACTTTTTTTTTTAAAAAATAATTAAAATACAAAATTTTCATTTTAAATATCAAAAGGTTTTTAATAGTAACAAGTAATAAAATCAAATGTAATAATTATTAAATAATTATATTTGTATAATTACATAAAATTAATAAATATTCTAATATGAATTGTAATTTTAAATTTGATATCTATATAATAAAAACATTGAAATGGAAACATTGAAATATAAAATGAAATACTTAACAAATAGTTAAAAACTTTATAATCATCATCATTTTATTAATTCTTTGTATTATAAAAAGTTTTTAAAAAATGAAAGGATTAGTTTAAAATTGTATATTCAATAATTTAGAGATAAAATGTATTGAAAAACATTTATTACTAAAGTAAAAATAAAAAAAAAATGAATCATCTACATTTGATTATTTTATTGGTAATAATTATTAATCTATCTAAATGAAAAATATCTATTATATCTGTTATTTACTATTAATTGTCTAAAAACTGTTTTTTCAAAAAAGTTTATTTAATGTCTTAATTTGTTATTATTATGCATAATTCATGTCAATCATTTCTTAATTAATTTTAATTATCCATAATCCATATATTATTAAAATGTAATTTTAATTTTTAAAACTTTAATTTATAATACTTTTTAATTTTGAATTTAATTTTTCTTTAATTTATAGTAAAATTATACATTATATAATAATGTATTGTATAATGTATTTTAAATAAAAGAAAATACAATATAGATTAAAATTAAGGAAAATAAAATGACATTTTATTTAATAAATTTTTTTTTTATTAATAAAAAGTAACAAGTTTTAAATATTATAAAAAATAAATTTTAAAGGAAACATTGTTACAATATAGTAAAAGTTTAAAAAAAAAAACTTTTCAAATATTTATAATTAAAAATAACTTTTTAAAATTACCATAATTAAATAACAAATTTTTTAGGAAAACAAAATACTTTATATAATTTAAATAAATGAATATTATTTAGAATAATAATATAAAAAATAATTTAATAATAATAATAATAATAATAATAATAATAATAATAATAATAATAATAATAATAATAATAATAATAATAATAATAATAATAATAATAATAACAATAATAATAATAATAATAGTAATAATAATAATAATAATAACAATAACAAAAAATAGTAACACCACCAACAACAATAACAATAACAATAACAAATAAAATTTTACTATTTTTACATTTAAATATTGTTAAGGTAATTTTTTTTTTTTTTAAAAAAATCTAAATTTAATTTCAAAATAGATATATAAATTTATTGAGATATTAATTATAAATATAATATTAATTTAAGAAGCTCGGTTTATTAATGTTTTTTTAATTAATATTTACATGTATAAATTCATTATTAAAAATAAATGTATATTATTAATATTCTTTAATATTATAATAATGAAATTTTCTTACAATTACAAAAATTTTATGAAAATTTTGAATTAGTAAAAATTGACAATGGAATGTTGTGTGTATATAAAACAAGAGATAAATAATTTAAGGCAAATTATTATAACCCAAAAAAATATAAATAATGGGTATGCCTTAATTTTATATCAGCATTATTCAGTAATGAAAAATATGTATGTTGCAAATTATTTATCAGTATCAGCAGTTAATTTCGAGGGTTGTAAATGTTATTCCGAAGGAATATATGGTTGTTTGGGTTTAATTTGCATAAAAGGAGGTAATTATATTTTATTTAAGTAATTATTGTATTTCTTTATTTATTTTTTTTCATTTATATATATATATATATAAATGAGGGTATTGCTGATTTTATGAATATATATACTTTTGAAATTTCATTTATATAATAATATATAAAGATATATACATTTCGAAGATTTCATATTTTTTTTTATATAAAAATGTATTTTAATAATTATATATTTTTTATTTTTTAATGAATATTCATTTTATTAAAATTTTTAACAATTTTAAACATAAAGATACATTTCTTGTTCTTGTAACACAAATTGAAAATGTTGGAGTATTTGATGGAAAAACTATTTATCGTATTACAGGTGTAGCATTTATATCATTGAATAGTGACATGTATGATTATTGCATTGATAAAAAATATGAATTATTAATGCAAGATGAAGATACAAATAATTCAACGCTTCCAAATCATCCATGTAATGATTTAATAAAATATTTATCAAGAGGAACGTTCTATTTTTCAAATGATTTTGATTTAACACATTGTGCTCAAAATAGATATCTTGAAATTGGAACAAAAAAATCATTATCATACTTAGAAAGTGCAAATAGCAATTTTTTTTGGAACAAATATTTATTGAAAGAATTATTAAATTTTAGAAAACATTTATTAGATATAGAAAAAACAGAATTAGATAGAAGTGGTATTTTATTAGTTGTTATTCAGGGTTTTGTATCCATTAGTAATATTAGGACGGTAGATGAAGATTCTCAAATGTGTTTAATATCAAGGTTAAGTTGCAAAAGAGTTGGTACACGTTATAATGCAAGAGGTATTGATGATGATGGTAATGTTGCAAACTATGTCGAAAGGTAGTAATATTTATAATTAAGATTATTATCTCTATAAAAAATAAAATTATTATTATCATTATCACTTGTTCTAATATTTTAATAAAATAAATAATTATTAAATATATATTATATATATATATATATATTTTCTATATTTAAAGTGAAATTCTTTTCCATAATTATGAATATTATTTCTCATTTTTACAAATTCGTGGTAGTGTACCGCTTTTCTGGGAACAACCTCAAACAGCTCAAATGACACATAAGTAATTATGTTAATATGTAATGTATTATTTATCATAAATGATAATAAACATTAATTATAATTTATTATATTAATTATAAAAAAAAAAAATAAAAGACTTGAATTATCACGAGGTATGGAATCAACAGCACCTGCATTTAAAAGACATTTTGAGAAAATGATAAAGGTAAGAAAAAAAATTATTTATATATTAAATTTAATATACTAATAATGGAAATACATTATAAGAAGACTTTCAATATTAATACTATTGACAATAAATATAATTAAAACTCATATACTTTTATTTTATTAATACATTATTAATTATACATTTTTATGATATCTTGCCATATTAGAAATATGGTCATGTATATATTATTAATTTATTAAGTAAAAAGGAAGGGTCTGGAGAAAACGTATTGGGTAAAGAATATGATAACCATTTTAGAAACTGTCCAAAATCTATAAAAAATTATTTGAATAAATTGGATTTTGATTTTCATGAAAAATATAAAAATGGCGAATATAACGACTGTGAAGAAATATTAAATATAATTAATAATGATTTAGATAATTATACCTATTTCTTAATGAAGAATAATGATGTTGTAAGTAAACAATTAGGTGTTGTCCGTGTTAATTGTTTAGATTGTCTCGATCGTACAAATGTTGTAGAAACTAACATTGCATGGCATATATTTAGAAAATTTTTTTTAAACGAAAAAAATGTTAATTATTGTTCTTTAGTTTATGGAAATGATAATTTTAAAACATCTTTTAAAAATATTTGGGCAGACAATGGGGATCAATTGAGTAGAATTTATGCTGGTACTGGAGCGTTAAAATCGTCAATTACTAGAAAGGGTAAACAAACAGTATTGGGTTATCTTAATGATGCAAAGAAAAGTATTAATCGTTTCGTCAATAATGCATTCTTTGATAAATCAAGACAAGAAACTATTAATCTCCTTTTAGGAAGATTTGATAATCAAATGGATGTTATTTTACATGATCCATTATCAGATGCTGTTCAAACAAAGTTACAAAAGCAAATATACAAATTTAGTTCTAAAGGTAATATTACTATCTTTTCCGGTACATGGAATGTCAATGGCCAACCCCCTACGGAAGATTTATATCAATGGCTTTATCCAGATGATGAGAAAGTACCTGATATTTATATGATCGGTATTGAAGAAATAGTAGAGTTAACACCACAACAAGTTATGTCAACAGATCCTGAAAAAAGAAGAATTTGGGAAAAAGAAATTTTAAGGAATTTAAGAAAGATTGATCCTGGCTATATTCATTTAAAGTCTAAGCAATTAGTTGGTGCTTTCATTTCAATATACATTAGAGATAAAGATGTTGAGAAGGTTAGAAATGTTGAAGCACAATTAATGAAAACAGGTTTGAAGGGTTTAGCTGGTAATAAAGGTGGTGTTGCTATTAGTTTAAATTATCAAGATTCATCTATTTGTTTTGTTACTGCCCATTTAGCAGCTGGTCAGCAGAACATTGAAGATAGAAATAGAGATTATGCCACCATTTCAGAAGGTATTGTATTTAAAGGGGGAAGAAAAATTGGTGATCATGATTATGTTATATGGATTGGTGATTTCAATTATCGTATTAATAATCTTGCTAATGAAGTTGTACGTCAAATGGTTTATGATGGTAAATTAGATGAATTATTAAAGGATGACCAATTAATTAATCAAATGGCAGAAGGTAAGGTTTTTGAAGGATATCATGAAGGCTATATTACTTTTAGACCTACTTATAAATATGATAACAATTCTGATTGCTTTGATACTTCAGAAAAGGCAAGAATACCAGCTTGGTGTGATAGAGTATTATATAAAGGAAAAATGATTAATCAAAAATATTATAAATCAACTAATCTCTTTTCTTCAGATCATAAGCCAGTTAAATCATTATTTGATGTCGAAATTACTATTGTTGATAGAGAAACAAAAAGAAAGATTGAAAAGGAATTATATGAACAACAATTAGATATATATAAAAAGGGTCAAATGAATACAATTTCATTTAAAACCAATCCATTTTTGGATGACGATGATACAGAATATGACAGATATCTTGAACCAAAGAAAGCTAGTACTAATAATTATTATTGGTGGGATTTGAAACTTCTTAATAACCACCATTCTCCAGATACATATAGTATTTCTTCTAGTGAGTCATTTAAAACAGATTCTTCTCCAGTTCAATCATTTAGTAGTGCCTTCACTTCAATATATGATAATGGTAATAGTTATTTAGTTCATGAAACGAGTTGTGAAATTCCAAGTTACCTACACCAAAATGTCAATAATAATCAAAAACTAGAAAATCCATTTGTAGCTGAACCAGAAGAAAATATACCATCTGAAAATTCTTCACCAACTAAACCACAGCCAAAGCCATTAAAATCTTATACTGGTCCACGTCAACCACCAAAACCTAAATTAAGAAATTCACAGTCTTCAGGAATGGGTAGTAGAGATAATAGTATAAATGGAAATAATTCACCTACAAGAGCAGCAAACATAGTATCCAAACATAGTTCAAGATCAGGATCAGCAGCTTCATCAGCTCCAGGAACACCAAAATCTTCTTTATCTAAAACATTACCATCATCCCTTATTTCAAATGAATTAACGGAACAAATGGTATCTTCACCTTTATCATCAACACCAATAACAGCAACATCACCATCATCAAGATCAATTAATACAGCTAATTCAAAGCCGGCCCCACCATCAACACCAAAACCAACAGTTCCAGTTAACTCAAAGCCAGCTCCACCATCAACACCAAAACCAACAGTTCCAGTTAACTCAAAGCCAGCTCCACCATCAACACCAAAACCAACAGTTCCAGTTAACTCAAAGCCAGCTCCACCAACAACACCAAAACCATCAACACTAAAATCATCAGTTCCAATTAATTCAAAGCCAACCCCTCCATCTACACCAAAACCATCTATTTCAACTCATTCAAAGCCAACCCCACCATCTACGCCAAAACCATCACATCTAGTCAATATAAGATCGGTTCCTCCAGTAATATCAAATTCAAGTTCTCCTGCTTCTTCAACTACAGGAACACCAAAGCCTGTAAAAAAACCTGTACCACCATCTACGAATAAATCTGCAATAAAGCCAAATCCATTATTAAGATCAAATACATCTATTTCTTCAATTAATAAAATAAATAACCCAACAATTCCTAAATCTCAATCTAGTAGCATTAGTTCATTAATTAATAATTTTAATAATAATTCTATTATAAATAAAAATAATAGTGATAAAGATGATAAAATAATAACTGATAATATATCAAATCAACTATCCAGAGCTTTTGTAATGAATAATCAAGAAGATAACAAAATTATTACTAATGAGAAAAATGAGGAGAATGAAAAATTGGTAGTAGTTGAATCAAATATTAAACCAAGTGCTTTTAAAAATGGTATTTTTAATGTTGAAACAAAAAAAGGTGAGGAAAAGAAAATGACTAGATCAGCTACACTTCCTGATTTATGTAAAGATGCTATGGAAGAAAACAACCCAATAAAAAAGAAAAATGTTGTAAAAGAAAATAATGATAGTGTACCTAATCCTACTCCAGGTCTTATATTTAATAAGAAAAAACAACCTCCACCAATTCCACAAAAACCAAAGAAATTAAATAACATTAAGACACCTGATGAAAATGTTAGTCCATTTAGTGACGCATTTTCAATTAAATAGTTGTTAAAACTAAATTATATTTATACCTTTTTTTTTTTATAAAATATTACATTAATATAATTTAAAATAATATCGAACAATTATATTAATCATAACATTTAACAACGACAAATACAATAAAACAAAACAAATCAAAAACAAAATAGAAAAAAGGATAAATTAAGTTATATAAAGAGATTATTATAATAATATATAATATTATTTATTTTAATTTTTTTTTTTTTTTTTTTTTTTAATCTTTTATATATTAAGTTTAGAAAATTTAGTTTATATTCAGTTTAAATAATAAAAATATTTTGTATTTCTCTAATAATTAAAATCTATAAATATATTTTAGATAAATTGAATAATTAAATATAAATTCATATTCTTCTTTTTCAATTTATAGTAATGATAAAGAAGAGGAATAAAGGTGAGAAATAATTAAAAAAAAAAAAAAAATTAAAATTTGTTAAAAATATAAAAATTATTTTTATCCTCTACAATAATACTTATTATTCTAATAATCCTTCAAAAATTCTGATTGAACCATCTGTACTGCATGTGACAAAGCATAATTTATTGTCTTGAATAGCTTTCCATTCAATTGACTTAACAGATGCAATATGCATATCACTTAATATATATGTGTATAAAAATTTTTTTAGTATTGTATATTGGTAAAATTCTATATTTTATAATTATAATTCAATTTTCTTTATATTTACGTTTCATTAATTGTTCCAAATTCTGTCCAGGTTGAACCATTAAGCTTTAAATCATTTTTATCACATTTTAATATATTAATTTTACCGCTTTCTAAACCAAGAGCTAAAACATAACTAAATATATTAATAAAAATTAATAAGATATTTGATTTTTATAGAGATTTAATGCTTTTAATTATTTATCATTTAATTTTAAACGTACTATGGTTTATCAATATTTAAAAATTGAATAGAGGTAACACTTTCTTTGAGCTTTAAAGTTGATACAATCCATTTATTTACTGGTTCTTCGTCATCAATTTTCCATATTTTGATCTATAGAGTTTTTTTTTTTTTTTTTTTTTTTTTTTTTTTTTTTTTTTTTTTTTTGATAAATATTTTAATTTATTGATATTTTTAATTTTAAAAGTTAATTATATTTTATATTTAATTTAATTAAAATGAAAATTACGGTTTTGTCTCTGGAAGCAGTAGCAAAATATTTATTATCTGGAGTCCATGAACAATCCCATATAATTCTTGCATGGGCTTTAGTATTATGTGTTACGAATTTATATGGTTCATCTATATTCAATATGAACATCATAAATCAATTAATAATTGAATGATATTATAATTAAAAATTAAACGGTTAGTTTATAATAGATTTAAATATATTATATACCTTCATTTCCTGTTTTTTTAAATAATGACCATGAACGATCACGGCTTACACTAATCAAATATTCATCATTATTTGAAAAAGCTAAAGCTGTAATAGTTAAAGTGTGTCCTGGAAGAGTTTTTGGATATTCTTTCCATGTTTTAGTATTCCATAATCTAATAGTAGCATGTTCTGGTTTAGCTGCTTTATTAACAGAAGCAGCAATTTTGAAGTCATGGGTAGTAGTAACATACATAATTTCATAAACATGTCCATATCTAAATTCAAATAAGCAAATTAAAATTTTATAAATTAAATTTATGGCACTTATTGCATAAATATACATATATTATCTTTATTTATTTCTTACAATTTTTGAATTTCTGGCCATAAGGTATAATTACATAAGTAATTTTCAATTGGTGGAGTGTCTATTCCTTCAAGTAATTGACTATTGGTATCGGCTAAATAAATAAATAAATAAATAAATAAATAAATAAAAAAATAAAAAAATACAATATATAAATTAATATATAATTGAGATATGTTAGCTTCTTTTATATTAATTCATTGGTTATTTATATATTTTTTAATACTATACGTTGTGAAACAGCTTTATTTGATAAACCGAGTGCTGGTAATGCTGCTGATAATGGTCTTTCTTCTTGATTCTAAATTTGCAAATAAAAATATTTTAATTTTTTATTTAATACCAATTTCAATAATAATAAAAAAAAAACTTACATCATCTATCTCCATTGAGTCATTTCCTTTAAATTTATTTAGTGTCTTAACAAATGATAATGGTGCTTGAATGACACGTAATACTTTTTCATCAGCACCACAAATATATTTGTGGTTATCTAAAAATGTTAAACAACGCATATCATAACCATGAATTTGAGGACGAGCAACCTCATACCAATTATTAGTTTTTTGATGTTGCATAAATAATCTAGAAGTTTGATCCTTACTATTTAAATTAATTTTTTTTATTATTTTTTTGATATTTATTATAGTTAAATATTTGCTTTTATTTTTATTTTATATAATTTCCATTAATAAAATATCACATTACCTAACAGAAATAATATAGTTTGAAGTAGGGTCCCATCTAACTTGTTCAACAGGTCCAAAATGTCCAGTTATTGTAACTTGTGGTTCCCAAACTATTTGTTTATATAGTTTATTAGTAAATTCATTTATTAATTATGTATTATTAGGAAAAATTTAATAAAGTACCATTATCATTTTGTGTTTTTTTCCATAAATAAAATGCACCAGTGTATGAATGTGATAATATAGCATTTCCATCTGGACTGAATAAACCTCCAATAAATCCATTTGATTCACTTCCCAATTCACCAACACGAATCTATTTATGGTTAAAAGAAAAAAGGTGAAAATGTTTAATGAAATTTTTATCTCTTTTTCAAGTATTAATTTAAATAAAAAAATATTTATAATTTATAATTTATTAAACATACAGTACTGTTCCAGACACCATTTAATTCTGGATCAGGTATCCATATAATCATAGTGTTATCTGCTGATGCAGAAAGGAGCTGCATTTCATAGATTGGTTCAACTAAAAATAAAATAGAATATAATTTTTTTTGTGAATAGAAAAGTTTTATGCCAATTAATAATTTTCTTACATACATGAATCACTTGGAATACGTTTCCATTTAACACCATAAACCCAATTATCATGTCCCATTAAAACAGCATCTAATAAAAGTGTGAAATTCTTTTTACTATTATATGTTATATATATTTTAATATTAACGTATATATATGTATATATATATACATATTATTTTTTGGTGTTAATTTTCAAAGAAATAATAAAAATATAAAATTATGCATATAATTATATTTACGTTGAATCTTCTTCATTAATTTCGAATAAATGGGCTTTTGTACTTAATTGGAAACCATCAGCGTTTCTATATTAATTATTAATAAAATTTTATTATTATTAATTATATTAAAAAACAAAAGTTTTAATTTAATTATTAATTATTTACTAACATATTATTTAAACTGAAAGATTCTAAAATATCTTTTGATGAAAAGTTATTATTATTTAATAAACCTTCAGTATTTGAAGATTTAACATCTAATGATTCAGATATTTTCCATATTCTAATATATTTATCTTGCGATGAACTTGCTAAAATTAAAGTATCTGGATCATTAGCCATTTTAGCAAACTCAAGACAACGAATCCAATCTGTATGACCTTGAAGAGAAAGAATTTTATCAAACTTTTTTTTTTTTTTGTTATGATTAATATAATAATATTATTATTAATTATCTCAAAACCATTAAATAAATATATTATATTAGAATTACGTTGTTTGAATTAAAAATATAAATATCAATGGCAAGATTTGTTCCTCCAGCAGCCATTATAATTTCTATTTAATATTTTATAGATATAAATACATTTAATGGAATAGTTAAAAACTGGAATTTTACTAAATATTTAATAAATGCTTTTTATTAAATATTATTGAAATTAGAATTAGTTACTGTTTGAATTTGGTAAATATGATAAATCTAATGATAATGTGAAAAATTTTTTATAACTTGTATCAATAGTTTGAATACTTTCTTTAACTTCTTCCACTATATCTTTAATGATTAATGAATATAATATATATTATTAAAATACAATTTATTTCATAAGTAAATTATATAATTTTTTAAATTTAATACAATACTTGAAGAACTATTTAAATTATAATTCCAAATTTTAATTGTTGAATCTGTAGAAGAAGAAGCTATTAAAATATTATTTGGATTTTCCTTATCCGCGATAAGAGCAACATTTTCAATATTTCCTTTATGACCCTTTAAAATACAAGCTGGAACCCACTTTTATAATATAAATATTTATTTTTAGTATAATTATTTAAATTAAATATATAAATTATTATAAAATAAAATAAAATAAAATAAAATGATAAATGTTTTATATATATTACATTATTTTCTTCATTTAATTTCCAAATTCTAATGGTTTTATCTTGTGAATATGAAACTAATACTTTTCCTTGATGAGGTCCTTTATATTTTTTAATTTTATATAAATAAAAATTTAATAATTCACAAACATATTAAAATAAACAAATAAATTTAAATATTTAAACATACCGAATTTTAAAAATTTAACACCATTTACTATATCTTTATGACCTGGAAGAGTAGTAGTAATTCCTATATTTTCATTATCCTGCAATGTTCAAAATTAATTACAAGTTTTATTAGTATTATATTTTATTTTGGTCATTATCCGAAAATCATTTTCCTATTTATACATAATTTTATATAAATATATAACATACAAATGGTTTAAATAATGCAACAAAATTTCCTGCGGCATAAGCAATTTGTCCATATAAATTCCAATCTGCTCCGTTGGTAACTTTATTGGCTCCAATAGAAATGAATTTTGGTTTAAACAATATCATTTTTAGTTTTATTATTGAATATTATAATCTTTAAAAAAGAAATAATATGAAAAAAAAAAAAAAAAAGAATATTAGTAAATAGTAATTAAGAATTAAAGATATTAGAATAAATAATTAAATTATAGATTTTGATAATTTGAAATTTAAATTTTGGAATTAATGCATTAATAATAAATTTTAAATTATATACATATACATTATAATAATTTATATTATGTATATTTAATATTTTAATGTTATAATTAGTGCCGTAAAAGACATATCGTTATTATTAATAAAATTTAAATTAAGCAATTTATAATGTTTTAATTTATTTATTATGAAAAATTTACTATTTTCATTATTATTTGAATTTTTTTATTTTATTATATATTTTAATAAATTGAAAAATAGAAACTTTTTAATTTAAATTATATTTAATTCAGCTTTTAATTGATGATATACCCCGATAATTTGTCCTTCGTTTTTTCTTCTTTTTATAATATTCAAATTGTATAAATATCAAATTTATATAAAGAATAGTAATATTTTTTTTTTTTTTTTTAAATTAATTTTAAATTTGATTATTCTTCAAATTTTCCACCAATAAAAATTCAAAAATTTATATATATATGAAATTATAATTATATAATTATAACAAATAATTGTAAAAAAGTTAAAAAGTTCAGAGTAATGAATAACAATGAATAAAGTAATAATGATAGTTTTATAGAAACAATATAATTAAAAATTAAAACAATATTTTAATTGAACCATGTGATACTGTAAAAAAGCTATTTATTTTTTAGATATTTTTATTCTTTACTAACATTGACTGACTTTTTTTGTTAAATAATTATATATAGAATGATTGGCGAATTTTTCATTTTTGTATACATAAATTTATTATAAATTCATTTAGTTCTAAAGTATTCATTAGGTTCAAAAATTAAAAAAGGTAATAATTATTGAACTTTACTTTGTGATGTTATAAAGTTATTTTTTTTTTAAATAGTAAATATAAAAACTAAAATCGAATATTTTCTTCTTATTAGCTTTCTTATTTATACTGAAAATTTTAAAATTATTATATTCTAAATAGAATCAACAATATTAATAAAATCGAAAACAATTTCAAAAAAGAATTTTACAAACTTATTTTTTACTCTATTAGTAATTGAAATTCAAAATGAATTCCCTTGGAATGACATCAGAACAACATCCACACCAACAAAGATTACAAAAAATGTTAGAATCTTGTGCTTTCAAAACAGCCACTAGTGGAATTATGGGTATATTAATTAATACATTTCAATTTTATCTAATTTAAAACTTAAATTTCATTAAAATGAAATACATTTTTAAAAAATCTTAATGTTTAAATTCAATATATTTTATTTAATTAATTATGAATGATAATTAGAATATTAATTGCATTAAATAATTTTGTAAATTTAGATTTAATTTTACAGTACAACATATAACTAATATATATATATGGACTAAAAAATTTATTTTAAAGGTATTGGTATGGGTGGTGTTTTTGGTTTGGTAATGTCAAGTATTGATTGGAGTGTTACTGAAGAAGAAATAAAAATGACTACTAAACAGCAAATTAAACATTCAGCTAAACAAATGGGAAGTCGTTCTCTTGCTATGGCAAAAAGTTTTGCTTTAATTGGTGCGATGTTTTCAGGTTCTGAATGTGTTGTAGAATCTGTATGTTTATCTATATATGAAAAGAAAGTTGTTTTAAAAAATTAATAATTAATTTAAACATTCTATATTGTTTTTAGTATCGTGGAAAAAAAGATGCTTATAATGGAATTGCTGCGGGTTGCATTGCAGGAGGAGCTTTAGCAGTTAAAGGTTTATATAATGGGAATTTTAGTAAAAAAAAGATATAAAAATTAAAAAAATGATGATTTAATTTATAATATAATTATAATTATTATTATAATAATATAGGTGGTCCAAGAGCTATGTTAAGTGGTTGTGTTGGTTTTGCAGCATTCTCTGGATTTATTGATTATTACATGAGATCAAAATAAAAAAAAAGAGAAAAATACAATTATCATTTTTTTTTTTTAGTAAACATACTACATACTACTCATATTTATACCAATACTTAATAAATTATTTTGTAATTATTATTCTATATATATATTTTAATTGTAAAAGTTATCAAGTAAATCAGAATACTAATACTAATACTAATAATAACAGTAATAATACTAATCATAAATAATAATAACAATACCAATAATAAATAATAATCATGAAATAATAAAAATTATAAAAAACTTTTATAAAAATTCAAACAATAATAAAAATGTATTTAAATAAATATTAAAAAAATATAGAAAATTAGAGAATATTAATAATTTAAAATTATTATATTATGCATAAATTATAGTAAGAAGTGATAATAATAAAAATAAACATATATTATAAATATTAAATAACTTTCAAATTTTAACAAAAAAAAAAAAAATCATTTCTTTTTTTTATTTAAAAATTTTTAAAATTTCAATAAAGAAAAATCCGAAAAAATTTAATTTTTTTATTGTTTTAATTG
Organism: Piromyces finnis; assembly: GCA_002104945.1. Taxonomy (NCBI): domain Eukaryota; kingdom Fungi; phylum Neocallimastigomycota; class Neocallimastigomycetes; order Neocallimastigales; family Neocallimastigaceae; genus Piromyces; species Piromyces finnis. The sequence goes on from MCFH01000030.1 coordinate 398,236, forward strand.
GAGATTTAATTAAAAAATTATTTTATATTATTTTGTTCATACATATATTTATTTATTATTATTATAATTATAATTATTTTCTTTATATAAAAATAATTATAACCTTAATATATTTTAAACCAATATATATTTTTAAATAAGGATAATTAAGAAATGAGCTTTATTGTATAAACATTTATTTTTAAAATAATATTAATATCTTTCAAGTTATAAACTATAATATCGTTTAAAAGTTATATAAAAAATTATAATATCTAAAGTACATCAATACAAAAGAGCAAAATGATTTCAAATCATCTTATGAAGTAAACATTATAATTATGAATTAAATTATAAAGAAGAGGGGAGAAAGATTTCTAACTTATTTTATATATCTGCATTATTCTTTTTTCATTAAATCAAAACAACTATATAATAACAAGCATTTCAGACATTAAAAAAAGCCAAAAAGAGTTTGAGCAGATGATAGAGGAAGAAACAACAGAGTTGGAATTTATGGAACAAAATTTGAATAAAACAAAAGAATTAACAGAAAAAATGGTAAATAGATAAAAAATAATAATTATTATTTACATAGAACTATAAAATCATTACTCTTTTGATATAATAAATTGAAAAAGAATAAAGATATATTTATCAAATATATATCTATTTTAATTCGAAGATAAATATGCTAGCTTCTTTTGACAAAAGACTTGAAGAATTTGAAAGCACAGTCATACCAATACATCGTTCAACTCAAAAAATAACTCGTTTATATGATAGTATATATATATATATTATTTTTTTAAATTATAGTTATATTCCAATATAACTTTCATAACTTTCTTTTTCTTCTTTATTCATTAATAATTAAAAAATATTATTAAATAAAATATAGATATTGATTCAGCATTGACCAATGTTAATTCATATATATCGTATTATGATTTAGCTAATGAAATTGAAGGTCTTATAAGTTATGGGTAATATTTAAATATAAATATATTTACAATTTTTAATTATGAGTATTCAATTAATATTATAATAAAAGTCCAAGTGAACATAATTTAAATGAGTATTTAGATACTATCAAAAAACTAAGAGAAGCATATAAATATGTTTCAGAAACCCCATTTGAAAGTTTTGAAAAGACAAGTATTAAAATGGTATTTAATATTTCATATTTTTTTAACGTATGAAATATTTCATGATCTAAATATATAGTATATTTTTATAACCTTGATAGGGAAGGATTTTAAAAGAGGGCATTGAAAAATTAGATAGTCTATTTAAAAACTGGTTAAATAATGTCAGTAGTTCAATAGATTCAGCAGAACTAGAAAATGGTAATATATTTAATTTAATTTTATATCTTATTAACAACATATATTAATATATATATTTAAAATTAATAATGATTTTAATAAAATAGAAAATCAAATGTTAAAGATAAACAAAATTCAAGATGATTTGAAGATGTTATCAGAATATTTATATACATGTAAAGATAAAACAAATGAAAACTCAAAATTCTTTGAAATATATGTTGATGTTCGCTCAGGATATTTATTAAAATATGTTCAAGACATTCATAAGAAAACAAAGGATCAAGTATTGACACAATATCAACCAGGTTCAACAAAATATATTGATTATACAAGAGATATATTGAAAATAATAAAGGTAAAAATAATTTTATTGAAATGTATAATACATGAATCTTATTAAATAGAAATAAACTATTTTAATTTTTAATAATAATTAAATATATTTTAATTGAATATTAATATAATTATAATTGTACAGAAAGAAAAGGAGTTTTCAAAAAAATGTTTAGTGAATAGTTGTGTTGTTGAAGGATATTCAAAAGCTCTAACTCCGATGATAGATCAATATATTGATGTTGGTGAAAATATTATTCAGCAAGTCAATAAAAACATGATTAAAAAAAACATCACCGATATATTTGTTATATTTGATATATTTTGTGTTTTTCATGAGCAATATGAATTATTTAAAGAAAATGTTAGTGTATGTATCAAAAATTTCAATTTTATTAAAAAAATTATTAAACAACTAAAAATAAGGCTAAAGAATGAAAGTGAATGTGAATTTAATAAAAAAAATTATAATTATAATATATTAGGGAACACCTGAACTTGAGGAGAAATTAAACAAAGTTACTGATCACATTGTTAATTGTGCTATCATATTCTTTAAAAGTGTATATGAAAATATTAAGGTACATAAAAATTATTTTTTATTTTTGAAAAATAATATAATAATTAATTTTTAATGTAATTAATCCATTTTTATATTTAATAATAAGAACGATACTTCAAAAACATTGTCAATTGATGGAACAGTATATGAATTAACTAGTAATGTAGGTCTTTTAATTTTATTATGTTTTATAAAATATGAGATATGTGAGATAATATTTAAAATAAATATTTGCTAAATTATACTTTAATTAATAATAATATATAGATTATAAATTGTTTAAAAAGGTTTATTGATTACAAAAAACCAATAGAAACTATGTTAATTGAAATTCAAAATGGGATTTTGAAGATTAATAATGAATCTTTATCTTCACAACCAGTATTAAAAGAAGGACCACAGGCTTATTATAGTAACTTAAAAATCTTATAAATTGATTAATATTTATAATTTATAGTTATATATGGTATTATTAAGTAATTAAATAATTAATTATTTTAATATTTAATATATAATTAATTAGATAATATAATAGACACATTAATATCGATGCTTGAAACCAAATCTCATGGATACAAAAAAGAAACTCTTGCTAAAATATTTTTAATTAATAATTATAATTATATTTTGAAAAACATTCAAAATACTAAACTTTCTGAAATGATTGGTGGTGATATTGGATCAAAATTTAATAAATTGATTAAAACACAAATAAATCTATATATGGAATGTTGGAATAATTGTGTTATTAGTTTAATGGATGTTACATATGTTCAAGATGGTTCTATTAAAACAACCTTATCAAAAAGCCAAAAACAAAATATTAAAGAATGTTTTAAGGTAAAATAGTAGTTATAATAAAATAAAACAATAATAATATAAATATATCCTTTTAAATTGTATATATAATAAAGATTTTTTTAATAAATTATAAATTCTTTGTAATTATTAGAATTTCAATAATAAATTTGATGAAATTTATAAAGTACAAAAAGTATATTCTATACCTGATACTGAATTAAGAAATCAAATATTAAGTGAAATTAAACAAATTATAATACCTATGTATGGTAGATTTTATAAAAAGTAAGATTATATTTTCTTTTAAATATATATTGTCAGATTCAAAATTTAGAGGGTAATTATTAAAGTTTTTATTTTTATTTTTTTATTCTTTAATTTTTTAAACTTATGCAAAAGATACCAAAATATTGAATTTACAAAGAATCCTTCTAAGTATATTCAATGGACTACTGAGAATATTGGTGATGCGTTAGACATTTTATTTAGTACATCTACAGATTAGAAAAATAATTAATAATAATATTAAATTAATATCTGTATCAAATTTAAATAATGTGATATAAAATAATAAAAAAACCTGTGTATAAAAGGAATATGAAATCAAAAATAATTAAAAAATTATAACATATATAATATATTAATAAAAAAAAGAAACAAATATTATTATATTACATTATATACAATATAACAATTGATAAATATTTTCTACAGAACACTTTTGGGTAATAAAAGTGTTTGAAAAATTTAATGGATTAACCACTTTAATTAATTCAGATTATCATTTATATATTTTATAATTATTCAAACTTTATACTTTTAAATTATGATTGGTTATAATGCAAGATAAATTTAATTTTTATGTACCATATTACAAAATATGTATAAATTTATATGGTTATTTATATTTATTAAATTTTTTTTTAGAATTTAAAATTTATCGTAAAATTTATGGTAATAATAATTAAAAAAATATAAATAGTTATTCATTTTTGATTTTTTATAAATATAAAAATCGTAAATTAATTTTTAACCATATATACTTTATTTATCAAAGCAATTGATAATATTAAAAGATATTTATTAAGACTATATAAATATTTATATTTTTATATAGTTTTTGTTATATCTTTTGAGTTATAAAATTAATTTTGTTTATAGATATATAGAAAAAAAAGACATTCGAAATTAGTTTTCAAATTAATATTTTAATTCTTCTACTTAAAATTACAATTTCTATTACATTATTAAATGCAATATTATTGATAAAATAAAGAAAAGATAACATCAGCAAAATGTCTGTAATAGAAATCCCATTGAAAAATTCAGAAGAAGTGTTGGAAGTTTCACTTTCCGATTTACATGAAAATTCAAATGAAATTCTCAACATTTTAAATCAGGAAGAGGCACCTCTTGCTTTATATTTGAACTTTGCAGTACATATTGGAGATTGGCATTTAATAATCAACAATATAATTAATACTTAAACAAATAAATATATATTTATTAAAAAAATATTTTTTTATATTATTATTAAGCTTGAATATTATAAACGTAGTATGTTTAATGAATTTGAGATTTTTTTACAACAAGGATCAAAAGCAGCTTTAGGTAAATGTCAGAAATATTTGAAAACAATTTTATGAAATATTATACATATTACAGGAAAATATTTTCGATAAAAATCTTCATTTTAAATATATTTAATAAAATAGAAATTTCTAAATTATAAAAAATTTTTAATAAATGAATAATACAAATATAAACAAAAGATGAAGTAAAATTATAATAAAAACATTGAAAATTAAAAATTTTAAAATTCTTCCATCCCCATATTATAATATATAATTAAAAAAAAGAAAGATAAACATATTTCAGGAATTTTAAAGTTTATATATATATTTATTCATAATATAATTTTATTATGAAAAAAATAATATTTTTTTTCTTTTAATTAATACAAAGTTAAATTAAATAAGTATATAAAATAATATATATTTATAACTAAATATTGTTATACATATTTTTTATTCCGATATAAATTTAAAATATATTACTTTAAATTAATAAAAGCTACTCCTGACCAACAAAAACAGCATTTATTAATTTTGAATTGTTTAGCTTCTTATCAGATTAAAAAAGCAAAACAAATTAAATTAAATGATCCAAATTCACAACAAGATAAAAAATATTTATTTGAAGCTGCTACTTCACTTTTTAATGCAGCTGATAAAATTGATATCCGTGAAACAACTTCTTGGATTGGAAAAGGTTTGCTTTATATACAAGATTGGTTTATAAATAATTAAATAACTTATAATTATTTAATATATCTGTTTTGTTAATACGATTTATTTAATTTTTATTAATATTCTATCATAAAAAATACTTTTTACAGGTATTTTACTATTGACTAAAGGTCAGATTGATAAAGCTAATAATATTTTTAAGGCTATTGTAGATACTCCAGAAAACGCAAACAATATTCCAGCATTATTAGGAAAGGTATAAAAGTTTCTAGTAGAATAATTTATTAAAACATTATTATCAATATAAAGTAAAATTAAAAAATAAAATAAAATTGTAATATATTTTTTAAATATATTATATTATAATAAGGCTTGTATTTCATTTTATAACAAAGATTATAAAGGTGCTTTAGCAAGTTATCAAAGAATTTTGAAATATGCACCTGATTTTAAGCCAAATGTAAGAATTCCTATTGGTTTGTGCTTTTATGCCTTAGGAAATACACAAATGGCAAGAAAAGCATTTGAACGTGTATTAAATATGGTAAATAAAGCTTAATAATTTAAATAATGAAGAAGATAATTATCAAGAAATTCTATAACCATATTAAATAAATATGAAATATTGTTACTGTATAATATTTTTAAAATGAAACTCTTGAAAAGGAACCAGATAATGTAGATGCATTAATTTATTTAAGTATACTTGACTTAAATCAAGCAAAAGAAGTTAAAGATGAAACATTCCTTGAAAATATTAGTAAAGGTCGTGAGAAACTTAAAAAGGCATACAAAGCTAATTATACAAATCCAGTTGTTGCACTTCAACTAGCTGATTATTGCTTTAATAAAAAGGAATATGAAAAAGTAATATAGTAATAAAAGTAACAAGTATAATAAATAATAAACTTTTTTCAAAAATAAAAATACAATATAATTATATATTAATAACGCAATGATGATATATTGAATAGGTTAAACTTCTTGCTAATATAGCATATACAAATACAAATGTTGCAGCATTACAAGCTTTAGCCTATTATAATATTGGTCGTGTTCATCAAGTTAATGTAAAGTATCATTATTAAAAAGTAAATATTTCTCCTCAGTTTTATATTAAAAAATAATATTTACTATAATTTATATAAAAATAGAAAAATTATGATAAAGCTTATAAAGCATATGCACAAGCTATTCGACTTGATCAAAGTAATGTCTTAGCACAATTTGGAATGGGTCAAATGCATCTTTTCAAAAGTAAAATATTAATTATAAAATAAAGATAATATAAAATAAAGATGCATAATTCATTTATAATTTATGTATTTATTTTTGTAAATAGATGAAATCTCTTCAGCATGTGAATGTTTCGAAAAAGTTTTAGTTACAGATCCAAATAATTATGATGTATTGAAGGTAAGAATGTTATTTCTTATTTATTTTAAAAATATATATAATAAACATATATTATATATCTTTATATATATTAATAATAATAACAATGAATCGATTAATAAATATCGTAATAATTATTAAGATTCTTGGTTGCTTATACTCTAAACTTAATTATCAAAAAGCAATGGATTATTATGATAGAATATCAAGAATTCCAAAGTCAAAAAATGATGAATTAAATGAAAGCAATGATTATGAAGTTTGGATTGATAAAGCAAAATTACTTGAACAAAATGATCCTAAGGCTGCGTTAAAAGGTATATAATTATATTTAAAAATAAATTAAAATAAGTAAAATATAAGCTATAGAATTAAATAAATTATTGTTTTAAATTATAATTAAAACAATTATATTGCTATTTATAATATTATGTTTAGCATATTATAAGGCTGCAGAAATTCTTGAAAGTTCAAATGAACGTGTTCCACCTGAATTATGGAACAACATTGCTGTTCTCTATCATTTAGAAGGTGATTTAGGAATGGCTGAACAAATGTATCAAAAGGCTTATTCTGAATGTTCAGAAAAAATGAATTTATCAGAAGTTGATAAAGAATATTATGATGGTTTAGATACATCTATATCATATAATGTTAGTCGTTTATATGAAACTCAAAGAGAACCAAGTAAAGCAAGTGTTATTTATAATAAAATCATCAAAAATCATAGTCGCTATCTTGATGGTAAATTATTAGAATGGTTTAATTTTAATATCATATTTATTAATACAAAAGTGTATTATCAAATAATATTCAAAACAAAGTGTTCTATTTCTGTATTAACAAAACTTATTATAATACAACCATTTTATAATATTTCAGCATACTTACGTTTAGGTGCTATTGAAGTTGATCAAGGTAATTACGATAAGGGCATTGAATATTATAAAAAGGTACTAGAATTCGATCCTAAGAATGTTGATGCTTATTCATTAAAGGGATATGCATATTCATTAATGGAACAAATAAGGGCTAGTAGAAAGACATATGAAAAGATTTTGAAGGATATAGATCGTTATGATTTATATGCCTTATGTGCTGTAGGTAATATTTATTTAATTGCCGGAAGAAGTGATCAAACAAAACAAGGTGTAAGTAAAATTTAATATTTATATAATACTTTTTTTTTTTTGTATAGATTATTAATAAAATATATAAAAATTTATCAATTATTGCAATCAAACAGAAAGAAACATATTATAAACGTGCTGTAGAATTATTTGATAAAGCATTAAGACTAGATAACCAAAATGTTTATGCAGCCAATGGTATTGCTATTGCATTAGCTGAGCGAGGATATACTGATGTTGCTAAAAACTTATTTATTCAGGTAAATAAATTAATTTCTAATTATCTAAATTTATTATTATAAAATGTATTTCTAAATTTTTTTTTTTTAACTAATTATTTAATATATTATTAATTAATAGATTAGAGAAGTTAAGAGTAGTGTGGAAGCAATCTGGATTAATTTAGGACATATATATACTGAACTTGGACAATATCAAAGCGCTATAAATAATGTAATTATTATTTTATTAAGAAATAATAAAAAAAACAAACATAAAAAATAATAATAATAAATTGCTAATTATTTTTATATTTAAATAAATATACAAACATATATTAGTATGAAAATTGTTTAAAGAAATTAAATAATATTTCTGACATTGGATATATATATCAATGTTTAGCAAAAGCTTACTTTGGTCAAGCAAGAACAGAAAAAAAAGTTGAATATATGAATAAAGCAGAAAATTTCTTACAAAAGGTTAAACAAAAATAATTTAAAAAATTTTCAAATGAAGAAATAAATATATATATAAATTGGAAATTAAAAAAAAAAAATTAATAATAAGTATACTAATTATATATATTAATATATTATATATATAGGCATTATTTATAAAACCAAGAGATAGAGCATTACAATTTGATCTTGCTTTAATTAAGCAAGAATTTGCTCAATTAGTTATTGATCAACAACCAGAAGCTAGAACTATTGAAAATCTCAAGAAGGCCTTGAATGGACTTAATATATCTAAAAAATACTTTGCTGCATTAAAAGATGTTAAAAACCAACCTGTTAATTATGATGTTAATATTGCTAGTAGACGTGAAGAACATAATGAAACTGTAAGAAAGGCTGTAATTCAGAAATTAGAAGAACAAGAAAAAATTGAAAAGAAAAAGAAAGAAAGAATGGATAACATAAAATTACAAAGACAAAAAGAATTAAAAGAAAGAGAATTAAAGAAGGTAAATCTCATAAATCATGTTTATAATGGTATATTTTAATGGTTTTAAATAAAAAAAAAATACAAGTAAAATATTAAAATGGAATATTTATTATAATAATATAGGAAGAAGAATTAAGAAAAGCTATTGAAGAAGAAAAGCGCATTGAACGCCAAAGAGAAGAATTAGCTTTACGTCTTGTAGGCATATTATTAACTATAATTTCATTAATTTTTTATTATTTATTTATAAAATTATTCATGTATTATAATAGGAAAAGGAAAGAGAAGAGGAAATTATGATAGAAGAACAATTAAAAGAAAAGAAGAAAGCAGCAGCTTCAAAATCAAAAAGTCATAACAAAGATTTTATTGATGATGACGAAGAAGGTAATATGGATTACGAGGATAGTGATGAAGATAGAAAAATGTAAGTATAAAATACAATTAATATTTAAATTGATCGTCAGCATAAGATTTATATTTAAATTTAATTAAAAAAAAAAAATTTTACGTTGATAGAAAAAAAAAGAGAAAGAGAAATAAGAGAAAGCATGATATTAGAGATGATGAAAGTGACAATGATGAAGATAAGAAAAATAAGTCAGATAAAGAAGATGATCTTAATTTTGATGGTGGTGATAGTGATGATGATGAAGATATTAGATCAACAAAGAAAAGAAAGAAGTATTCATTATCAAAAGACACTATTAGTGATGAAGACGACGACGACGATGATGAAATTATTGCAGGAAATAAATCAAGTAATTCCAGCAGAAATAGAATTATTAATGATGAAGATGATAACTATGATGAAGAATAAATCAATTAGTTATTACAAAATAACTATTTTTAAATTATTTTCATATAATATATATATTTTTTGTTTTTTATTTAACAACCTTAGTAATTTTAATTATTATAAAAGTAAAATTCAAAATATTTTAAGCATAATGTTTTTCTAATAGTATAATATTATTAATATATTTTGTATTTCCAATTATTTAATTATACAAAATACAAATAATATATTAAATTAAACAAAATAAATAATAAATAGAGAATAATTAATTTACAAAATATTTCAATAACAATAATGATAATAAAACACTAGATTATTTTATTAAATTTATTCCATTTGCTATACACTTCAATGACTTTTATCTTTTTAACATTTTAAATTTTAATTTATTATTATTATTATTATTTTTTTTTTAATTTTTGATAAATATATTTCAGTGTTATTTTTTTTAAAAAATATATATTAAATTATTTATATAAAATTAATGACGTTGTTGAAGCATCTGTTGTTGTTGCTGTTGTCTGTGTTGACTACTTTGTTTACTACCAATTCTTTTCTTTATATAAGCTCTTACTTTAATATGACCTTCCATTGTAACTACTAGCATACGTTTTTTAACATTACTCCATTTAACAACATTATATTGTTTGGCATAATTTAATACCTCTTGGAAATCTTCAGCACGAGCAAATTCGTGATATAAATAACCCTTTTCATCTTTTAATCTATTTCTTTCCATTTCCCATAATCGTATTTGATCTACTACAGTTAATGGCAAAATTGGCATCTAATTTTCAGTATTCATATTTAGAATTAAATTTTTTTTTTAATACATAAAACTATTTATATTCAATAAATAACTTTAAAAATAAGTAAATTACTTACATTCTTTTTCATTTCTGGATGTGCATGTGTTCTTAAATACGTAATAATCTAAATCATAAATTATTAAATTTATTTTCCATATATATTAAGTATTTAAATTCATTATATTAATTTGTTTTTTAATATATATAATCATTACTTGATCTGCTGTAATGCCATGATTTAATGCACTTCTAATACTGTCACGTGTAATCATTCCAACAACCATATTTGCAAATCTTGCTTTTAAAACAACAAACAAATTTAATACTGAGATTTGTAAAGGAGAATCAGTATAAGCATAAATTCTTGAGTTTGTTTCAAGAATAATAAATCCAGAATCTTCAGTTGATGGTTTAGATATTAACATGGATCCTGATGTTAAAGAAGTTGCTAATCTTGTAGGGTAAAATCTTTTTGAACCACGCTAATATAAATAAAATAAAAATAATGATTAATTCATTAATTATTAAATATATTATATAATATTTTACTAATATTTTACACTACCTTTCTTTGGTATATAATGCCTAAATGTTTTAAATCATTGAGCATCTGTTGTTGAGTTGGGGTTAGTGATTCTACTGAATAATCCTAAATTTATAAAATTAATTTAATTTTAAATACCCATTTAATTTTTTTATCTCTCTCTCTTTTTTTTTTTTTTTTTTTTTTTTTTTTTTTTTTTTTTTATCTTATATTATTTTTTCTTACTGCTCCAAGTTGTAAACTTCCAAGTTGGAAAAGAAAATTTAAGACTTCAACTAAATCCATTTTCAAATCCTTTTTAATATAGAATTTTAATATATATTCAAAGATTAATAAATAAGAACTATAATTTTATATTTACATCAACCATATTTAAATATTGGATTAAAAAGGCCCAGACTTGGGTATTAACATCTTGAAGTAAAAACTGAAAACCTTTGTTTGTAATCTGTAATTCATTTATATCGACCTTAGTGAATACAGAAAATTCATCTTTTACATCATCATCTCTATTTTTATTAAATACAAATAAAATATTAATAATATATACTATATGTACATAGTTTTTTTTTTTTTTTTAAAAAAAAAAAAAAATACACACTTTTTTGCCATAAGGCCAGAACGCTCTAGTAATTTTAATACCGCGGGTGATGGCTTCTTCCGTATATTTGCACCAACCATATAATGAAGAACAGCCTTATATATTAAATTAATAATTTGTGTCATTAATTAATAAATAATAACTCATATAGCAGTATTTTATTTTTATGATGATTTTACCTCCCATTGCTCTGTTCCATGTTTATCCAAAAAATCAATATCTACTTTATGTTTATCAATTGAAGTACTTGTTGAACCAAAACTAGTATGATTACCGCTATTTACATTTCAATACAAATGATATATAGTTTATCATTAATAATAAAAATATTTATATAATAGGCATTTTAAAATATATGAACCTTCCAATAAGCGCATTATTTAAATTTTCTTGAAAAACTTTACTCATTCGAATTTCATCATTTTCATTTTTTGTACATATATGTAATTTATATAAACGTTGAAGGCTATCATCAACTTTACTATATAAAATTTAAATTTTTATTATTATTTTATTAAAATCATTTTTATAAATTATATATATATTTTTTTTTGTATCGAAATTTGAAATTTGAATTATTACTCTGTATACTGTTCATAACACCATCCTTTTATATGTTCTAATGGAACATCTTTCTTAATATATAAAAGACGCATTATAAATTGCTTTGCTAGATCAGGTAATAATCTATTATAATTTATATATTAATAACAATAAAAATTATATGTCATTATTTTATTAAATAGATATTATAAAAGCTTTAATAATATTAATTTTTAAAACTTGAAAATTATACCTAAATATTGCTAAACATGTTGCTGGTTGTGTGTATAAACGCTGAAATTCTCTATCTGATAGTTTTTCTAAAAAAACTGAAACATCACCCTTATTGTATATATGTTAGTTCTGTTATCATTTAGATATTATATATAATCAAAAATTATAAAAATAATTACTTGTATTGATTCTGATGCTGTATTATTAATTGTTGAATTAGCACTATATAACATTGTCTCCTTTAATAAATGGAAAGAAAAAAAAAAAAAAAATTATTAACATATATATATATAACGTTAATTAAAGAATTTAATTTTACGATTATTATCTTAATGTAATAAAAAAAGTTTAATAATTTAACAAGATGAAAAATTAAAAACTTTATTAATTTTTACTTTTGTTTTCAATTTTATTTTATGTTATAATTCATTGATATTTATTTATATAATATTTATGATAATATCTTTTCGAGATTTTTATTAAGAAAAATATGTCTGTCAATTTCAATATATATGGTATAAAAGATAATTTTAAAATTTACAATTTTTAATTTTTAAATTGTTTAATCAGTGTATTATAATTTTATCCAATAATAATTTAGTATTAATTAGAATTATTTTTTTTAAAAAAAAAAAAATTATATCATTTTATTTTCTAATAAATATATTATTTATTAAATTTTATTTTTTAAAAATAATGTAATAAGAAACATGGCTTCAAATAATATTAAATTTACTTACAAAAGGAAAGTTAATGCATATCCAAATTTGTCCACAAAAAAAATTAGAATAGTAAATGATTCTAGAAATGAAAAACTTGAAGAAAATGAAATTAATATTTTTAATCTTAAATCTAAAATAATAAATAAAAAGCAAAATTCCAATAACATCTCCACATATTTTAATAGAATAACTCCAAAAACAAATAATACTGAATCAGTTGAAATTCAAAATAATACAATAATAAGAAAGAAAAAAACCATAGAATCATATTTCCAATTAAATTATAGTACAAAAAAAGAAGAAAATAAAAACCAAAGAAAATTAATTAAAATTGAAAATAATACTAGTATGTTAAAAAAATATATATAAATATATGTTTTATTATTAACGTATAAATTAATTTATTTTAATATAATGAAACATTAAGAAAATAATTTGCTTAATAAGAATAAAAAATTACAAAAAAAGAATTATGAACAATTATATATAAATTTTGGTCAAACGGGAATTTCTCCAATAATATGTTCAGATTGCGGTATGCCATTTAATCCTAGTATTCGAGAAGATGATATTCAACATAAAAATTATCATAATATAATTATAGATGGGCTTGAATACAATGTAATATATATATGATGTAATTCTAAAATCTTTAATATTATTATTGATTATAATTGAAAATTGACAATATTTAATAAAAACGATATGATTACTAAAGGAATATAAGACGGATAAAATAGTTAAAACTATCTCAAAAAATACATACATAAGTGAGGTTGTAATGTCTGAGGCAACATCGAATCATAAGAAAAAGGTAATAATTTATGAAAATATAAATTAAATAATGATATAATAATGGAATTATTAACAAGCATAATTGTAAATATAGTTACAGCAAATTCTAAATCTTGTTGAAACAGAGCTAGGAGCTGTACAGTTACAAGAAGAATTTATGACGAAATATAAATTTTTTCTTTATATAAAAAACAGGAAATTAATCGGGTGTGCAATTGTTAGGGATGTATTAAAAGGATATAAAATCGAAATAGAAAAGGATATAAAAGAGTTTTCTACTATTGAGAATATAAATAAAAAGTAATTCTTTAACGATATTTAAATGCATTGAATATAGTGATATTTTTTTTAACTTATATTTATTATTATAATAATTACTATTATATTATTATTACTATTATTATTGAACATTTTTGTAGTAAAATTTCCACTGTGCCTACATTATGTGGTATTAGTAGAATTTGGGTATCAAAAAGAGAACGAAAAAAAGGAATAGCATCACAATTATTAGAAAGTATTAGGTAATTAATTGTATTATTATTATTATTAATTAATTAATTAATTAAAATAAAAATGAAACCTTCTTTTTAAATATTTTAAATATATATAATGCTTTATATTAATTGTAATATTCTATATTAATATTAATATATTAATTAAATATATATATAAAGAAAAAGCTTTTTATTTAACATAACACTTGAACGTAATCAAATAGCATTTTCACAACCTACGGAATTAGGAACAAAACTTGCTTATCATTTCTTTAATTATACCAATGATGAAACTGATATCATCACTATACCTTCAAAACCATATATAATTATTTATATGGACGATGATAACTAAAAATTAATAATAATAATAATAATAATAATAATAATAATAATAATAATAATAATAATAATAATAATAATTTTCTATTTACTCTTATTTGTTTAATAATAAACAAGATTCATAAAGATTTATTACATATGCTTTCAATAATCAGTATTTATTTATTATACTATTATTTTATTTATTTATTTTTTATTTTTTTGTAATTTTTATTTGATCTTTTTTAAGGATATAATATTGTATATTAACAAATATTTACTTTGGGAATAAAAATCTTTTATTTAATGTTTTTTTTTTTTTTTTTTTTTTTTTTTTTTTCGTTTTATTTATTATTGCTATTGTTAATATATTATTAACATTGCTTAAATATAATATTTTTTTTTTTTTTTTTTTTTTTTTTTGTTTTAATTTTTTAATTTTTCTTTTTTAATTGAAATATTTATAATTTTAAATTTTATTATCAAAATTAAAGCATTATTTAAAATTATTACATTATATTTTAATTAATACAATTATTAAATTTATTTGCTTTAAGCTTTTTCTTTATTATCAGAAGTAGTGGCTTCTGCTTTATCCTTATCAGCTTCATTATTTGTGTTTTCTGTCTTTGGTTCATCTTCATTGTTTTCAACTTTCTTTAACATGATTTTATTATCAATTAATTCATGTAATGCGATAATGGATCGTATTAATGAAGAAATATATATAGCAAAAAGTTCATCATTAGTTTTTATGTTGAATGACTTAACAAGTTGTGGAACATCTAAGTTTGGTAAAGCGTTGAAAATATCTTGTAAATTATAAATAATTTGATGATTGACTGGAAGTTTACCAGAAACAACCTTTTGTAAATAATCTCTAATATTTTCTAAACGAAGTTGTAAACTACGAAGTGAATTTAATTGGTTAGTAATTTTAGTTGATAAATTTCCAACATTGTTATCTTTAATATCTCTTAATAAATGCTCGACACCAATTTCTTCAGCTTCTTCGGCTTCAATTGTTGATGGAACATGAATAAATGTTTTTGTAGTTTCAGTACCATCCTAAAATTTAGTTAAATATTATAGAAAAGTTATAATAATAAAATAAATACGTTTTTATATTAAATTATATATTTAGTAAATTTATAATAATAATAATAATAATATATTTATTAATATGAATTTAAACTATTAAATTATCATTACATCATGAACTTCTTCAACGGCAAAATAAGCTTCAGTTGGAATTTCTAAATCTTTTGGTTTAACATCAATTACAACTAATACTGGTTTTGGAATAAATTTTTTGAATAATTCATTAATTTCTAAATCAGACGCACGAAGCTTTGGACCACTATGATACCAACCAACAACTTTTTCCTTAGCTTTTTTATGTAATTTAAATTGTTTAATAAAATAAGGGTTTATGTATTAATTAAAATGTTTCAATATTTTTCAATTAAATTATATGATTTAAATTTATTTTTATTATTAACAGAGTATTTACCAGTAACTTTCTTAAACATTTCATACATTGATTCATGATAATTATGATCTAAATACCAAACAGATGGATCCTTTTCATCTTCTTCAAATGGAACTATTATATATTTTTTTATATTAATTATTGAACAATAAATATTTTATTAAATGAAATTTAAAATATATATATATTATATATAAATTAATTATAACAGTTAATAATAATAATATAATATGCAATAAAAATAAAGAGCGTATATTAAAAAATATTGTGAAATTATAAAATAGTAATAAATAAATTATAGAATTGAAAATTAATGATATTATTAATTTTAATTTTAATAATAATAATAATAATAATAATAATAATTAAAACAATAATTGTAATAATAAAAAGTTTTCCATAATAAATTGTAAAAATTATATATTTTATATAATAACAAAAAAAATATTAATATATCTATAGTATTCGTTAAAATTTAATGTATTTTTTGATTTATGAAATGGATCATAAATCAATTAAAAATTATATTTTCTTACCAGCATAACTATTGGCTACATTAACAGTATTATCTGAATTCCATTGACCTAATAAAACACCAACAACTCTTTTTTTTGTGTTCTTTGCAACACGATTGTAATGATCAACAACTGATAATAAAACTAATGGGTGAATAATAACATTAGTTGGAGTAGTTTCTGTGATAGTCATTATGAATTTAAACTGTTCGTTTATAATAAATTATATTTATAAATTATTATTTATTTTTTTTTAATTTTTTTTTTTTAAGTAGTTTTAATATTGTGTTTGTTCTTTTTTTTTTTCTTTCTTTAAAAATTATACCTTTTAAACTTTCACAAAAAAGAAAAAGCTACAAGAAACAGAAATTAAAATATTTTATTTTATGGGTTTAAGTGAAAAAAAAAATATATATATAATAATAATAATAAATAATAATAATTTATTTATTTAATATATTAATATTTTAAAAATTAAGAAGTTTTAATTAAAATTTTTATTCTTTATTAATAAACAAATAATTTAATGAATTAAAATATTTATTTTCTATGTTTAATAGAACATACAAGTAAATACAAAATGTAAAATTAATACATTATACAAAATTAAAATTTACCTAGAAACAATTGAAAACTGGGATAAATTGTAATTGGCCATATTTTATTATAATTTATATACCTATAATTAATTTTTTTTTTTTATTTAAAATAAATATAAAAAAAAAAAAAAAATAAAAGAAATTTAAAAATACAATATTTAAATAATATTAAAAATGTCTTCAAACAATAACGAAAATACAAAAAAAGTTGATAATAAAATGAATCAAGATATTAAAGAACCAGAAAATAAATCTTTTCTTAAAAATATCATTGATTCAGTTTTAGAAACAGGAATTAATAAAAATATTCATAATATTGCCAGAGGTGTATTTGTAGCAGCAATTCTTTCTGCATTAACTCTTGTTTTTATTTCAGGTTTTAACATCCATACTATTGTATTGACTTTCTTACTTATTGGTTTATTCGCTTCTGTTGAATTGTAATGATTTCTAACAATTATTTGATATATAATAATATTGATATATATATAATTATTAATTTTTTTTAAATTTATATTTAGATTTAATTCTCAATTAAATGAAATTAAAAAAGAAGCTGAAAAAGAAAATAAGGAAAAACCTGAGGATAAGAAAAATGAATAAGATTTTTCAAATTAAATCAAATTTCCGAAAAAGTATTTAATCAACAGTAAAAAAAAAAAAAAAAAAAAAAAAAAAAAAAAAAAAAAAATAATAATAATAATAATAATAATTTAAATATATATATAAATATACAATAAAATGAATTAAAATTTAAATCAAAATTAATAGATAAAATGAATAATTTATACATCAATAATAATAGATTTTTTTTATTAATGTTTTAATAAAAGTTTCATTTTACATTTAAAAGAATGTGAAATAATCCTTGACTATAAAGCTTACAAAATAAAATAAAATAAAATAAAAATTAAATAAACAAAATAAATAATTTATAATAATGGCTTATTTATAGTTTTAATATTTTAATTTCCTATTTATCTATTCAAAATAATAATGATAATAATAATAATAATAATAAATAATAATAATAATAATAATATTAATAATAATAATAATAATAATAATAATAATAATAATAATAATAATAATAATAATAATAATAATAATAATAATAATAATAATAATAATTATGAACGATTGATTATAGTTTTATATGGTAATTATCATTAATTTTTAAATATTTATTGAAAATATATTCTTAATATGTATAAAATATAATATATTCAAATTTTATTAAAGAATATTCGAATTTTTCTTGTTGTTTATATATTGAAATACAATAATTAACAATTTTAAATATATTAAATGTATATAATGTTTTCTAATTGGTTATATCATGTATTATTAATGTATATAATGTTTTCTAATTGGTTATATCATGTATTATTAATGTAATAAAAATAATTAATTTATTTTTTTAATTATAAATGAAAAATTTTTAAAAATTACATAAAAAAAAAATAAATAAACAAATATTATATTTTCATAATAACTATAATAATAAAAAATGAACAATTTACCATCTTATGATCAGGCAATAAAAGAAAAAATTATTGAAAGTGAAATTGAATGCAAAGGAAATGTAAAAATTATTATTCCTGGAAAAGAAACATATGAAATCCCAAGAAAAAATTTTTTTAAAATTAAAGATTCAATTTTTGGAATTTCATTTATTATTGAAAATAAAACTGAATTAAAGTGGAGTAATAGTAATTCTGCTGTAGAGGATTTAGTAATTAAATTAATTTCTAATAATGATACAAACTTTCAAATAAATGATTTCAATGGTACAATTTCAGAAATGATTGCTATAATCAACGAACTAAAAAGTATTGGAATTTATTATTATTTTATAAATACAACACTTGGAACAAATTGGAATGAACTTATAAAAATAAATCAATTTAAAGATAATATACTTTCAGACGAAAAGTTATGTTTAAAGACAAGCGAATTATGGGTTAAAGCATTTAATGAAGCTATGAAATTACATATTTATTCTGGTGATTTTGAAATTACTTGTAATGGAAAAATTGCATTAAATGGTAAAGATATTAGTAATAAGATCATGGTAAATTATGATGAATACGATATTAATAAAGAATTATTGGTGAATTTTTGTTTATATTCTGATTTGAATAGTTATTGGGACAAGATTTTAAGTGGAATACAAGGGATGCTTTTTCAAAATAAAGATATATACAATGATGATAAATTAATTGAAAAGGAATCTATTTGTTATAAAAAACAAAATAATTGTTGTTATCAGTCCACAATTCATAGACATATTAAATTTAATTTGGTTCCTTACATTAATTATTTTTTAACAAGTAAATAAAATTAATGAAGTATATGTAAAATAATGTATTTTAGATTATTATAGTAAAAATTTGATATGCTAATTTATTAAGTATCTTTTTAAAAAGAAACAAGGAATAAATCATTAGTAACAAATTTGTTTATATATGCAATATAACATTGAAAGAATAGATTAAATATTTTATTTTTTACAATAAAATGAAACCTAAAAGCAATAAATATTTTTTGATAAATAATGATTTTTTATTGTCGAAAAAAAAAAATACTAGTAACAATACTGGTTATAAATATATATAAAAACAAAATTTATTTTAATAACAAAAAATTTTTATTTTATCCCCCAAAAAAAATAAAATAAGAAAAAAAGACACAAAATAAAATAAAATAAAATAAAATAAATAATAATATTATTTTCCATATATATTATATTATAATAAACAAAAAATCAATAATATTCATCAAAAATATTTTTCGAAAAATTACATAGATATATATATCTTTTGTTAATTGTATTTTAAAATAATATTCTATTTAAATTAAGCATGTAATAAAATAAATATATTTAAATATTAAATAAAAACTAAACTAAAACAAATTAGCAAATTAGTTATACTTTTAAATCTAATATGAGTAAACTTAAGATCGGTTAAAGCCAATGTATATTATCTATTTATTAATCTAATACTACTAATACTATTTATGATATATTTACTATTGAAATATTATGTTTTTAAAATTATGTTAAAATTTTTATGTTCTAAAAACTTTTTAATTTTAAATTATATAAATTTTTTAAAATTCTTTTTTTCCTTAAATTTAAATTATCCTAAAATGATTTATTATTAGATTATTCCATAAAATTTTTATATAAAATTTAAACTTTATTAAATATAAATTTATAAACTTCAACATTTGAATTTTGAGGCTAATGAAAGATTGTATTTCCTTAACATTTAATTGGTCAATATAAAATAAATAAAAATTAATAATTTTATTTTCATCTATTTTCAACTTATTTTTGTATATTTAATAATAAATAAAAAAAATAGTTTTCTCTTCTCAACGTTAAATTCATATTTTCCTAATTTTTTTATTAATAATATTAAAAAGATTGTATTACCTATGTTTAAGCTTTTTCTAACATGTTAATTATAAGCTTCAATATAGCAAAAAAGAAAATAAATAAATAAATAAAAAATAAGGTTATTATAATATATGATATTACATTATTACATCATCATCTAAGTAATCACTAAGAATCTAAATATCATAATCAAATATTCAGAATACTTATAAATAACGATATCAACTTAAAAAAATGTATTCTTATAAATATGGAATAGATGAATAAATAAATATATATATAATAATAGTACATATCTACTATAATTACATAATCTATGATGTTAAAAGATACAAAAACACTAACAACAAATTTTATAACTTAAAATTATGTTTTATTTATTATTTTATTTTCATTTCATTATAATAAAAAATATATATATTACTAATAATCTTCAGAACACATAATATATAATAAATATTAATATTATGTGCTATAAAGGTTATTAGCTGTATTATTATAGAAAAATAGAAAGAATTGTAATATATAATATATAATTTAGAGGTAGTAATCAACAAACGAAAAGTTGAATTCTACTAGAAATTAAAATTTGACTTTACATATTTTTATATTAGTTAATATCTTTTAAATTTTTAATTTACATAAAATTAATGAAATAAAATGTATAATAATGTAATGTATATATAATGTAGGAGCATAATTCAAATGTGTGATCCATATAATTAGATCCATATATATCGTTATCGTTATAGTATTATAATTGAACAATTAGGTATTGAATATATCTCATTAATAGAGTATATTGGATATTAAAAGACATCTTATTCTTGTAAAATTTAGTATAATATAGAACTATGGGAATAAAAGTTTCAACATTTAAAGTAAATAGAAATGTCAAAATATAATAAATAAAGTTTATAATAAAAATTTATATCATTTAAAGTTTAGTTTTTTCTACATAAAAATTAACACGTATGTTTTTACTCAAAATTTTTAGTATTCTAATAAATAAAGTTTATATTTAAAAAAATAATGGTTTTATTTTATGTAAGAGTGTATATATGATTTATATTAATTCTATAAATATAATTATATAACATTTTTCATATTATTTAAAATTAATACTATACATACTAATATCCTTTTTATTTTTCTTTTATTTATCCTTTTTTCGATTATTTACAAAAGTTAACTTTTTTTTTTTTTTAAAAAAAAAAAACAAAATAAAAAAATAAAAAAAATTATTAAAACTCGATAAAGGGTCTTTAAGATAATTTATATCTATAATAAAAATTTTGATATTCTTGATTAATTTGATATTAAAAGGTATTTTGTTTACATTTATTAGAATATTTTGAGTACATATTTTTTTATACTTTATATAAGATTAATATCACGAAAGGATATGTAACAATTATAATAATGAATAATAAATAAGACAATTATATTATATATTAATAAATATTTTATTATTAATTATTTTTAAAATAATTGTTTATTTTGTTTGTTTTTATATAAAATATTAGTTTAAAAGATTAATTATTACTACTACTATTATTATTATATTTTATTAATCTTTATTTTATATTATATTCATTATTAATATTATTAATAATATATTCTGTATATATAGAATATAGTAAAAGACTTTTAATAAGTGAAGAATAAATTATTAATTGAAAAGAGAGAATAAATAAAGAGAGCAATATATTAATCAAATAATCATGGATACAATAAGTTTAGATGATGATGATTATTTTGAAGATATTGATTTAGATGCTGATAATGTAGTTGATGATAAAGTTAAAGAAGATAATGAACAAAATAATAGATGGCAAATTATTCATGAAAAATTAGTTCATGAAGAAATTGAAGAAAATCAAAAGAAAGATTCAAATCACGAAGATTCATCAATATTTAATGGAATTAATATAGAAAATAATAATATTAATACTAATAATAATAATAGTAATGATAATGATAATATTAAAAAACCAGCAGAAAATAATCCATTGTTAAATTTCACAAGTCTTATAGAAAAGATGGAGGAAACACATATTTCAAAGCAAGATAGTATAAAAAAAGCAGAAGAGAGTAATTCAAAAATAAATTCAAATGATACAAGTAGTACAAGCAATAGTAAATATTCATTCACTTCCCTTCCAGGAAGAATTCAACTTGAAATTCTTTCCTATTGTTCAGAATCAGATTTATTTAATTGTCTTCAAACTAATTTCCAAATTTCAAGAGCTGCCGCAATTATATTATGGGGTTCACAACTTCATTTTGGTGCAAATGATAAAGAGCGTTTAAAACTTTTTGTTGGTGCATTAAATAGAAAACCACAAATCCATCCATACGCTTCATATGTACAAACTGTTACTATTGAAAATATTATGGATGAAATCCCAATGTATACAAGACAACCATGCTGGATTTTAGTAAGAGAATTACTCTTCCACTGTAGTAAAAATATACGTAGACTTAAGTTAGGTTTTCAAGATGAAAAGTTTTTTGAAATTAAATCATTAGAAGTTCCTGAAATATATTTCTCATGTTTGGAAGAGCTAGATATTGAACCTTATAGTGATGTATCACCAGAATTTGTATCTGATTTACTTAAAAGATGTGAAGCAAATGGAAGATTGAAAAAGCTCACCATTCCAAATTGCTTCTGGAGTTTCATACCATTCTCTGTTATTGCAGAAATTGTTCGTATTGGGCCATCACTAGCTCTTTTAGATCTTAGTGCCTATAAACAAACACCAAAGCAAAAACCAGAAAATTTACCAAAATTAACTACTGAAGCACAAATTAAAGAGTATAATGATCTTATGATGATGCTTGCAAATAACTGCAAAAATCTGCAATTCTTGAATCTTTCACATAACATGTATATATATGATACAGTTGTTGAACAATTCTTAATAAATAATAATAAATTGGAACGTCTAAACTTGGAAGATTCTCATCTTTCTGATTACACTTTATTATCATTATCCCATGATGCCCCACCAACAATTAGTTTTGTTGAATTAAAATGCGGTTATATTGATAATCTAGAAAATAATAATCAAGCTCAACCACCATCCACTAAATTCACAACATCTGTTGTGGAAATGGTATTAAAAGAGTTAAATAATCGTAAGAGTTTATGTGATGTTATTGGTTTATCTCTTCCGGATCGTTTAATCCAGCCTGGATCAACATCATTAATATCCACTAAGGTATGGTTAAATCAATTGGAGGGTTGTACATTAGATGAAGAATTAAATAGTACAAACGATAATGGTTGGAGAAAATGGAGAAAATATGGAAAACTTAGAATTCTTGTTTAAAATATATAAAAAAAATTTTTTTTAAAAAAAAAAAAAAAACTATGGGAAATAGAAAATTAAAATATAAAGATGTTAATACTTTAAACAAAATAAGTAGTTAAAATATAACAACTAAAATTATAAATATAATAAAAATAAATATATGTAAAAAAAAATAAAATAATACAGTATTGCTAATAATCATTTTATTGTTTTCCTTTTTCAGATTTTGTTTTATCATTCTTTAGCTTATTTTATTTTATTTTATTTTATTTTTTTTTTTGACAACAATTAAATTGGTTCTATAACACAACATTTTCAAGTTTTTTTTTTTTTTTTTTTTTTTTTTTTTTTAATTTTTTACTATAATTTTGATTTTGATTTGAAAATTTTATTTATTTAAATTAAATATTAAGAAAATTTCAAAAATTTTTTTATTCTCTATAATATTTTTATTATTAATAATATATGAAATTAAAAGATTAATTAATTTTCATTAGTTACTATAAATGAATTAAAATAAATATTAATTAATAGCTGTTTTGAAATAATAACTTATTTAATGATTATATTCAGTAAAATATGGCTACAAAAATGTAAATTCCTTAGAAAGTTATTAAATATATAATATAATTATAAATTAATTAATTATACTTTTTCCTTTTATCAATATAAAGTCTTGTAACAGGTTCAATTAATGGAAATTTTTCATGCTTTTTTAAAAAGATTAAAAATCTAAATAAAAAATATGGACCTTTTGAAAGTTTATTTTGTGTTGGTGATTTCTTTTCTGATGAATTGAATTCAGAATATAAAAATCTTATTCAAAATCAAATAGATAGTAATATTATTCAACTTTAATCAAATATTTAATTATTTAATATAAAAATAGCTAATCAAAATATCTTTACATAAAATATATAATAGTTGATATTCCAACGTATTTTATTAAAGGAAAAAAGGAATTCAAAGAAGAAACTTTCCAATTAATTGAAAAAAATGGAGGAGAATTATGTAATAATGTAATATGTTTAGGACATCATGGGGTATATAACACATCACAAGAAATAAAAATTGTTTATTTAGGAGGAATAAATTCAAATAGTAATCAAAATACTGAAGTAAATATACAATTTTATTTTAAAGATAAATAATTTTTTTATAAAAAAAAAGGAATTGTTCAATAAATAATAAATTAAAATTTAATTTCATTTTATTATGTTATATATATCATTAAAAAAAAAAAAAAAAAAAGAATGAAGAAAATATTTGCTATTATAATCAAAAGGATATTGAAGGACTTACAAAACCTTACATAAATAATATGGATAAAAAGGAAAATTTAGTAGATATTTTATTAACTTATGAATGGCCAAGTAATATAACTAATAATTCTCAACAAGCAAAAATACTAAATATAGATAATTCTTCAGGTCAAAATGAAATAGCAACCTTAAATATGGAATTATCCCCACGTTATCATTTTGCAGCTAGCGAAAATGTTTTCTTTGAAAGAGAGCCATTCAAAAATCAAGCAGAACATCATACTAGATTTATTAGCTTAGGATCATTTGGAAATAGTAAAAAAGAAAGAGTAATTATTAAAATATATAAATTAATAAGAAATTATTATAATTTTTATTCCTTTTTTTTCTAATTTTAAATTAATAATATTAAGTGGTTTTATGCAATGAATATTAGTCCATTATCAAAAACATTATTTGAAACAATAAACAAAACCCCAGCTAATATTACAACAACACCGTTTATTGATTCAAACATTCAAAAAAGATCTTTAGAGGTATGGTAGTAGTAGTAATTTTATGTATATTGTTAATATCTTTCATTATTCCCATTAAAAATAATAATAATAAAAAAGAAGGAAAAATAAAAATATAACTATAAATAATAATTATTATAAAAATATTAAGTAAAATATATAATTCATATAAATATCATAGGATAATGATAATGGTTATTTCTTTGATCAATCTTCGAAACGTGTTAAAACTGATGGAAATGGTAAAATAATTATTTTTAATACTAAAGAAAAAAAGTAATTAAAAATTAATTTTATTTATATATTTATTAATGATAATAATAGTTCCACCCCAAGGTTATGTTTGTAACATATGCAATCAACCTGGTCATTGGATTAAGAATTGCCCTGAAGCTCAAAAAAAGAAAAAAGTTCCGGAAAGTTATATTTGTCGTATATGTAATAACCCAGGGCATTGGATTACCGATTGTCCTGAAAAGAATAAAAATAAAAATAATAATCTACCAAATAATTATGTATGTCGTATATGTAATAGACCAGGCCATCATATTCGAGATTGTCCAGAAAATAAAAATAAAAGAGGAAAAAGAATCAAAATTCAAGAAGATGGTATTTCTATTTAATAATAAATAAATATATATTAAATATATATATGTATTAATTAATATTGTATATAAATTTTTTATTATATAAAGATCAATGCTGGTTCTGTTTATCAAATCCAAATGTTA
Organism: Piromyces finnis; assembly: GCA_002104945.1. Lineage (NCBI taxonomy): Eukaryota > Fungi > Neocallimastigomycota > Neocallimastigomycetes > Neocallimastigales > Neocallimastigaceae > Piromyces > Piromyces finnis. Next base: position 424,888 of record MCFH01000030.1, read on the forward strand.
CAAAACATTTAATTGTTTCTATTGGTGATGAATCATACCTTGCATTAGCTAAAGGAGGTTTATTAGAAGATGGAAGTCATTTCTTAATAATACCAATTACACATATTCCTTGTCAAAATAATTTAGTTAATGCACCAACTGACAATGATGATGAAGAAGTTGATAAAGATGCTCTTATGGCAGAAATGGAGAAATACAAGAAAATATTAAGAGATTATTATGGATCCCACGAAAATAAAAAATTGGTATGTTTTGAAGTTTATGGTGGGTTTGATGGAAAAAGATATCGCCATATGCATATTCAGGTAACATATTGTATAGAAATTGTTAGTTAAATATATTATACATATTTGTAAATATAGTTATTAAAAAGCATATTGCTAAATTAAAAATAAAAAAAAAAGGTTGTCCCAATTCCTGAAAATATTGAATCCAAGGTTGAAGAAAGTTTCATAGCTGATGCTGAAAAGAATGGATTAATATTATCTGATTATCCTGTATGTATAGAATGAATATAATTAAATAGAAATTTAAATGGTTTATTAATTTTTTTAAAAAAAAAAATATTCATTTTAGACGGACTTTCATGAAGCCTATATTAGAGTTGAATTATCAAATGGAAAAACTTTAATATTTACTAAAAAAGAACCTAATGTTAGATTTAACTTCCAATTTGGTAGAACAGTTTTAGCTAATCTTCTCAACATTCCAAAACGTGCTAATTGGAAACATTGTACAATTCCGGAAGAAATGGAATATCAACTTACTAATAACATAAAAGCTAAATTACAGATTGATATATAATATTATTTAAATTTTGACAAATATAGTTATTTAATAATTAATAATTAAATAATTTTAAATTATATAAAATTTTTCTATAATATGTTATTGAAATGGAATAATTTAATTATAAATTTGATTTCTTAATTTATAAAGGTCTTATTTAAATTCTGTATTATAAATTATGAAATGTATTTATTAATAATATGATTGGTTATAAGCAAACATATAAATACATTATAGATTTATATATTTGATTGGTTATAATGAGCTTTTATGTATTACACATTTAATTATAATTAGATTTTAAATATAAAAGTAATGCTTATTGATTTAATAAATTAATAGAAGTAATAATATGTATTTCCATATATTTAAATAAAGATGTTATTTTACAAACATTTATTTTTATATAGTGTTATACCTTTTTATAAATAATAAAAATAAATTTATATTATTTTTCTCTTTTGGTAGGTAATATATCTTTTGTAACTTTTTTATATTATTATCTTAATTAATTTTGAAATTTTTTAAAATTTTTAATTTATATTTTCAATATATTATATATTATTGATTGTAAATTGGATGTTATATATTAATATATATTATTTTTTTTTTTTTTTTAATTTTAAATTATTTTAAAATAAAAATTTATAAGCACTTTTAATTTTTTTTTTTTAAAATTTTGCAAAATTTATTTATAATACTATTATAAAATTACTTCAAAAAAATATATATTAATAAATTAAAAGTTAAACAAATTAAAATATTATTTATTGTTTTTTTTTTTTTAAAATAACAATAATAATATTTTAAAATTATCTACTTATTTATTAATAATCTTTTTGAATAATTTTGTAATATAAGCATTAAGATTTTCATTTATTTTGAGAAAATCTAATTTAATATTTTTTTTTTATTTAAAAAAAAAAATATAATAAAATAATTAATAGTAATAATTAATTATTGAATATATCCAATATAATAATTATTCAATCTAATAATAATATATCCTCAATAAATATAATTTTTAGTAAATAACAAATAAAGAAAAATGTCGGGAAGAAGAAAGAGAAATCAAAAGAAGAATAAGGATTTCGGATTTAATAGTGATGACGATGATAAATATGATTTAAAATTTGACAATGATGATTTCGGTTCATCTAGAAATACTATGGCAACAGGTTTTGATTTATTAGCTTTAGATGATAATGATGATGATGATGAAGTTGAAGAAGTTGTAGCTCCAAAAAATAATAAAAAAAATAAAAAAAATAAAAAAACCTTTAGTTTTGATGATTTAGAAGTAGAAGATGACGAAGAAGAAGAAATCAAACCAAAAGAAAAAAAAGGAAAAAAAGGTAAAAAGAATAAGAATAATTTTGATGACATTGAAAGTGATGAAGTTCCAGTTGCTAAAGATAAAAAAGGTAAAAAGGGAAAGAAAGGAAAGAAAAATAATTTCGATGATGATTTTGAAGCTGAAATGGAATTAAGTGCTAAACTTCAAGAAAATGATGAAGAAGTTATCCCAATGGCTAAAAAAGGAAAGAAAGGAAAGAAGGGAAAAAAGAACCGTAATGATGATTTTGATGCTGAAATGGAAATGATTAGTCAACTTCAAGAACAAGAACAACAAAAGGAACAACAAAAGGAAGAAGAAGTTGAAGAAGAAGTTATTCCAATGGCTAAAAAAGGAAAGAAAGGAAAGAAGGGAAAAAAGAACCGTAATGATGATTTTGATGCTGAAATGGAAATGATTAGTCAACTTCAAGAACAAGAACAAGAAAAGGAACAACAAAAGGAAGAAGAAGTTGAAGAAGAAGTTATTCCAATGGCTAAAAAAGGAAAGAAAGGAAAGAAGGGAAAAAAGAACCGTAATGATGATTTTGATGCTGAAATGGAAATGATTAGTCAACTTCAAGAACAAGAACAAGAAAAGGAACAACAAAAGGAAGAAGAAGTTGAAGAAGAAATTGTTCCAATGGCTAAAAAAGGAAAGAAAGGAAAGAAAGGAAAAAAGAATCGTGATGATGATTTTGATGCTGAAATGGAAATGATTAGTCAACTTCAAGAACAAAAACAACAAAAGGAACAACAAAAGGAAGAAGAAATTGAAGAAATCATTCCAATGGCTAAAAAGGGAAAGAAAGGAAAGAAAGGAAAAAAGAATCGTGATGATGATTTTGATGCTGAAATGGAAATGATAAGCCAACTTCAACAAGAAAATGATCAAAAGACTAAGGAAGAATCTGAATCTATTGAAGTAACTGAAGAAACTGAATTAACTGAAAAAATGGAATCTTTAGATATAAGTACTGAAAATGTCAGTGAAGACGAAAGTGAAAAGAAAAAGAAGAAGAAGAAGAAGAAGAAGCACGATGATGAAGGTGATGATGTTGATGATGAAGATAGTGAAAAGAAGAAGAAGAAGAAAAAGAAGAAGAAGCATGATGAAGATGATGAAGATGGTGAAGACAATGAAGAAGATGATGGTGAAAAGAAAAAGAAGAAGAAAAAGAAGAAGAAGCATGATGAAGATGATGAAGATGGTGAAGACAATGAAGAAGATGATGGTGAAAAGAAAAAGAAGAAGAAGAAGAAGAAGAAGCACGATGATGAAGGAGAAGATGTTGATGATGAAGACGGTGAAAAGAAGAAGAAAAAGAAGAAGAAGAAGAAGCACGATGATGAAGGAGAAGATGGTGAAGGTGAAGACAATGAAGAAGATGATGGTGAAAAGAAGAAGAAGAAGAAGAAGAAGAAGAAGCACGATGATGATGGAGAAGATGTTGATGATGAGGATGGTGAAAAGAAAAAGAAGAAGAAGAAGAAGAAGCACGATGACGAAGGTGATGATAATGAAGATGATGATGGTGAAAAGAAAAAGAAGAAGAAGAAGAAGAAGAAGCACGATGATGAAGGAGAAGATGTTGATGATGAAGATGGTGAAAAGAAGAAGAAGAAGAAGAAGAAGAAGCATGATGAAGATGAAGAAGAAGAAGATTCTACTCAAATTACTGAAGATATTTCTGAATCTAAAGAAGTAGAACCAGAATCAGAAAAAGAACAAGAACAAGAACAAGAAAAAACATCTGGTAAGAAAAAGAAGGATAGAAGAAAGGGTCGTAGAAAGCCACGTGTCACAGTTGAAGCTACTGATATTTTAGCAGCTGCTATTTCTGCATCTGAAGTTTCTACACCAGCTGAAGTTGAAAGTGGTAATGATGATAAGGAAACTAAAGAAAATATGGATAAGGTTACAGAAAAGTTAGAAAAATTAGATATTAATAATTCAGCAATCGATGAAATTGGTGAACTTAAAAATCGTGCTACTAGATCAACCATTCCAAAACCAGATAACTTAAATGTTACTGGTGACTATCTTTCACACATTAATTCAAAGGATATTCTTATCAACAATTTCTCAATTAGTGCTTTCGGTCAACAATTAGTTAAAGATACTTCTTTAAGTTTAGTTCACGGACGTCGTTATGGTTTATTAGGTTCAAATGGTTGTGGTAAATCTACTTTACTTCAAGTTATTGCAAGACGTGATGTTTACATTCCAAATACAATTGATATCTATGTTCTTGATCGTGAATTTGATGCCACTGATATGACAGCTATTGAAGCTGTTGTCGATATTGTCAAAAGTGAAAAGAATAATTTGGAAATTGAAATGGAAGATATCTTAGCTGAAGGTAACACCGAAGACCCAAGATTAGAAGTTATTATGGAACGTCTTAATGAATTAGATGTAGGTTTTGCTGAAAGAAAGGCTAAAGACGTATTAAGAGGTCTTGGTTTCTCTGAAGAAATGCTTGGTATGAAAACACGTGAATTCTCTGGTGGTTGGCGTATGAGAATTTCCTTAGCTCGTGCTCTTTTCGTTAAGCCAACTCTTTTACTTTTAGATGAACCAACTAATCACTTAGATTTAGGTGCTTGTGTATGGTTAGAAGAATACTTAAAACAATATGAACACACTTTACTTATTATTTCTCACTCACAAGATTTCTTAAACGGTGTCTGTACTGATATTATTCATTTACAAAGAGGTAAACTTAACTACTACACTGGTGACTACGATACTTTTGTAAGAGCTCGTTCAGAAAAAGAAGCTAGTGCTCGTAAGAAGCAAAAGATTCAAGAAAAGCAAAATAAACTTATGCAAGAAAAAATGCAAAAAGAAGGTACTAGAGCAGTTAAGCAGTCTAAGGGTAAAGAAAAGATGCTTAGAGAAAGAAAAGAAAAGGCTGCTAAGGATATGGATGATGTAATTAATGAAAAGCAATTCTCTTTCAAGTTTAATGATTGTGGACGTGGTCTTCCACCACCGGTATTACAAGTTCGTGATGCTGACTTTGGTTATGACCGTGATCATATTCTTTTCAAGGACATTAACTTTGGTCTTGATTTAGATTCACGTGTTACTATTGTTGGTCCAAATGGTGCTGGTAAGTCAACTCTTTTGAAATTATTAGTTGGTCAAATTGAACCATTAGCTGGTGAAGTTAAACGTAATCATCACTTACGTATTGCACGTTTCCACCAACACTTGATGGAACAATTAAATATGGAACAATCTCCAGTAGAATATATGATTTCACATTTCCCAGAATACAAGGCTCAAGAAATGAGACAAATTATCGGTCGTTTCGGTTTAACTGGTAAAAGTCAAGTTATTCCAATGAGTCAATTATCTGACGGTCAATGTCGTCGTGTTATCTTTGCCTGGTTAGCTATGCGTAATCCACATATTCTTTTCCTTGATGAACCTACAAACCACTTGGATATTGAAACCATTGATGCTCTTGCAGATGCTATTGACAACTTTGATGGTGGTGTTATTTTAATTTCTCACGATTTCCGTTTAATTGATCAAGTTACTAAAGAAATTTGGGTAGTTGAAAACCAAAAGGTCACCCCATGGGAAGGTGATATTCGTGACTACAAAGAATATCTCAGAAAGCAATTTGAAGAAGCAGGTGGTATTGAACTTGTTTAAGTTTAAAATCCATTCCTTTGTTTTTTTTTTTTTTAATTTTTATATTAAAAAAAAGGGATAAATTGAAGAAAAAAAAATAAAATAAAAAATTATTCCCTTTATTTAAAATCACCCAACTCTAATTTTTAATAAAAAAAAATTTATCGATAATTATCAATAAACCTACTATTATGAAAAAAAAAAAAAAAAAACTTATCATCACTAAATAAACTATTTATAATATATACTTTATCAATATATAGTATTTATATTTATAATAAATGTATATTTTCATTTTATTGCAATTAAGTAAATAAATAAAAAAATAATAATATTTATAATAAAACAAATAAAAAAAAAAAGTAAAAATTCAAAATATAAAAAAAAAGGTTTATATAATAAATCTTTATGATTTTTTAATTTTATATTTTAAAAAAAAAAAAAAAAAAAAGTAGTAAATATAAAAGTTTACCAAAATCTATCAAAGATAGACTCTAATTATTTTTCAACTATCGGTACAAGTAATTTGAATCATCTATTCTATAAAAATAAACATTTTTTTTAAATTTTAAAAAAAAAATGGAGTTTAATGTATAAAGGTTTTTTTTATTTTTTTATTTTTAAAAAAATAATCTTTAAAAATTACTTTATTCAAGATAAAAAAAAAAAAAAAAAAAAGAATGGTATTTAAATTTCAAAGTATTTTCTTTTCTCAATGTATATTAAAGTTAAAAAAAAAAAAAAAGATTAAATTAAACAATATAGGTAGGATAAGTAAAAATGATAGAAACCCTTTTAATATTACGAAATTTATGAATAAATACTACTATTGATGATAATTTATAGTTTCCAGGTTTAATCTTTTTTATTTATGATCCTCTAGTAAAAGGGTTTTTAACTAAAATAGAAATATTCTATTAATTTTAATTTATTTAAAATAGGAAATTTTTAATTAATTTTTTTTTATTCTAAAAAAATAAAAAATTACAACACTAATTTTCTTCAATTTTTAAAGTCAATAGAATCATAAAAACTTTTTCTTTTTTTTTTTTCCCTTCTTAACAATAATGAAGAGTAGCAGTAAGAAATAATAATAACATAATAAGATAATAATAAATATATTATTATAAATTAATGCCAAAGAATTTTTCAATAATATTTAAAATTTTCTTTTTTTTTTTTTTCAATTTTTAAGGCTACCGATAACCTACTTTAAAAGTATAGTAATAAACCAACTTGAGTTTAAAAGAGTGGATAAATATTCATGGTATAAAAATATACTTTTTATAGATAAAAACTTTTGAAACAAATTAAAAATTTCAATATATATAATAATATATTAAATATATTAAAATTAATTATAATCTATAATAATATATTAATTCATATATTATTTAATAAGTTTTTTTTTTTGAATTTATAAAGTATAAAAAAATACCAAAAAAGGAAACTTTTAAAATACTCTATTATTTATAATATTATTGGGTTTGCCACGATTAATAATACTAATTATAATAAATCTTTTTTTTTTGTCAAATTTCAATAGATAAAGTTTATTTTTTTAATTAATTATTATATAATGTCAATATATATTAATATATACTCTTTTATATTATATAATTAACTTTATTTTAATCAAGGTTTTCATTTAAATTAAAAAGAAACTACTTTTAATATTGAATAACTATTTTTTATAAAACAATTTAAATGTATTGAATATATATTAATAATTTATTGATAATATATTAATATATAAAATTATTTTAAACTCTAAACTTTAAAACTCATCTATGAAATTATACAATTTCTATTTCTATTTTTTAAAATTAAAAAAGCAATTTAGTTCTTATTATTATATTTCTTCTTAATGTATGAAGGACTAAAGACGTTTGAAAGGAATAACGATGATATTTAACTTCTTACTTAAAGTTTTATAATATAAATATATTAATAAATATTTTATTAATTGGAATTTCTAAGGAGAATGAAAAAATTATTGTACAAAGATGTTGAGTTTAAAATTATTATAAGACTTCTTTTGATAAATTATTAGGTTTACCAGTAATACAGTAATACCAAGCTTTATTTAACCATGTAATTCAACATTTTATACCATATTTATTTTTAATTAATAAGTTAGTATGGGTTAAATGAATTGAATTTATATCATTTAATGAATTGAAGGAATGAATGAATAATACTGAAATATACTTTTAAATTCATCCATCCATAATAGTATTGATCTTAAGATAAATGTTATACTATCAAATAATGATGCTAGCCTGCATAATATAATTTTTATTATTTCTATTATTAATAATAATATATTAAATTTATGCAAAATACTTTGATAAATAACATTGCATATATTCATATATATTCTTAGAATTTTAATTTTTTTTTTGACATATAAATTTAATGTTGACGTTGATTCTATTAAGTCATATATTTTTTTCTCTTGTTAAACTTTTTTTGTGCTTAATCTTTTTTATTGAAAAAAAAAATCAATATTTTAATTCATTATTCTATTAATAAATAATTAAAAATTTTTTAGAGTAGTAACCTTTCCTGTTATAGAATGTCTGAATCTCGTCTTGCAATATTCGTCATCCTTAACAGTTTTTTAGATGTGCTATTGACTACCTATCCCTTTGTTGAAGCAATAACTCATATTTAAAGATTAATTATTTATTTTTTATTTTGAAATGCTTTTAAAATAATATATTTCAATTCTTTTTAATATATATATTATTATATATTATAATAAATAATTGTATATAAGATTTATGAAATATATATTTTTTAAATATTTTTAAACTTATTGGTTAATATTTAATTATAGACATTAATAAATAATGTATATTTTATTATAATCTAATATATGATATTAATGTAGCACAAGATAAATAAGACCAATATTATATTAAAAGTAGTATAAATAATTAATTTAAATTTTTTATATTAATAATTATATCATGAATATATTTCTTATTTATTAGTATAATCATCAACTTTTTTTTTTACTATATATTATATATATTAATATATATTGTATGTATTATAAAACTATTATTTAATAATATATGTTAATTCAAATATATTCATATATTTTGATATTTTTTTTTTTTTATAAAATTTGAAATTATAAATATTTAAGAAATCGCTTCTTTTTTTTTTTTTTTTTTTTTTTAACACTTCAGTAAAAAAGAAATAATAGTTGATAATTAAAATAATTAAAATAATTATTTTTAAAAATATATTTTTCTTTTGTTTTAATGTTCCACTTTCAATTAAAATAATAATAATAATATAAAAAATATATTGATTTAAATAATATGATATAGAAAATTTCTAAGAAATATTATTTATATTCAATAATTAGAAAACACAATATATATATAAAACCAAATAAATTTCACTCTTAAAACCCAATACAACAGTCCATTTTTCATTGATTTATACTAATTTACATATATAATTTTAACTTATTTTAATATATTTATTATTAAAAAATATATATATATTTATTTTATAAAATAAAACCTTTATGTATATTTTCGATTTTCGTTTTGAAAAAATTATATAAATGCAGTTAAAAATTAATTTTTTATAAAAAAAAAGTTCATTTATTTTTTGTAAATATTTAAAAGTTAAAAATTCTATAAGCTTGCGCATTATTTAATATTACTACTTACATATATCATAAATAATATTATTCAATATACAAATATCCAATAGCTCCTAAATTAATATTTATTATTATAAATAATTTATAAATAATTTTTATATAATAGAATATATTAATTTATTAAAACTCTATAAAAAAAAGTTAAACAATGAAAAAAATATATTTATAAATTAAGTAGAAAAACAAACTTTATATTAAATATAATATTAATACTAAAAAACATATTAAACAATGTTTTCATACACTAAAATTTAAATTAAAACAAAGAAATAGTATAAAATTTAAATATTTAAAACAAGAATAAATACTATATTAATTTACCAATAAATCCATATTATCGTATCAATTATTATAAAGTGGATAAAATATACAATATATTTATAGCCTAGATATTCAATATTTACATATATATTAGAAATTATTTTTATTTATTTTTATATCCTTATTACTATATAACAATACAGACTATTATATCATATTTATTAAAATAAGTTATTAATATGGCTAAATTTAAGAAAATATTAAGTTTTTTAAAAGGCTCAAAAAAGAGAAAGAGTGTGGTTATTCATGATAGTAAAACTATTCGCAATAATGAAATTAATATCGGAGGACTTGCTGGTAATGGTAATAGAAGATTTGGTACTACTACCGGAAGACCTATTGTAGGTAATGGTGGCCATTATGAACAATTTCTTTATATAGATGATGTTAAAAATGGTGGATTAAAAAAAAGAACTTTGTCGGTTGCCCCATCTGTTGTTTCTTCATCAAATTATACTCAAACAGATCAAGAATTTTCTGAAACATTAAGTCATTTACGTTCTGAAAGCTCAAAGTTAAACCGTAATAGTAGTAAGCCGATAAGTTCTCGTAATAATAGCATTGGAAATACAGCTTTTAATAAAACACCTACTAATGGTAAGAAAGGTAATAAGTCTTTTATTCTTAGACAAGATCCTATTGAAGAAGAGAAAATTATAGTAGAAGTTAAAGATAACGATAAAGAAGAAATTGAAATTGATGAAGATGAACTAATAGCAGCTGTTCATGAATTCGATAATGAAATAAAACGTAATTCGGGTGCAAGTCCAACCAGTATTCCAACTGAAAATGCCACATTTATTTTAAAGGAAGACAAAGAAGATGAAGATGGAAATCAATCATTTATTATTAAAAATATTAATGATGATATTCAAACTAAAAAATTATCTTTTATTATTTCTTCAACAAATTGTTTAGAAGATGTTGAAGAAGAAAGTGAAGAAAATCTTAATCAATCTGTTGAATCATATCTTTTATCAACTCCAAATCTTAATTATAATGATAATGAAGAGGACAATGATGTTAATATTAAGGTTGAGGGTATAGAAAATATGAAAAAAGATTATTTAGCTAATAATAAAGAATCATTGAATGATAAAAATATTAGTGCTAAAGAGAGTTTAATTCAATTCCAACCCCCTGAATTCAGTATCACTAATGAAAAAGTATACAACTATCGTAATAATGATCTCATAAAGAAAATCTTTAAAAAGATTCCTCATGAAAATGGACATAATGAAGTGTTGGATGAAGATGAAGAATTTAGTAGTATTCATAATAAGAGAAAAGTAAATTTCGTCCTTAATACTCATAAAGGAAATAGTAATGATAATAATATTGGTGAAACTCTCACTAAGCAATTGAGTGTCAAGAGTTCTGATGCTGTTTTTTATAATCATACTCCTAAACCAATTCTTGTTTCTTCACCAACTTTAAATAAATCTTCTACTATTTCTTCTCTTCCTGATACTAATACTATGATTAAAGAACATACCATTACAACTAAGTCATCTATTAATGATTTGGATAGTATAAGTATTATTTCAAATAAAAAATTATCTGATGAGGCATATCTACCAATGTCTAATAGAATAAATGAAAACATAAAACAAAGTAATTGTGCTTATACTAGTACTATTCCTTCTACAAATACTAGAAATATATACTATATGCCATTACCAAGACCATCCCAAGCTACTCTTTTAGATTTTGGCAATTCTGCTAAGAATTCGCCATCTCTTGTGCCAAAAAAATCAAATATATATAATCATACTAACCATTCACTTGGTAATTTCCCATCAACAAAGGAGATTTCTTCTTGTTCAAGACGCCATTTATGGAGTGAAAATCATTCTATCAAATCAAAAGAAAGTAATCTTTTTTCAGCTCCATTAAAAGCTTCTATTCCAATTGTAAAATCACCAAAGGAAGAACCAGTTTCATGTCTCTCCAATGCTAAAGTCAACCCTCGTAAAATAAACAATATTCCATCAATAAATACTCCATTTATAGCTTCTTCTCATTATGAAACTCCAAAAAGTAAGAAAGAAAAAACATGTAGTCCATATACATCAAATAAAACCGAAACTCAATCTACTTTAACTGAAATATCTTCATATAACAGTTTCTTTTCTGATATCCAAAAAGATGATATTTCAAGAATTTCCAAGGATAAACAATATCTTCATTCCATAAATATTTCAATTAAAAAGGATGAAAATGATGATATTATTGATTGTCATAGTAATAGTTCAATTACTTCTAATAATGGAGAAAGTTCCTTTGCCTATGGAAATTATAACGAGAAATTAAGTAAAAGTCGAGAAGAAAGTTTAAGAAATGTGAAGGAATATGTAAAATCGTTGGATGAAAAGCGAGATAGTGATTCTCTCTTTTCAACTCCGTTAGCTTATCGTAAAAGGTATGAAAAATATGGATCTTTAAGATCAAGAACAAGTAATAAGAGTTATGGAATTAGAAATAGCAGTTTTTCAACTATTAATGGTTCATTAAAGTCTTCTAACGCATTAAAATCAAAACATTCTTCACAATCTAATAAATCTGACGCTACTGAAAATTCTTCCATAACTGAATATTCTAACTTTTCTGAACATAATTCCTCCTTCTCTATCAATACAAATTCAACAAACAGAACTGCTCCAACTCAAAATTCAATATATTCAAGAGATTACTGTATTAATCCCAAAAAATATAATCCGAATAAGCATTTACCTCTTTCATCTACTCATAAAATTGAAGGAGAAGACGTTAAAAGAAAAGAAAAATTCAATAGCGACTCAACTATTGTTAGTTCATATAATAAAAAATATAATATTAAATCAACACCACCAATGAAACAAGGAAAACACCAAAATTCTTCATCTATTTCATCTGCATCCACATTAGCCTGTTCACCTTTACCAGGTCCACGTTCATTATTAAATAATAGTAACAATTTAAATAAATTATCTTTAGTAGCTTCTGACAGTAATTACTTTGATGATTTTATGAAGGATTTAAACAATATGAGTTTAAACGATTTAATTTCTAAATATGAACAAAAAACTGAGTAAATGAAAAAAAAAAAGAACAGGGATACCATTGAGTATATAAATAACACACAATAAAGATATAATTTATAATATTATCAGATATATAGTCATTGTAATTCTTTTATTAATAAGTTCATAACTCATAAAATCATATCAGAATTTATTTTAGCAATACGATATGAACCAAACAACCTACAAAAATGAGAACAGTAATATTAAGCGAAGATAATATATTTTATTATTTTCCAATACTTTTTTTTTTTAAAATCATCAATCATTTTCATTTATATATATTATATTATATATTATTCAGGTATTAATATATACTAATTAATTTAAGCATATTTTTATTTATAAATATATTTATCAACATTTATATTTAATTTTTTTTTTTTTTTTACAAAAAAAAAAAAAAAAAAAAAAAAGCTTTATAATAATTCATCATAAAATATTATCCCATTTAAATATATATATAAAATTAACATTCATATTTTAGATATATTATTTAACAGTAAAAAAAAAGTTAAAAAAAAAAATTAGAAAAAATTAAATTTTATATAAAAAAGTTTTGAGAAACAATAATTGTTAACACCAAATATAAAAACTAGACAAATATTATTGAATATAAATTAATGTTTAAATTCAATAATGTTAAAAATGATATATAGTTAAAAAGTATTAGAAACAAAATAAGTGACAAAATTACAATGAAAATGAAGATATAAATAGCAAATTATAAATAATAAATGATAATTCATATTAAAACAATACTTTATATTAGTATTGTTTTTTAATTGTTTATTAATTTTATCATTTATTATTATAAATGATTTATAAACTAATTTAAAATGACAACATTTAACAATAGAATCAAAGAAATGAATTTAATTTAATTTACTGTCAAAGTAAATTAAATAATAAGAGTATTAAATAAAAGAGATACTCTTAAAAATATAAAGTATCTATATGTTTATTATAAAATTTAAAAAAAAAAAAAAAAAGAAAAAATAATAAATAAACTTCATATCTTAAAAACAAAAAATAAAATAGAATGTTAATGGATTATTATGAGTTTTTTTTTTTTTTTTTTTTTTTATAAACATATTATATATATATATATATATTATTATTATTATTATTTAATAATTATAGCATTAATGTTGTATTTATTTTTATATATTATATATATTATATATTATAGGAATAACAATCAATAATCAAAGGGAAAACAGAACGTAGAAAACCTATTCTCATTTTACAACTAATTTTAAGTTTATAGCTTTTTTTTATTATCAACTTTTTTGCACATACGCTTCTTTTAATATTTCTTTCTCTTTTTTTATTATTTTTTTAAAATAGAAAGAAAGAAAGAAATAACATAATCCATTGCGCAATTTAATATATAATTATTATTATCTATCTTAACTATCTAAATATAAACAACAACAAAATATATATATATATATATATAATTATTAATTCGTATATTAATTCTAAAAAAAAAAAAAAATACTCTTTCTCATGTACAAACATCATCAAATTCTCAAACGTTGATTAAATCAAACTCATTAACAGGCACATTCGCAGTTTATCTTTAGCATATTTTAAATATTATAATATTATTTTTTAAAGAAAAATGATTTTCTTTTTATTTTTTTTTTCGTTATTAAAATTTAAAAAAAAAAAAAAAGTTATAATATTTAAAATATCATTTTAATATATTTCACTTTTTTGCTAGCGCACTATTTTTATATAAAAATATTCTCTTTTAGCTTACGCACTTTTAAAAATTTTAGTAATTACTATTAGTATAATAATATAAAAAAAAATAGATGAATATATGTAGTAATTTTTTTATTATGTATTAATCAAAAATCACAAATATAATAAAATTATTTTATATATTTATAAAAAAAAATTATTAATAAGATGTAAAGAATTAAACATTTGAATAATAAGTGTATATATATAACAAATATTTTAAATTAATTTTTTATAAAAAGAGATGAAAAAAAAATAGTTAATCAATAGTTGAATTTTAAACAAGAACCTTTAACCATTAAATTAAAACATAAACGTTGATTTATACTTTTCTCGACTTTTATTCAAAAAGAAGAAAAATCGAAAGTATTCCATTATATAAGCAATAATTCTAATGAACAATTTAACCAAACCAAATCATTAATCATAGCAACAATTTTTTTTTTTTTTTGGTATGAAATACCTCTTGAATAATAACATGAAAATGATTTATTTTCATTGAGTTCCCTTCCAACTACTTTCGTAATTTTAAAATAGATATTAAATGACAGCTTTCATTATTTTCATAATCAGAAAAATGAATCTTTAAAAAAAGAAAAATAAATTTTTATAAATCAAAGAGGGTTAAGTTTAATAATTAATAATCAATATAAAATGTAAAAAAGACATAGATATAGTCATATATATTATATAAAAATAAAAATAAAATAAATAATAAAAGAAAAGTAAAACTATTAAAAAGTAATTATAAAAATAGGTAATTTATTGATGGATGATAATTTGCAATTAATTTATGTATCATTTATTACATTTATTACAATACTCAATTCTTATATTAATTAGAGTTTGTTGCTGTTATGAAAATACTAAAAGAATTATTGTTTTTATTGCTAGAAATATAGTTACACCTGATTAACCTCGTATCTATTCATGTTGCCCATGTTACAGTAATGATAATTATGATTTTGTTATACCTTTTTTATATATATTAAATAAATTTAAAGTTTAAAATTCTATTTATACCATTTATAGTTGAGGAAAATCCTCTAGAGTTAATGCGAGACGAATTTTAAATTTATATTTAAAAGAAAAAAAAAGTTTTGAAAATAATATATTAACATAATTATTGAAATCAAAATCATATTGAAATATTTTTTATAATATTTCATAAATATTATAACAATTACCTAATATATATATAATTTTTTCCAAAAAACTCGTTTTTTGGAAATTTTCCTGGCTAAAAGTCTGGTAGAGATCGAATTTCTTCTGGCTAAAAAATTGGCTAAGATCGTCAAAAATCCAGGATAAATACTAATATTTTTCTTTATACTTTCTTTTATTTATATAATAATAGTGCTAATAATTAAAATAAAAAAAAACTATTTTGATTAAAAATTATTAAAGTCATAGTTAAGCATTAATTAATCTAAAGATAATATATATAGATTTTATATTCTCACTCTATTTCTTTATTATTAATTAAATAAAAATAATAGAAAAAAAAGTATAGTAAATTATTTGATTTCTAAAATATTTATTCATTTATTTTTGAACTGATTTATATTAAAAATATTTAATAATTTTAAAGTTTAAAGCAAAAATTCTATTTGTGATTAAGGAAATTTTGTGTAACATAAGGGTTTATTAAAACAAAAAACAACGAAAAAACAAGGTTGAAAAAAAAAAAAAAAAAACTTCAACAAAAATAAAAATATTGCTTCTTTTAAATTTAAATTTAAATTTAAAAAGCTTTGAAAATAAATAAACTAATTTTATTATTGAAATATTAAAAACATAGTAAATATTTTTAATAAAAATTCATAAATAATATCTTATAAATAGTATAATAATTTCAAACAAACAAAAACAAACAAAAAAAAAAAAAAAAATAAAATAAATATAAATTTAAAATGAAGAAATCAAGTTTTATACTATTAATACTATTAATCTATATTAAAAGCATTTTGTGTGAAATGAATATTACCTATGGAGATATTGAAGAAGATAAACTGTAAATATTATTTATATATAAGTACTATTAATAAATTAATAATATTAATAATATATATTATACTTTATATGAGAAAGAGTAATTAATTTGATAATTACGCTAGACTTATTTTTCATAAAACAAAATATAAATTATAAATTTAAATAATTTCATTTTCAAAATTTCAATTATTATTAAATAATTAATAATTAAAACTATATTCTTTTTATTTATTTATTTTATAAATATTGTGTAAATATTTAAGAGGTCAAATTGATAATAGTAATGCTAAAAAAATTGCATCTATAACTAAATACAAAGAATATATATGTCCTGGAAAAAAAAAAAAAAACTTTTTTTTCGGTTTTGATTATGATAAGGATTGTGTTGGAGTAGGGAATCCAAATTATATAATACCAATAAGTTTCGGTAAGGATAAATTTGATGGTGTATTCCCATATATTACTACATTAGAAGGTTTTGAAAATAATAAAAATGGATCGATTATTGAAGCGTGCAATATAAATAATTTTAAAGATAAAAAGTGTCAAACAAGAAAATGTGCTGTTAATGAAGATTGTTTTTCAGGCCTATGTCAAGAAAGTTGTTGTATTACTAATCCAGATAATATTCTTTATGATTGTTATAGAGATAGTTAATGATAGTAGTGAAATGGAATGCAAAAAATATTTACAAGAGAAATGTTCCTTTCAATTTAATTGTGCTGGTAGATGTAAAGATTCTGTTTGTTCTTATCTTAACAAATATTCAAAGAATAAGGCATTATATTCCTTAATAATATCAATAATATTAGATATATTTATAATCATCATTTTAATATATGATAAAGGAATTGATGATATTGAATATATCCTTTATATTAATATTATTATTTTCATAATTACTTATGGAATTATTTATGGAATAGTATGGACAATAATGTCAATAAAAGCACATTACTATGAATAAAAATTATCAAAATTAATTAAAAGTTAATTAATCTAGAGAAAATATAATTAATTATATATACTACAACTAAGATATCAAATTATCAAAATAAAGAAGAAAAAAAAAATTAATAATAAAAACTAGAATTAACTCTGTTCAATCCCTTATATAAAATTTAATATGGGAAATGAATTGTAACAATTAATAATAAATGAAATACTAAAAAAAAAAAAAAAAAAAAAAAAAAAAAAACCCATATCATATATTTATTTTGTAATCGTTTATTTAATTTAAGGATAGAATTATATAAATATTAACTTTTAAAAATAATTTATTTGTAAATTAGGATAATCTTTATATAATACAACAATTTAGTACCAAAATTATAGCATTCATATACAAATATACAAAATTTTGCCATATAATCAATTAATAATAATAATAATAATAATATTATTATTATTATTATTATTATTATTATTATTATTATTATTATTATTATTCTTTTTGTTTAATAGTTTTAGATTTTATTACTATATAAGTAAATACGTTAAAAAAACAAAATAGGTATATGTAAAAAAAAATTATATGAAAATTTTATATATATATATATGAGTTTATCCAAAAAATGAAAAAGTATAAATGAAAATAAAAATAAAAATAAAAATAAAAATGATTAAAAACGATATAAATGACGAAAAAAAAAAAATATTAATTTTTTTTTTTTTTTCTAAGAAATAATATTGAAATAAAAACGAAAAATATAGTTTTGTATAAAAATTTCTTTAACATAAAATTTCGATTAATAATATATTATATATATATAAATTAAATTTAACAAGCCATTGAGGGTATTAAATATTACATAATAGTACAGAGGTCTTCTTCCTCATTTTCCTTAATTGGTTGTGATGCCATTTCTTTCTCATCTTCTAATTCTTGCTGATGGGTAATTTCCTTTAATTGTCTCTTTCTAGCTCTAATTTCTCTTGGGAAATCCGTTGTTAGTATATTCAAAAGTTTTTTATCTAGATTTTTAGAGGTAGCATTTTTTACAGCATCTTTAGCACGACATACCGGACAATTATCTAAATTCTTTTTTTGAGCTTTAATTAAACATTTCAAACAGAAAAGATGGTTACAATTTAATCGAATTGGTTTATAAGCCAATTCCTGACAAATTGGACAAGAATACTTTTCTGGGTCTGGAATGATACCTAATAAATCGTTTGTAATTTCATAGGTTATACATTTGTTAATGCTATCTGAGAAAAAGTCGGTTGAAACGAAACATGGAAGACCTTCACAAGCATTTAATTTTGTATCTTTATCATGATTACTTAATATCATATAAAGGGCTGTTTGGTTAATTGAATAGAATTGCTTTAAAACAATAGTATCGTGATTTAATTTTATAAACTGATCAAAAACAAGCTTAGAGTCTTCCATTTTGAATTTTTTGGTAATACTTTCGGATTTAGTTTTGAAAAGTTCAAGTCTTTCCGTAGCTTGTTGCCATGTTGTTGTCTTACCATTATAAGTCCAAAGATCGGTTTCTCTATATAAACGACTAAGATTACGCCATGGATAAGTGTCGAGCTTACCTGGAGTAGAAACCTCTTTAAGCATTTTCTTAATTGCATTAATGTTGGTTTCAAATAAGGATTTGCAGTCCTTCTCAAAGATTGTGAGATTTTTAAAAATAGCCATCATTTTATTTAAGAAAGAAGTATCAGATTCTAATAAAATTTCTACTCTTTTTTCATTATTATTTTGTGGCATAATACATTGATGTTCTGATTCATTCAAATGATAATTTGGAGAAAAAGATTCATTTTCTATCACACATTCAAGAGAATGAGTAGAATTTTTAGAAAACTTTTTAAATGGATTTTTGATGTGATACGAGAAACTATGACTTTTTGTTTTCCTTATATAAATACTATTATTATTGTCAATATCATAACAACTAGAACTACGTTTTTTGTAAAAACTAGACAAGTTACTCTTTAATGAACGACTTTCATCTATGGAGATGTTATCCATACTTTTAATATGATTACATGACTTTGATCTTTTGAAGAGATTAGTAAGAGAGGCTCTTTTCTTTGGTTTATAAATAGATTGTGGTTCCATATAGAAATTTAAGGTATCGGTTGATGAATTTTGTGAGTCTGGAAATGGAAATTTGGCAATATGTGATTCGGTCTTTGGTTGTTCAACAACGCTTCTAATAGGTCCATCATTATTTACTACCTTGCAACTCTTAACTTCAGGAGAATTTTTAGCTGTGTTTATAGAAGAGTATGAAGATTGGCGTGAATAAGATGACATGTTTTTTTCATCTTCCTGGGGAGATGAATTAGAAGCTGCTGTACTATTATTATTTTCTAATTTTGTTTCTAATTTTTTCTGGCTCTCATTTTTATTGATATCATCAGATTGTTGATCCTCTGGAATGATAGAAAAGGTATAGTAGGAATAAAGAGGTATTTCTATATAATCTTTATTACAAAGCCTATTTACAACATTGTTTTCAGTACCATAGATATTACATTGATCATATACTGGTATATTTTCCAGAGAAGAAGACAATGATAATTTACCTTCAAAACAGCTATTACTACTATTACTTCTACGAAAAGAGGCTAATTTTTTGTTATTGAATAAAGAGACAAACTTTTCTTTGGTAATACCATCATCTATATTATATTCAGATAGTCTTTTTTGAATAATGGAAGCACGTTTCTTGACATTTTCTGCACTATCACCCATCAAAGCAACTGGGTCTGGTTCAATTTCCTTATCTTTTGAAGGTTTTTCTTCTGAAGAAACTGGAAGAATAATAGAAACTTCTTCATCTTCTTCAGATTCATACATATCATCATATTCATTTTCTTGTTCAGAATCATCCGAATCGAAAGAAATAGAATCTTGATGTTGAGTATTTCCAAGCATATTTTCATTAAATTTGACTACTGTTAAACTTTGACTTTTTCTTATAATATCAATGTCACTTGGAATAGCTATACTATTTGAATTTTTTCTTGTACCATTATCTGGAGTATTACTTATTGGACTTTGAATAATGTTTTCCAATATTTTATTTTCTTCCGAGTTTGGATCTTTTAAACTTTCTCTAATCATATCAAAATGAATTTGATCAATTTTTATTTCTTCAGTTATTTCTTTTGGTTCATTTTCAAAAATTTCATTATTTTGACCTATAATTTCATCTAATAATTTTCGGACATCAAGATCATTTGGATTTACTTTATTTATACTTATGATTAAACTTGATCTTATTTGATTTTTTCCATCTTCTTTTTCAACTTCTTTTAATGCATAGAAAATTTGATAGTATTTTAAAGTAAGACCTTTAATAATTTCTTCTTTATTATTTGCATTATTAATAAAATTTACTAATTTAGCTTGACTTTCTTTTAATTCCTTTTCTAAATCGTCTTTAAAGTTGTAATGGGTATATTTTTCATTTACTGAAGTTTCAGTACTAGTTTCATTATTAACTTCTTTTTTTAACTTTGGTGATAATTCATTAGTATTATAAACTTCCAATACTTCATTATTATTTTTTTCCATTGGAATAAACATGTTTTTATCATCGAAAACCTCCGTCACTGTATTTTCATTAATTACAACTTTATTCTTTTTAAAAATTTCTCTAATATGATTATCAATGTTACTTTTCATGCCATTTTCCATAATTAGATGAATATGCTTTTCTAAATCAAAAATACCTGTTTTATTAAGTTTTTCGGTAACTTCATCGATACCTGTTTTTAATGTCTTATAATCAATAACATTATTTCTGTATTGAGAAGGTAAATTACTTTTTAAACTATCAAGCGTTTCTGAAAATTCCATTTTGTTTATTTTAATATATTCGTTGATAAATTTATATTTAAATAAGAGAATAGTTTTTATGTATTAATATGAGAAATAAATTTCACAAAACAAGTGTGTAAATTTATTTTATTTTTTATTTTTTGTTTTAAATTTAATTTGTTGATTATATAAAATATACGTTATATTACGAGAAGTTTTAACAAAAATGTTTTTAAAAATTTATATATATAATGGGCTGTATTTATTTATTATTTGAAAAGTATATCTTTTATAATAAGAACAATACGAAGTTATTATATTGATTTGATTATTATATCCTAAGAAGCTTTTGATAATTTATAAATTTAAAAATAAAAATATAAAATGTTTCTTTTTTCTTTTTAGTTTTAAATAGAAAAATATTTCATTATAATTAAAATGGAAATTAATGCTTATTTATATTATTATTTCTTTAATATATTTCATATTTGTGTGTGTACACATTAATAAATTGATTAGTATAAATGAATGACCATTATGTGTTCCCTTTTTTTTTCTCAAAAATATTTTGATTTTTGCTATTTGATTAGTTTATATATTACAGAATTATTCCTAAATATATTCATTAAAGGTACATTAAATATGTTAAATTTTATCTAATCAATTTAGTTAGTTTTTATATAATAAAAATATGTTTTTATGAGAATTTTATGATGTTTTTATATATTCATAAATAAAAGAAATCCTAAAATTTCAATTTTTTTACTTTTTTAAATAAATATTAAATTTCTAATTGAATTATTATTATTGTTTATTTTTTTATTTTGAATTAATTATATTTTGAAATATAATACATCAAATTTGAAAAACATTTAATTTGAATATTTTAAATAATAAAATAACCAATTCTCAAATTTGAAATTTGAAATGGAATTGTTTGTATATTTAAAATAAAATAAAACATAAAAAAAATACTTTAAACTTTGATTTTTATATATATTTATATTTATATATATATTATTTTATTTATTCATTAAAATTTTATTAAATTTTTAAAAAATAAGTGGTTATATGTTATTTATAAACTTTTAATATATTATTTAAACTAATTTTTAAATTAATTAAATTTACTACGGTGTAAAATTTTATTTATTAATATTTTAGTTTATTAATGCTGGTAGCTATAATAAAAAAGAAAAAAAAAAGATTTCTATGCAATGTTTAAATAATATAGAATTTTTCTTCAACAAAACACTTTTTTTTTTTCTTTAAACAAACAATATTTTTACAAGAGACTTTAAACTTTAAAAATTTCTTATAAATAATAATATACTTACCATTAAGCTTATTAAAAATGTTATTAAAAAGAAATATACTCTATCAAATGAAAGAGATAAAATTAATAACTTTAAGAATTATTCTTTTAATTGTATTATAAATGTATTATTTATATCTTAATAAATTATATTAAGGTGCTTATTTTTTTTTAAAAAAAAATGTCTTGTTACTGCTAAAACATTAATAACGTTTTATTCTTTTTATTATACTTGAAAATAATATTGCTAATATTAATAAAGGACAATAGTTATATATTTATTATTATATTTTAAGTATTGTATATTACTAATAAACTATAAAAAGTTTAAATTTTTATTCCAAAAGAAAAATGGTTTATTCTCATTCTTTTATAAATTTTTATTCCAAAAAAAAAAAATGTTTTTGATATTCTCAAGTCTGAAAAAAATAATATTAGTAAAGATTATTTATTATTATTATAAAATTAATATATAATTATATGTCACGAACAATTAAAATATAATTATAGAATATAATAATAGTATTTATAGAACTAAAAAAGTTATTATTTTATATTTAAGTTTTAATATAATGTAGATATCAAACAACTTAAAAAGTACACTTTTCGTAATTATCCTCTCTAATTTATATTAAAAATAGTTGGAATGATTGGGAATATGACAGATGACAGTTTT
This sequence comes from Piromyces finnis, assembly GCA_002104945.1. Classification (NCBI taxonomy): domain Eukaryota; kingdom Fungi; phylum Neocallimastigomycota; class Neocallimastigomycetes; order Neocallimastigales; family Neocallimastigaceae; genus Piromyces; species Piromyces finnis. The sequence goes on from MCFH01000030.1 coordinate 448,262, forward strand.
AATTATTATTACACATAAATAAATAATTTTTAAATTAATTTTATATTAAAATTTCATGTACAGAATTTATTTATCTATTTTTATGTATAGTGAAACCTAACCATAAAAATCAAATATATTTAGAATATATTTATTTAATGACAATTTCATATATTAATAATACATTCATAATATATATAATTTTTAGTTTAATTTATTAAAATACAATTAATATTTAATTTATAAAATATTAAATAAACTTTTCAACACAAATAGTATAAATTATTATAGTTTTTAGGAATGGCATCAGGAAGAACCTTTACAGTAATTATTATAATGAATAAAGTAATTATTAAAGGGTATATTCAATTGTTATAATGAGTGTAAAAAATACTAAATGCTCTATAATTGATTTTTATAAATTAATAAAATTAATATTAAATAATAAAAGGTATTATAATTTTATGACATAGTGAAATAAATTAAAAATGATTTCTCTAATTATTTAAAATAATAATATGTAAAATAAAAAGTTAAGGATGATAATTAATAAAAGATAATGTTATTTATTATAGTATGTATAGTTTCTTTTATAATATATAGGTTTAAAATTTATATTTAGCTTATTAATGACTTTTGGTAATAATAATATAATATATTAATATAATTATTTATACTAATATATTTATTATAAATTGTCCATCATCAGATAAAATATATAAATAGATATCATCTATTTTTAAAGAAGAAAAAGAAATAATTAATTATTAATAAAATATGAATAATATAAAAGGTATTTAATAAATATAATAATACTATTGATACTGTTAAAATAATAAATTATAACATTAAATGGAATGAATAAAAAAATGAAAATTATAGTTATATGATAATAATTTTGAAAATGAATTAAGAATGTTTTTTTTTTTTTTAATTAGTATGTAAGAAAAAAAAAGTGTTTTATAGTATTTTATTTCTTTATGATAAAAAGCTTTTACAAACTTTAATAATTAGCACATTTTAAAAAGTATAGAAAATTCTATTCACAAATTACAAATGAAATTTGAAAAACATTATTATAATTATTAATACATTACTTTGACCTATTACATTTCAATAATACCATTTAATGTCATTTCTGTAAAATATATTTTGTATTATATAATATTTATTTCACTTTTACTTTATTAATCTTATATATAAATATTATTTATATATTTATAATATCAACAGTTAAAGAATTAGTTAATGTTATTTATTTACAGAATCTTATTATTAATTTTTATAACATTGTGATACAACTCGTTTCAATACACTCAGGATTTGTGGGTTGACTTATATACTTTATAAATTATTCAAATACACACTTAATATTAGATGATCGTAAGAATATCTTCTCCTAACTATTATATTCTTAGATAGACTAATTTACTATATTTTTTACTAATTTATACAAAAATCTAACTATAAAGCTTGTTTGTTTATCTGTTTATATTAAGTACTATAATTACTATAAATTCTTTAATTTATCACATGATTATAAAAATATGATAAATACATTAATGTACTAAATAAAATGTACTAAAAACTACATGATAATCTATTCCAATATTACATTAATTTATGTTTATATAACATTTATAGTAATATTCAATTATATTATTAATTAAGGTTTTTAGGTTCATTTTATATCAATTGTCCTACATTTTTTTTACATAATTTTAATTTTGTATTCAATATATTATTACAATACATTTTAATAATATATTGAATAGATATAAAATTTGATAGAATATTCTTTAAGTTTTTAGAATTTTTTTTAAATCTACTTAGACACAATTTCAATTGGTAAAAAAAAAAAATAAATGAAAATAGGTATTTTTTTTCTTATCCATAAATGATTCAAAAAAAAAAAAAAAGATAGATATAAAAAGAGAGATTTCTGTTCTAATATTATTTCAACATTAATAAATTTTTTCGTTAAATAAAATATATAATATTAAATTACTTAAAAAAATTATATAAATAGTGAATAAGATAAAAAAAAAATGAAGTATCCAAGAACATATCATTTACCATTTTCTCCAGGTTCTACCAATGATGATAAAAAAATAAAGGGAAATTGGCTTAAGGATTATGTAGGAAAAGATATTGTTATTACTGAAAAACTTGATGGAGAAAATATTCATATGGATCAACACGATTGTTATGCTCGTAGTGATGGGGTAGCAACTAGAAGTCCATGGACCAAAAATATTTGGAGTTCTTCCAATGGATTGTATTGGAAAATTAAATATTTAATTGAACCAAATGAAATAATATATGGTGAAAATTTATATGGTGAACATGCTATTTGTTATGATAAATTAACTACTTACTTTCATATTTTTGGAATGGTTGGAATATCAAAAGAAGAACCACATGTTCCAATATTTTATTCATGGGATGATTTAAAGAAGAAAGCTGAAAAATTAAATATACCAACAGTTCCAGTAATATATGAAGGAAAAATAGAATCAGAAGCACATCTAAAAAAAATTATTGATGAAACTATGAGTTTACCTTCTGCCTATGGATCAACAAAGGAAGGTATTGTAATGAGAATTAGAGATTCCTTTAAAGTAGAAGATTTTTCCAAGTGTGTATGTAAATGGGTAAGACCAAATCACGTACAAACGGAAACTCATTGGACTAAAAATTGGAAACGTGCAAATTTAATAAATTATAATTATTATTAAGTATGAATCAATAGCAATTTAAAAATTCTAATTATTATTAGGTATTAGGTTTATTTTTATAATCTAAATATAAAACATTTAAATTGTCAGTGTTGGATTATAAAAAAAAAAAAAAAGAAAAAATTATATTAGAGATAATTTGTAATAAGTATTATTTTAATAAAGTTTTATTAAAATAATAGAATAACATGTAAATAATATTATACTGATAGAATAACATAAATTTAATTAATTATTTAATTTTCAATAAAAATAAAAATTAAATTGAACTTTATATTAATACATAAAAATTATTTGTATAATTATTTTTAAAGTTTATTAGCCTTCAATTAAATAATTTACTTTCCTTCAATATATGAAAGTTAAATATTAGAGAGAGAGAGAGAGTGTGTGTGTGTTTATAAGATATCTTTTAACTCTAAATATATATATATAATTGTTGAAAAGTTATATAAATAATTGGTTTTTAGAAAAAAAAAATATACATAATAAATATAATTAAAAAGGACTTTATAATTTGTTTAACGTCCTATTTAGAAAAAAAATTAATAAATCACCATATTAAAAGTTACTTTAGTTAAAAAATAGATATTCATTAATAAATAAATAAGTCATAGTATCCTGGTATAAAAATATTATTTATCAAAAAAATATTTTACATGTTTTTATTAAAGGATTAATTATTTATAATTGTTAACTTTGTTACATAAAAATGCTATTAATATTATATATTATATTATTTTTTGATCTTTAAAAATATAATAACATTTTCAAAGATTAAGATTTTAAACTTTACAAACTTTATTATCACTATTCATATTAATATACTAATATTATCACTTTATCCTTTTTATTTCAAATTACAAATAGTTAAAATATATATATTATTATCATTTAATTTTTTTTTTGTGATGAAATAGTCTTTAATATTTCTTATAATCAATTCATTATTAATGCTATTTGTGTTATTATAAATGTTAATTGCCTACAATAAAAAAAAAAAAAAAAAATTAATTTTAAATTTTAACCATATTTGGTAATATTAATATTTTATTTTAATATCCATCATAAAAAATATTTTTTTTTAACTATCTTTTGTATACTTTTTTTTTTTTTCTTCCTTTAGCATTAATTAAACTTTTTTTAATCTTATCAATAATGCTTTATAATTAAGAAGGGTCTTATTTTTCTTTATTTCTATTATAATTTTTTTGAAAAACTTTTATTAAACTATTTTATTTAGGAAAAGCTAGTCTTTGAATGACACTATTATTAAAAGGTTTTGTTAAGTTTATATAGTTTTTTCAATAATTAAAAATATAGCTATTTATTGTTAAACAATTATGTTATTATTTATATAAAGTAATTAATCTCACTATATAAATTATATTAATATTTAATATAATTGTAACATTAATAATATTTAAGGTATATAATAAATATAATATTTTATTTCACTATAATTAATTAATAATTATAGTGTTTCACCTTTTTTTTTTATTTTCATGTTATGATATATTATATATTTATTATAATAATTATATTATTTATTTTTTTTAACAATTAACTGTGAATCCTTTTTCTTTTTTTTTTTTTTTAACAAGTTCATTTCAAAAAATTTTAATTAACCAAATAAATTTAATAAAAATTATTTTTTTAATTTATAGTTATTAATTTTAATTAATATTTTTTTGTCATATTTTAAAAATGCTAAATTAGGTTTTCATATATATATTTTTCTTTTTTAATAATTATTGATTTTTGAACAGTTTGTTAAAATATAGTTTTTTTTCTTATTGTATAATTTAAATACAGTATTTAAAAAATAATCAAAGAAACTTTATGGTGTTGTAAATATTAATTGATACAGGAATTCTCAAGTTTGCTTCTTAACATTAACTTTTATTCAATAAAATTAAGAGTTTCTTTCTTTCTTTCTTTTTTTACTGTCAATTGTAAAAAATAATTGAAGAAGAATAAGAAAAAAAAAATAATATACATTATATTGTGCAAGATAAAAATAAAAGGGAAAAAAAACAATTTTTCTTTTTTTTAAATTTAATAGAATTTATTTTAGTTTTGATTTGATAAGCCAATTCTATTTTAATAAATACATATATCAAACACATTTTATTCGATATACTCTAACAAAATTAAAAAAAAAAAAGCTTTAACAATTGAAATTGAAATTATTTATAAAAAAAACATTCAAGTTTAATATTTAAATTTAAATTAGACAAAATATTTTTAGTTATAATAAAAAAAGAATTAAAATTATTTTAAAAATTATGTACATAATATATAAACTTAACTATAGAAGAATCAATTATTATTGATAACAAAATATATAAAATCAACAGAATAAAAACCAAAAAAAAAAAAAAAAAAAAAAAAAAAAAAAAAAAAACAGAGCAAAATAAATGAAAGGTAAATACATTAATAATAAAGAAATGAATAATTATGATACACTTTTTGAATCAAGTTTTGAAAATTCTTTTCAAGAAAATGAGGAAGAGACTTGTGAGGAAATTACAAATTTCATAGTAGCAGAAGCAAGTAGAATTCGAAGACTAGTAAAAAATGGTTTATATATATATATATTTATAATTATAAAGTTTAAAAAATAAAATATTATAATCATTATTAAAAAAATTACATATTATTAACTATTTATATTATATTATATTATATATAATTCTTATATGGAAAATATTGTATTTTTTTTTTTTTTATAAAAAAAAGGTGGTGTTGACTATGAAAGAAAAAGTTTTGCATTGAAATCTATATATTCTACTTTTACTTATCTTTTTAAATTAGAAAATTATATTTCAAAGGATCTTAGTGATGATATTATACAGAAAATTAGAATGGATTCTGAATTTTACCGTCATATCGAAAAGCGACTTCCATCAACAGTAATGGTTAATAGTAATAATATTCATAAAACTGAAATTAACAACAACAACAACAACAACAACAATAATAATAACAAAAGTAACACTGGTAACCAATATAGTAGTAATAATAGAAAATTAAATGATGTAAATATTGATGGATTAACTAGTAAAGATAATATTAATGATGTTAATCGTCCAATAGAAAATGAGTGTAATGCTAAAGCCATTACGTTTGGAGATTTAAAAGAATCAACAAAGAATACGAATGATTTAAATACATATTCAAAAAATATACCTTTAAAAACTATTCTTAAAACTAAAAAAAGTTGTCCTAATTTTTCAAATATTCAAAAAATGTCTGATATTAATTCAAATATTAACAACAATAATAATAATGTTCAAGTAAAAAGAAAATCTATAGATGATGCCTATATGAAAAATAATCATGACAATCGTATTACTATGAAGGATAATACTACATCTTCAATTAATAGCCCTTCAATTTATGATTTAGATACAGAGGAAACAGAAAATTATCATGAAAATACAAATAGCCATACTGAATTAAATTCTTTTGCCCTTAGAAAAGATTCTGAAGCAGATTTATCTTCATTTTGTAGTAAAACATGTAATACACCAGTTTCAGAAGATACCTTGATTGAAAATCAAAACCATGTTACGCCTCTTTTTAATTCTCAAAAATTTTATATAAATTCAGCTCCTTCTTCTCCAGAAAAAAATCAATCATATAAAAATAACTCTCCTCTTTCTAAAATTAAAAATAGAATTAATAGTAATCAAAGTAACAATACCTTTATAAATTTACCTAATTCTGCTACAAACATGAATAACAACAACAATAATAATGGCTTTGATGTGTACTCTAATCAAAGTAGTGTTAATAATTCTCCTAAAACAATGATTAATGATGGAAGTTTCTACAATTCTTCTAATAACACAAGTAATAGCCAATTAAATAATATGAACTCTTGTTTCTCGTCTTCTACCATTAGTTCAGATTTCATTAATAAAAATCCATCTTTAATGTCTTATTCTCCTTCTTCTATTCACTCACAACCTCAAGTATTGAATAAAACATCTAGTAATTCAAAAAATAGTCAAAATAATAATACTCTAAACACTACATTTACTCCAATTTCGGTTATGAATCCAGCTACAAGTTCTTCCTTATCTGACAATATTAATAATGCATATAATAACAACAACAACAATAATAATAATAATTCAGGTCCATATAATATCAACAATACTACTAAAGATAATGCTATAATTCCAATAAATACCAATATTAAGACCTATTTATTTAATAAAAGTGAAAATGGTAATGATGGTAATACCAGTACAATTGGAAATAATAATCCTAATATAAATAATACCAAAATAATTGGTAATACATTAAGCCAACATGAACCAATTCGTACTATACGATTTAAAAATGTCGAGATTGAAAAGAATAATGGAAATGGTCATAATACATTACGCCCCAAGAATACCACATCTACTCCAGATATTGCCGAAAAAGCGTTAGATCAAAAGAAAAATGTTCGTACTTGTAAATCATATGCTGATCTTTCTTTATCTCGTGGTAACCATATAAGAAATTTATCATATTCTTCCAATCTAGATGATTCCATTACCGAATCTTCATTTATGGAGAGTAGTTCAGAAGACAGTAGTTTATTAACCGATGTCTTACTATCCAAAAATATACAGCAAAATCAATATCATTCTGTAATTAATCCTCAGCAAACCTTTGAAGCTACCTATGATGCCTATAAAAATAGTATGAATAAGAACAATGATAATAATAATAATAATAATAGTAATAATAATCGTAAATCCTTTGGAATTTCTGGAAATAAAGGATTTAAGGTTCATTCTCTCATTAGAAGCAGTAATAATGATATACTAAATAAGAGCAGTAATGTTAATAATAACTTCAATTCTAAAGTAGGATCCTACACCGATAACATTACTAGTGCGAACACTACTACAAATGGCCAGAATAATATGAATAAATATAAAAATTTACAACAACAAAAAGTGAAAAATAGAGTTTCTTCTCTTGACATAAAAAAATATTATTTCCAAGGTAGGAATAATTCTGGAAATATTAATAGTGGTCCATCATCTCTACCTAAAAATTATCCAAAGTTTAATGGAAGTGGTAATAATAGTTCTTTTGAAGGTAAAGTAAAGCATAATTCCATGGATACATCTCAAACACAAGCGAATAATCGTAAGAGTTTTCACCAAGATATTCAAAATAATATTGATTTAATGAAACAAGAACAAAGTTTTATCAGCGATTTCTCTGAAAGTATCCTCAATGAATTCAAGGATTCGAATACGACCAATAGTTTCTATTCTAATTTTAATGACTATAACAAGTCTTCGCATAATAAATCAATCATTTCAAATGTCTCATCTGATGGTAATATTTCAAAAGAAATAAATAACATTCTTAATAATTATTTCAATAGTAATGGTACATCTCCTGTAAATACTTCTACCATCAATAGTAATAATTCTAATAATAGTATTTTAAATGTAAATACAAATACTATTCATAATAATAATAATAATAATAATAATAATAATAATAGTGGTATTAGTAGTATTCTTCATAACAATAACAATAGTAATAATTCTAATAATAGTATTTTAAATGTAAATACAAATACTATTCATAATAATAATAATAATAATAATAATAATAATAATAATAATAATAATAATAATAATAATAATAATAATAATAATAGTGGTATTAGTAGTATTCTTCATAACAACAGTAATAATAGTAACGGATTTAGTATTGGAAATAATAATATTTTGAATGGTCAACTTAGTAAAAAGAGTAGCATTAGCAAATCTAATAGAAATTCTATGTATTCTGATGATAGTAAAAGTTTTGACGATCTTCAACGTAATTTCAAACGTTTAAGCAATTCAAAGAAAAATATAGATGATCTAAATAAAAAAACTAGTAAACTTTATGGTAAGGAAATCAATATAAAATAAATTATTTTTTTTAGAAAAAATTATATTAATATTAGTAACATTTATGTTTATGTATATATCGATAGATAATGATAAAGAAGTAACTTTGATTAATGATGATGAAGAAAAAGAAAATATATTTAACAAACGACAACCTTCGAATTGTAGTAACAAAACACATTGGTATGTAATACAAATTATAATATAAGATGACTAGTATACAATATATTTATTAATATTTATAAAAAAAAAAATAAAAATTATTTTTAGTTCATCATCATCAGTAAATAAGGTAATTATATATAATTAAATTGATTTTTATATTTTTTATTAAACTTTTTATTTTTAATATTTTATTTTATTATTAAATCAAAAGAATCAATCCATAAATTCTAATAATTCTGCAAGTAAAAAGGACAGTAAAAGTGAATGTCAATTTATTTTAAAAGAATTAATTGAAAATGAAATATCTTTTTCTAAGAATCTTGATATATTAATGAATGTTAGTATAAAAATGAATAGTTGAAAAAAAAAAGTTATTTTATTTATATTTTTTTTAATATAAAGTAAAAATGATTTAAATAATTAATCTTTTTTTTTTTTAATTATTTTAACTAGTTCTATAGATATCCATTAAAAGATAATAATATTATTAGTAACATTGATTTAAATTGTATATTTTATGGAATACCTGAATTGGCTGAATTTAGTAAAAATTTATGTCAAGAACTTCAAGATGTTATTAATGAAAATGATAATATTTTATACGTATCAAGAGTATTAATTAGTCAGGTAAATCAAATTAAAATAATATCAAATTCCGTATTTTATTTTTGGTGAGGGTATTAATAATAATAATAAAAATTATAATATATTCAACATTATTAAAATAAGGTTGAAAAATGGGATTATTACCTTAGATATTGTGAAAATTATAGTCAATCAAAAACTACGGTAAAAGTTCTTTCTAAAAATAGCTCAAAATTTAACAATTTCTTAAAGGTATTAATATTTTTTAAAATTAAATAAAAAACAAAACTAGAAAAATATATTTTTGATCTTTTATTCTTATTACACGATATAAACTTTAATTTTTATTAATGATATATTTTTTAAAAAAAAAAATCGCATTTAAAATATTTAGAAAGCACAATCTGATAATAAATGTAATAAACAAGATATTAATAGTTTATTAATTTTACCAGTACAACATGGTTGTCGATACCCCTTATTATTAGCTAGTAAGTTTAACTTTAATAATTATTGAATATTATAATATTCTTTTATATTTAATAAATTAAATTTTCCACCTTTTTATTTTTTTAATTAGGAATAAAGGAAAGAATTATGGAAGATGTTGATAATTATAATCCAACAACTATTAAAATGGTAGATGCAGCTGAATGTTATATGAAAAAATTGGGTAAACTTTTAAATGATCTTCAACAAAGTGATGAGTTTTCCAAATACGCTTCTGAATCTGAACTTAATGATAAATTTAAAATCCCATTGAGCATTGAAAATTGCCCTGTAATTATTTATAAATAAATAATAATAAAAAAAACACTAAAAATATTATATATAAAATTTTAATATCATATTTTATTAATTTTATTATACTGTATTATTCATATTTTGTAAATATTATATATTTAGGTCAGCTATTTCATTTCCAAGGATCGTCGATTATTAAAGTCATATGACTGCTATAATACAAATACTAATAAATATATTCGTCTTTTTATTTTTGGAGATTTAATTATGCAAACAGTATGTCAAAAAAGTTCAGAATCTGATTTTGGTATCAAATATCATTATTTAAGAATAGATCCAATTGAAAATGTAATGGCACAAGAGACAGGTAAACCCCATAAATAAATATTTCATCAATTATTCTTTTTTCTTTTTAATTGATACAATTATTTTTAATTATTTTTTAATATATATTTATATAATTCTATTTCCTAATTAATTGTAATTTACCTATTATGAAAATTTTTTTTTATTTATTATTTACTCTTTTTAGATATAAACTTTAGTAATACTTATCAAAAGGCAATTTTGAATCGTTTCAAAAAGCATGATTCAAGTGAAAATTTTGTAAAAATTTCTTATTCCACAAGTATTTTTGGTGAAGAAAAATATTTAGGCCAACCAATGACTTATACCTTAAATTTCTCTGATCGAAAGATAAAAAAAGAATTTTTAAATATATTTGAAACTACCAAGGCTCTCTATATTTCTAATGTTTTAAATGTAGCTTCAAGAGCTATTCCACCAGAAGTAGATGATGTTTTAATCACCTGTAGTAATTATGATCGTCGTTCTGAAAGTGAAATTTCAATTATGATAGGTGATGAAGCTGTGGCCTATGAAGAAGCAGTAGATGGCTGGGTTCAAGGTGAAAATTGTACTACTCATCAATGCGGTTATTTCCCTATCTCAGTATTTGTAGAGTCGGATACTTCTCGTGATATTTATAATGATGTTGAACTTAAAGTTAAATATACTTATAAACAAAAAGGAGATGGTGAAATAAGTATAAATTCGGGAGATACTGTCATTCCTGAAACTTATTATCATAGTAGTGGATGGTGTTACGGAAAAAATCTTAGTTCTAATGAATCGGGTCTTTTCCCACTTTCCTTTTGTAGAATTCAACCAGGTATTGTTACCAATCCTGGAAAATTAAAAACACATGTTATGAATCAAATCTCCAAACCTATCATTATATCTAAAAGGAAACATGATTTCAATTCACTTCCTTTCACGAATACTACTAATGACAATAATAAAAATCAATATTCCTATTTTAATGTTAATAAAGAGCTACCAATAGTTAACTCTGCTAAAAAGTCACAATCTAATAATAATTTTTATTCCAAATCACCATCCAATATAAATGACACCTCCACTTCTTCTAATACCTTTGGTAATTATCATAATACCTCTGATGGTCCCATGATGAATAATATTACCAATTCTTCTACAAGTTTCATGAGAATACCTAATACTTCCAGTCCTCTCACAATGGAAGATGATCATGATGAATATATTGATGATTGCTCTCTCCCAATTCCACCTCAACCTGAACCTTTTTCTATGATGATATCTTCACCCCATATTAAACGTCGTTCTACTTCTCTTGATTATAATTTAGAAAGCATACAACAATTATCATCTAGTAATTATGATTATGATGATGATGAAACAGATACCGAAAACTGGTCAACCAATTAAAAAGAAAGTCATGACTTTAACTGTTTTTATTAAAAAAAATAATTATCATAATTTTTTTTAAACTTTTGTATTCATTAATTAAATATATATATATTTAATTATTTTTCTTCTCTTTCTAGAAATCTAATTTAAAAGTTGCAATCTATTAACCTGTGTAACCTAATAATTATTATCTATGTGAGTTGTGTAAAAATTGTTTTAAAATTTTTTTTAATTGTATTAATTGTACTGGAAAAAACCAATAAAAATTTTAATTTATATTTACATTATTTAAATTGATAATTTACCTCCATACTATACAAAGTATACAAAGTAGTTGTATAATAATAAAAAATTATAACTATTTTTAAATACTTTTTTTTTTTTATAAAATACATATACACTTTTTCATTTTTTATTACCATTTTTTTTTCTTTTTATTAACAAAATTAACATATATAAATAAATAAATAATAAAAATGAATGGATGAATGTATATACAAATAAATAAATATTATGTTTCACATATTTATTAAACTTTTTTAATTATAAAACCTTAAATAATATTTAAAAAGTTTAACTATTAATTTTAAATATTTATTATTAAAAAAATAAAATATTTTAAATATATATTTTTTATTTTAAAAAGAAACTTCACAAAAAAAAAAAAAAAAAAAAAAACTTTAAAAAAAATAAAAAATAAAAAACAACAAAATAAAATAAAAAAAAATGAAATTAGTTTATATTTTATTGTTTACTTTTTGTTGTTATATAGTTAATAGTTATGAACGTATTACTTCCCAAAAAATAACGAAAACAATTTGTGAAGATACCAACTATAAAATATATTGTTCTAATTCAACTCGTAAGTTAAAAAAAAAAAAAAATTTAAACAATTTATTTAAAATTATATATAAATTAATATAAAATTACTTTATCTTTTATACATAATATATTTAAATAGTGATTGTAGCTAAAAACGTTGAAAATGAAACTCATTATACCATCAAAAATAATGGAGATTGGGAAAAAATTTATGTAAAGCAATGTACTCATGAAATAACAAAAAATGGTAAAACTACAGAGGAATGTCTTCCTTGTTACTTCAATACTTATCAAGACGTTTGTAAAAGAAAACATTTTAATGTTTATTGCAATGTTAAAAATTATGAAAAAAAATATTGTAAAAAGATTGAATATATTGTTTAAATTCCAAAAAAAAAAAAAATTTAATAATTTTAAATATGAGTTTTAATCCAACAATAATTTTAAAGTTTATACAGAAATGTTGCTTTATATATTTATAATATTTATAATTTTTTTCTTAGAAAAAAAAAAAGGAAAGAAAATTACCGAATAAAATGAAACCATTAAAATTAGCTATCTGGACATATATTTATAACTTTATCAATATATAAATGTGATTAAAATTCATCAATTATATATATTCATCATTTCATCCTAAATAAATTAATAACCCAAAGTAATATATAAATGATAAGAGGAAAAAATATAAAAGAAATCATTTAATATTTACAAGATATAACAATTAATTCTTCCTATATACATATATACAATAAAACCGTATTCTTAATTATATCATTCCTTTTACTGTTGTATATACAAAAATAATTATAATTATTTTAATCTATTTGTTATTTATATCGACAAATCATTAAAAAATAAACTTTAAAAAGCATTAATTTGTTTAAAAAGACTCATATTAAAAATAAATAAATAAAAACAATTTATGTGTAAATCAATATGATTAAAGATTTAAGCTTAGAAAAAGCAATCAATGAAAATTAGTAATTTCTTTAAGAAATTTTTTATAAATGTTGTTAATAATAAATTACAACAGTTTTTATTTTAAAAAATTGATTGTTTTGTTGTATTATGCAAAAAAAATAAAGAGCTATATAAAATCATTTATTATAAAAGCTTTATCATTTCATCTACTATTTTCATTTTGGATAGTTTTTTTTTTCTTTATATATATATATATATAGGCATTTAATAGATTAAAAATATTTAGAAGATTTTTGTATAAGTTGTATCCTTTCAAAATTAATTATATCAAGAAATTATCAAAAGAGTATACAATTTTTTTTATCATTTTCATTATACATCATAAAAAATTATATTAAAATAGTCATCATTGCTTATTAAAACTACCAAGAGCAATTCATTTCTATCATATAAACAAATAAAGTAGTTGATAATAGAAATAAAATCTTTTTTTTTTTTAATCATTTAAAAAAGTCTGGTTTGGTAATGCTTATTAAATAGATATATAAATATCACCCATTATTATAGGATTATTTTTCATATTTTTCATTAATAGTTTTCATATTTTTAAAGTATAAAATCTATTTTTTTGTAATATACTTTTTTTTTTAAAAATTATAATAATAAATAAAAATAGCTATGATTTCTTTTTATAACCATAAAATGAAAAAAGGAATAATATTTAGGTAATATAATCAAAGTGTTTTTTAAACAAGTTTTTCAATATTTTATTTTATCTTTTTTTTTTTTTTTTTTAACATTCTCTTTTTATTCTTTTTATAGAATTTAAAATTAACTCTGTTTTTTCTATTATAAAACATGATATATATTTGAATTTAATAATATAATAAGTTTTTGAAACAAAATAAAAATAATTTGATGAAAAAAAGAATTGGGAAACAATTCACAAAATAATAGAAAATTAAATGATAAAAGGTAAAAAGTAAAAGGTCATTATTATTATTTAACGTTTTAACGTTGAAAATAACCTTTTAGATTATAATTAAGCTTTATTTACATTAAACTTCTCTTAGTTTACTATCTTTTTTTTTAAAGAAACATTTCATATTTTTAATAAAAATCTGATGATAAAACTAATATTGAAATAATATTATTATTGTCTTATTTTTTTATTTATTGAATAAGTTAGAATTATAATATAAATAGGTAATTAATACAAAACTTAATAAATTTATACTAAAATATGTGGCTTGATCTAATACTAATGATTCATGTACATGAATATTCTTATATCATGTGAATTACTAATTATTACTAATGTATTATTAATCGTTAATAATTAAAGCATATAAAGTTATGATATTATAACATAAATCATTAATAAAAAAATTTAAATTTATTTCATTTTATTTTAAATTAAATTATTAATTAAAGTTAAACTTTTAATTTATTATATTAAATTTTTAATTTGAATATCGATTCATATTTTTGTATTGAGACAAAATGGAAAATTGTAAATTAATATTTTAAAAATTTAATTTATTTTATATATAATAAAATTCATTTGTCATTGTTTCAATTATTTTTCTTATTTTTTTCCTCATATCACCTAGGACCTTAGAATAATAATATTTGTAGTTTTATTGAAATTTGTTATATATAAATTATAGAATCAGTTCTATTTCATATTATCCATATAAAATGATTTAATAATAATAGGAAGAAGAAGAAAAAAAAAGAGAAAATATTAAGTAATGCA
The DNA here is from genome assembly GCA_002104945.1 of Piromyces finnis. NCBI lineage: Eukaryota > Fungi > Neocallimastigomycota > Neocallimastigomycetes > Neocallimastigales > Neocallimastigaceae > Piromyces > Piromyces finnis. Next base: position 463,627 of record MCFH01000030.1, read on the forward strand.
TCAATTTATAATTAAATTTTATGATTTAAATTAAATGACATAACAATGAAGATTTTTTTTTTACTATTTTATACTGTTTTAAATAGTAATAAATTGGTGGTAAATTATAAAATAAGTTATTGTATTATTAATAAAGTTATTTAATTAAATTTAATAGTTTGGATTATTTAAACAATATTTGCTAACAATAGTTTATTATTTCATTTCTACCTACAACAATAGAAAATACTAAAACAATTTGTATAATAAAAAAAAAATTGATTTAAACTAAATTAATTCTTTCACTTTATTATATGGATTTATGGTTTATATAACTTTATTAAATAATTATCTTAATTTATTTAATCAATACAATAATAAACTTTAATGGTTAGTAAAAAAAAAAAAAAAAAGTATCTAGTAATCTTTTTCTTTCTTTTTTTTTTTTTTTTTTTTTTAATTAAAATGACTTTTAATTGGTTTAATTTATAATAAATGAATAGTATAATATATGGTTTATTTTTTATTATATATATATTTGTTTTCTTTTCTTTTTAAATATTCAAAAAAAAAAAAAGGTTTAACACCTTAAAGAAAGGTTTTAAAAAGCATAATAAGGGAAAAAAAAAGAAAGCAACAGTAAAAAATAAAATAAAAATTAAAAAGCAATACTTTTTTGTATACCTTTATTTTTTTTCTCATTTCTTATAAATATATAAAAAAAATATATAGAAATAAGAATTACTACTAATAATCTGATAATAAAAAAAAACAAAGTTTTTCGATATTTGATAACTATTTGAACACTTTATTTTTAAAATTATATCAAATTAAATCAGTATATTTATTTATTCTACTATCTATTCTAATACCTAAAATATATATATATACCTACATTAGAATACCTTTTGTAAAAGAAAAAAATATATAAATAACAATAATAATATTTTAATAGAATACAAAATAAAACAAAATTATATAAAAAATGAAAATAATTATTTTTACTTTATTATATTTAAAATAAAAATATTATATAAGAGTCAAAATGTTAAATATTGAATGTCTAAACAGTATTATTCCAAGATTAAGAGTAGACAGAGATGACCTTGAAATACTTTTAAATGAATATATTCGTAATGCTTTTTTTCCTTGGGTATGTATTATTTTATTATTAAATAAAAGAAGTTGGAAAAGACCAGTCATTATTATTTTAATAGGTCATTGGTTTCTTCGTTCTACCGGAAATGTATTAAGAGATTGTATGTATTTAAGAGAAGGGGATATCGGTACAGTATGGCCTTATGGTGCTTTTAATTGGTATGTTAGTAATGCTTTAGCTCATGTTTTTTGGTTATCTGGGGAAATTATGGGAGATTGGTATCCTCTTCTTCGGACAAAAGCGGTAACTAATAATACTCGAAAAATGAAGAGTGTTTATGCTATGTGCATTATTTACAATTTAGTAAAAGTTTTTGGTATTATAACTTTTTTTTTAAGTAATCCTATCGACTTACATACAAAGTCCGTAATGGTTAATGGAATTATTCAAACTTTTATACCAAAAGATTTGCAAAAGTTTAATATAGCATGGTGGTCTACCGTAGCAGTGATCAATATTGTTAGTATTTTTTATGATATTTCTGTTATATATTGCATGAGAAAGAGTTTTTTTGACCGTTTAAAAGAGTATAAAACACATAAAGAAAATACATTTATGGATAAATTTAAACAAATTTCTGAATTTCGTATTATTATTTCATTGGTTTCCTCAATGCTATTTTTATTATTTGTCATTCCATTTGTAGTCATGATTGTGATGGAAAATATTAAAAATATTAAAACACCGTATACCGTATCAGAATATAAAAAGGATGATATTGAACAATTACGTCAAGTGGTTTTATCTATTAATTACAATTTAATGTATATTGATCAAATTTTATTGCAAACCTTTGTAAAAGAAAATACCACAATTAAAATTAAAGTAAATAAAAATTCTAATCATAGTACTTCTTCTTCTTCCATAAAATATAATCATTCTCCATACCAAAAATTAAATATTACAACTAATTTATACGGATCAGAAACCCTTAATTTCTCACCCTCTTCCTATTCTTCTCCTTCCTCAACTTTTCAAAAACCAAGCATCAATTCTACACCTAACTCAACCATGGGCTTATCTAATACGGATTCCACAACTTTCAATGATTCTTATTATGAACCCTTTTATCTAGAAAATAAAAATTATTCCAATGTCGAACTCTTTAATTACTATCCAAATAATGAAAGAAAATATGAAAATTCAAAAGGTATAAATTTTCATAAAATATCTTCTCCTTCCAAGGATAATGATTATTATGAAAGTCATAATCTTTCTTCTTCTTGTAAATCTTATACCAATAATAGAAATATATTTTCTTCTTCTCATTATTGTATAAATGATTTAAAGCAATGATTAAAAAAAAGAACAAAAATATAGAAAGATTGAAAAATATTATAAAAATAATTAAATTTTAACTTTTATAAATATAAATCATTAGAAAGTAATACAATATGACATATGACATAGACTATATATTTTAAATTGTAAAAAAATAAATAAATAAATTAATAAATAAAATAAATGAATAAATAAATATAAATTAAAATTTTTTTTATCTAAATATTTATTTCTTATGATTATTTATTTAAATTGTTAAATAAAAGAGTCATTACTATATGGCCAACTACAAGTTATTGGTGACATTTTTAGTGGGTGAAAAAATTATAGTATGGCAAATTAATTTTGAGTAGGTAAAGAAATAATTTTCAATTTCTTTTTTTTTTTTTTATTTATTTTTTTATTACTTTATTTTTTTTTAAAAAAAAATACATGTAAAAGATACGAATTCTATTATTTTTATTATTTTTTTTTTATAAAATCAAATTTTGGTTTTGAGGTCTTTTATATTTTATTATTTTATATTTTATATAAAATTTATTATTTTTTTTTTTTTTAATTTTTTTTTAATTTTAATTTAAAAAAGTCTTTTTTAGAATTCCAGATGCTTTTTAATATTTTATTTTATTTCTAAATATAAAATGTCTTTTTTTTTATTTTATTTATTTTTTTATTTTATTTTTTATTTTTTATTTATTAATTTATTTATTCATTTATTTTTATTTAAAATATTTTTTTATTTTTTATTTATAATAAAAATAGTTCAATGATTTTAATAAAACTTTTAATTAAATAGGTAAAAATAATATTAAAAAAGAAACTTTGTTTAATATTCGTTTTTAATAAAAAATAAAAAAAAAAAAGAAAGGTTAGGTGGACTATAGTCAAGGTATTTGGAATGTGTTGCTATTTTATGGATTACCCAATTGATTAACTCATTTTGATAAATAAAGAAAAGAGGTCAACGGAACACTTATTTTTAAAATATGATGGTGGACTACTGTTGCTGTTATTCAAATCGCTAGTTTTATATATGATTTATCGGTAATTTATGCCTTAAAAAGAGGACTTTTTGATAAAATAAAAGAATGTCGAAGGAATGTCAAAACTAATTTTATGGAAAAGTTTAAACAAATATCCGAATTACGTATTATAATAATGAAAAAATTCATTTATTTTATTATGAGATGAAATTTATTCTTCTTTTATATATCTTTATTTTTATCCATATTTTTTTTATTATTAAACTAGAAGAATAATTAGAATAGTAGTAATAATAATAATAATAATAATAATAATAATAATAATAATAATAATAATAATAATAATAATAATAATAATAATAATAATAATAATAATAATAATAATAATAATAATAATAATAATAATAATAATAATAATTAATAATTAATAATAATTGATTTATATTCAAATTATTTTTATAATACTACCTATTGTTTCATGTTTCATTTATATAAAATTATTAAAAATAAACTTTATAAATGATAATTATTATTCATGGAAATTTTTATTATAATAGGAAAATCTTGTAAAAAGTTTAATAAATAATAAAAATATGATTTTTTATAATAGATAAATTCCTTTTATTCCTATTTCTAGTTAAAATTCTATTTAAATCAAATTATTAATTATTTTAATATAAATATATTGATGATGGAATAATAGTAAATTTTCCAATAAATTAAAAATTTCGAAACAAAATCTTAATTACTAAAAAATTTTTAATTTATAAAGAACAATATCATCTTTTATAGTTAATTCATTATTATTATTATACAAAAAAACAATAAATTTAATATTCCTATGACCATAAAGTAAAAAAAAAAAATTACTTTATTTAATAACACAATAGAATGTCATTGTTATTTACATTTTATATATAGTTTTATATTATATAATTATAATAGTAGTATATCATAGAAAAAAAAATAAAACTATATATATATAATTTTATTTATATAAAGGTAATAAATTCAGATTATTCTATACAAGATATATAAATATATATGTACAGAGAAATTATATAAATATATCAATAAATTTTTTAATTTAATCCTATTTAAAAAAGAAATGCAATATTTATTAATTCTCAGTGAACACTCAAATGGACAAAAATTAAAAGTAGATGGTTATCAATATGTGATAAATTCGTATATTTGCAATTCTTATTTTCCATGGGTCTGTTTAATCATATTATTGAATTTTATAAATTGGAAAAGACCTATTATTTTAATTCTAATATTGCATTGGTTTTTTAGATCAACTGGTGACTTATTACGAAATACGATGGAATTGAGACCAATGGATGATAATATGTATTGGCCTTATTCCCAAAAAAATTGGTATATTAGTAATGCTGTGGCCCATATATTTTGGTTATTAGGTGAAATTATTGGTGATTGGTATCCTCTTATAAGAACAAAAGCAGTCACCCTTAATAAAGAAAAATTAAAATTTGTTTATACAACTTGTATCCTACATAATCTTGTAAAAGTAATTGGGATGTATTGTTATTTTATGAAATTTCCTATTGATTTACGTCATATGGATGAAAATGGAAATTTACTTCATGGAATAACTCAATATAGTATTGCATGGTGGTCTACGGTATCTCTAATGCAAATATCTAGTTTATTATATGATTTATCGGTAATTTCTGCTTTGAAAACATGTCTTTTCAATAAAATTGAAGAATACAAAACTTTTATAAAAAATACATTTTTAGACAAATTTAAACAAATTTCTGAATTTCGAATTTTTTTTTCCATGATTTTTTCTATCGCCTTTTTACCATTTGTCATTACTTTTGTCATTTATCTTTTATCTGAATTTAAAAAAAATAACACGCTTCAATACGCCTCTTCTGATACTAGTATTGAACAACTTAGACAAGTAGTACTCAATTTTAATTATACCTTAATGTATATAGATCAAGCATTACTTTTATATTTTATTCGGAAAACTAATCATCCTAGCGAAAAGAATTTATCTTTTTCTCTACAAAAACCTCCCAGTAATAATTCTATTCAATTTTTAAATTATTCAAAAATAGATTTTACTAATAATAATAGTAATACTAATAATAGTATTTCTCAAATGTCAAAAAATATCTATGGTACTTTAGTTTCACCAAAACTCTCTAATATAACTTCATTAAATATTAATGATTATTATCCCATGCATCATATAAATCATCCACCTAATAATATACCATTTTACGACATTAAAGAAAAGAATAATATTTTAATACTTGACATACATAATAATAATGAGTCTAGTTTATCAAATTTATTAGCAGTGAATAAAACTTGGCTAGATAAATATGATAATATGTAAATAATAAAAATGTTAATAAAAAAAATATGATAAGTATTATTATTATTATTTATTATTATGTAAATCTAGTTACTAGTTATTTTAATATCTTTTTTTTTTTTTTTTTTAATATTATTAATAAATTTTTAAAATTTTAATTCATTAAATTTTTTAAAAATCGTTCCTTTTTTTATATAGAAAAATAGAAATTTATAAGATTTATGAATATTTACAAAAGACATAAAAATTCTTGTATAAATCTAAAGTATCCTTAATAATGAAATTTTATTTTTGAAATAAAAACTATTTTTTTTTTAAATATTTAAATATAATCTTTTTTACTTTTAATGTATATAAAAAAAAAAAAGAAATTAAAAATTTCTATTTTTTTTTTTAAGAAATTTTTTTTTCTCCCATTTCTACTTGATGATTTTATTTTTTTTCTGTGAGAAATTAAAACTGAAAAATTGATTTTTTTTTTTTTAATTTTTTTTAAAATATATATATGTATGTTTTTCTTTTTTTAATGTTCAAGAGACCATTATTAAAATATTATTTTATAGTAATGTTTAATTAAAGGTACCAATTTAAAAATAAAAAAAAGATATATAAATAAAAGAAAAAACCCACTTTTCCTTTTTTCCATTTTAATTTTTTTTTTTTTCCATAATCTTTAAATTTCAATTTTTTTTTCTTCAATTTTTATTATTATATTAAATTAATATTTTTTTTTAATATAAAAATAAAAAAAAAAAATAGATTAATTTTCTTTTGATCATCCTTTTTTTTTCGATTTATTATTTTCCTACACTTTATAATATTCTAAAATAGAAAAATGGCTTTATAAAAGTTTTCTTTCTTTTTTTTTTTTAATAATCTTCAAATTTTTTAAAAACAAAACTTTTTTTTTTTATTCAACCATATTATGTGGGAGAAATTATTTTATTTTTATTTTACAAAAAAAAAATAGTAAAAATTCATGTAAACCATCCTTGAAATAGAGGATTTTCTATTAGCCCAAAATTGAAAAGAATAAAATGATAAACAAAAAAATGATGTCTAAATAAAACAAAAAATGTTTCAAATAAATTAATTTATAACAAAATGTTTTACCTTTTATATCTATTTTTAATTAAAAAATGTGTTTATTTTAATTTTTAAAATAATAAACTAAACACATTGGTTACACAAAACTTTGTATTTAATTTTATTTTCCTAATTTGAAATTAACATTTTTGGGCTTGTCATGTTTAATTAATTAAATTCAATCAATTCAATCAATAAATGAATGAATAAATAAATAAATAAATAAATAAATAAATAAATAAATAAATAAATAAATAAATAAATGTTCGAATATAAAATATTGAAATAAATTAAATAAGTTTATAATATATTAAATTAATTTATATATGTTAAATTTTTATTATATTTAAAATATTATATATAATAAATAAACTTTATTAAATATTAAAATAACTTATTTTCTATTTAATAATAAACATTTTATTTATGATGTATTATATATAATTACATATAATTATATATATTGTATAAATTATATAAATTGTATAATTTAATATATTTAATATATAGAGATTTATATTAAATATTAATAATATTAATAATGTAAAACTCTATCGATTTAAATAAAACGATACAACAATTAAAACGTTTTAAGTATTTCATCATCATCAAAATATATTAATTAATAAATTAATAAAAAAAAGTATAAGTATAACAATTTTTACCAAAAAAAAAAAAAAAGTAAAAGATAATGAAGGAAGGATTAAATAATAAATTAATATCAATCATCATAATTTTATAAAATTAAAAATATGCATGATTTAAACGTTTTTGGGGAACAACGAATAAAAGTAAATGTTGAACATATAAGTTCAAAATATATACAAATGGCAAGTATTGACGCCTTACAACATGTTGTGAATTCATTTATTGTTAATGCAAATTTTCCATGGTTATGTTTGGTATTACTTTTAAATAAAGGTGACTGGAAACGAACCGTTATAATGATATTAATAAGTCATTGGTTTTTGAGGTCTATTGGAGATGTATTAAAGCATATCATGAAATTTTATCCACCAGATCCTAATATGGAATGGCCTTATCATCTTGAAAGTTGGTATGTTAGTAATTCTTTTGCTAGAGTATTTTGGTTTGCTGGCGAAATTATAGGGGATTGGTATCCTCTTATAAGAACAAAAGCTATTATAAAAAACAAAAGAAAAATAAAACCGGTATACATTACCTGTTTTATTTATAATATTGTAAAAATAGTTGGAGTAGCGTGTGATTTTGTCTATGCTCCAAAGGATTTAAATAAACCTCAGGAAAAATTTGAAATAAATAAATATGTACTTGATTACAAAGTTCATTGGTGGGTTATCGTCATGGTAACTCAAGTTGCTAGTTTTTTTTATGATATGTCTGTTATTATAGCATTAAAAAACAGTCTTTTTAATAAACTTAAATCACTTACACTTAATTCTAAAAAAAATAGATTTATAGATAAATTTAAACAAATATCCGAATTACGTATATTTATTTCAATGATTATATCCTTTTTATTTTTACCCTTTGCACTCTATTTGGTTTCATTTCTGATTTATAATTATTATTATGTTATAAATTATAAAGCCACTTTTGATATTCATTCAATAAACGATAAAATAGAAAAGTTAAGACAACTTGTATTAAATTTTAACTATACTTTTATGTATATTGATCAAGTTCTTCTTAGATTTTATATGAATCAAAATAATTCAAACCATTCAGCGTCAATGAAATCATATCAATCTTTTGAACCTAGATTTAATCAATCCCTTTTCAATAATGAAAAGGAAAATCATCTTCTTCAATGTCATTCTAATAATCCAATTTTTAATTTAAATAATAATATATTTCAAAATAATTATAATTATTATCATTTGCACGATCCATCAAACGTATCAAACAATAATCCTAATGAATTACAATTCCATAAACCTATACATTTTCTTAAAGTATAATCAATAAATGTTTGATTAAATAATTAGTATGTATAAATCCGTAAATTAAAAAGAATTAAATCATCTACAAAAAATTTTATATTATTATATACTAAATACAAAAATACAAAAACGAAATTTATTATTTGCCCATACTCTTTTTTTCAAAAAAAAAAAAAAAATTTAATTTCAATTTTTTTTATAAATATAAATAATTAATTTGTAATATAGTTTTAAATTCAAAAACTAAATAATAAAAAGTTATCCTTTAACACATTAATCTATTATAAAATATTAAAACTCATAATAAATAAATAACTAGATATAAATATATATAAAATAATATTTATATTTTCATTATAACAACTTTGCAATTAACATTTACAAAATTTAAAAAAGAAATAATATATACATAAAGTATTATTAATCATAATTATCAAAAAAAAAAAAAAAAAAAAAAAAAAAATCTAAAAATGATCGAAATAATTTAAAATATTGAATAAAATATTATTTAAAAATTATAAATATATATATATACATATATTGTCTTTTATTATTATTATTATTATAAACTGATTATTCTATAAAACTATTCATTTATATTTTATGATATTCATTTTTTTTTTATCATTATTAAAATCCAATTATTATTACTATTCTATTTATTAATATATAATATTATTGTTAAATCTTAATGATAGTAAAAATAGTGATAGGGATAACAGTAAAAATTATGATAAAAGTAATAATAATTTATGGAAATAGTAATTCTAAATTCTTCAAGTTTGAATCATTATTATAATTTAAATAGTAAATTTAGTTCATGGATGATGATAATTCTAATAATCCAGTGAATATCAATGTGTATAATTATTCCAGTTGCAAAAATAAAAAAAAAAATATTAAAATTCTTTTTTGCTTCTTTGGGGGTAAGAAGTTTAAAACAAAAATGATAATTCAAGGGAACTATACAAGTACCAAATTAAGCCGGAACATATGACTGTCAAAATAATCCTAAAAAAAAAAATTAAGTCTTATACAATAGGAATGCTTTTTAATCTTATTTTAAATTTTTAAATTGTAATTTTTTAGGAGGGCAATGACAATATGACAATATATATGATATGGGTTATTTTATGTAGAAAGAATTAAACTTTAAATAATATATGTTTTATTAATAACTTTATTTATTACGTTCCAATATTTCTATTCTATCTAAATACTAAAACGTCAATTCTGTCGTTGTTAACTATTAAAATTTTAACTAAAACAAGAAGCCCTTTTTAATAATAATTATTCTAGTCATTAATAGTTCCAGCCTTATAGGGTGGAACTATGTGGATCATACATTTACATTATCCTTTTACATTATATGATATTACATTCGTTATACTTTTACATTACATTCTTGTACATTGTAGAATTAATTAATATTATAATAAATCTATATAAATATAATATTAGTAAAAATTACTAATATAATAATATGTTCAAGTATTATTTTTATATCATATACCATACATTATTAATACGAGAATATATTGTTATTTTTTTTTTTTAAATTAGGAGATATTTTTAGGAGGAGTAGCAAATTAAAAAATTTATTAAGAGTGATTATTATGTCAAAAAAAAAAATTTTTTTTTTTACTATTGTACAACAAAGTAAAATTTTTTTTTTTATAAAAAAATTTTGTTTCTTCTAAATTTATAAAATAAATGAATACAAAATTTATTTTGCTTTTTTTTTTATATATTTTATAATTTTTTTATTTTTTATTTTCTTTTTAAATATTATATATAGTTTGTAAATTAAAAAGAAGGATTAATTATCTTAATTATTACTTTTATATAATATATAATATAAAATAAAATAAAAAAAAATTTAATAAAATCTTTTTTTTTATTTTTAATCTATCGGTATAAATATGTTCTATTGTTTAAATTTTTTAAACTTCTATTATATTATTATTATCTATTTATATATATATATATTTCAAGAAAATTTATATTAAATTATATCATACAATTAAAAAGAAACAATTTTTTTTGTATTTATTTTTATTGGCATAGTAGTGAAATCTTTTTTATTATTTTATTTTTATTTAATATCTAGTATAATAGTTTTCACTGGCTTTCCTTACTTTATTATAGTAAGGATCACTATTCTTTCTGTTATTATTATTATAATAGCCTTCAATATTTTTTCTTACATTATGATATGAATCACTATTTTTTCTACCACTGGAATAATAGCCTTCACTATTTTTTCTTACATTATGGTATGAATCACTATTTTTTCTACCACTGGAATAATAGCCTTCACTATTTTTTCTTACATTATGGTATGAATCACTATTTTTTCTACCACTGGAATAATAGCCTTCACTATTTTTTCTTACATTATGGTATGAATCACTATTTTTTCTACCGCTGGAATAATAGCTATCATTATTTTTTCTTACATTATAATAATTAGTTGTATTACTATAACAATCAATTTCAGTTATATTATTAGAATTAGATTCTCTATTATTTAAATCATTTTTGAAATTATTATAGTTAAAGATATTATTTTGTGAATTATAATCATAATTATAATCATCAAAAATATTTATAGTATTGGTAGTAATAGTGCTTTTAGTACTATTTTCCTTTATTAAATTGGTTGATTCTGAATAAGTACTATTATTGGGTATCTTCCCTGTTACAGGTTCATTACATATTGTATCGATGGTTGGAGATAATGGTGGTGAGGTAGTAAAAGTAGAATTTAAATAGGTCAAGTTTATATTGGTTGTTGGTGTGTTAAATTTGGTGTTACTGGAAGAACCAGTAATTTCGGAAATTCCAGAAATATTGAAATATTTTGGTTGACTACGTTCAACGTAGCATTTTAATAAAATTTGATCAATATACATAAAAGTAAAATTAACACTAATAACAACTTGACGAAATTGTTCTACTGTTGTTTCAATATTACTAAATTTACTGTTTAATATATACGATAAATCACTTTCACTATTACTAACGGCATCAGCATTATACCTACGCAAATTAACATTTGCATATCTATAGAATAAAAGAATAATTGTACCGATTAAAAATGGAAGAAATATCATAGTACAAATCATAGATACAATAATACGAAATTCTGATACTCTTTTAAATCTTTCCATAAAATTATTTGGTGAAATTTTCTTTTCAATTTCATATTTATTATTAGGTAATTCTTTTAATTTATTGAAAAGATTTTTTCTTAAACATAAAATAATAGAAATATCATATAATAAACTGGAGATTTGCATTGCTGTAATTGTACCCCACCAATAAAGTTTGAATTTTAAATAATCATCCTTCTTTGTACTTAAATCCATTGGTATTTTCATAAAGTAGGTATAAGCATTTAATATTCTGAAAATATTATAAATACCATAGGTTATATAAACTACTTTTAATTTCTTTTTATTATTTGTAACAGCATATGTTCTCATTAAAGGATATAAATCCCCTAATAATTCTCCTATAGCCCAGAATACATTTGCAACGGCACAATTCCAATACCAACGTTTTGTACTATATGGCCAATAGGTATTTTTTTCTTTTGGAATTAAATCCATTGTAAATCTAAATGCATCACCCGTTGATCTAAATAGCCAATGCAATATTAATATTACTACTACTGGCCTTTTTAATTTATTTTTATTTAACAATATGATTACTAATACCCATGGGAAAAACAAACTTGTAATAAATTTTTCTGAACTTAATTGTATTACATCGATTTTATTTATAATTTTCTGACCAAATCTATTGACTAATTTATCATCTACAAAATTCTGTATTTCCAATACCATTTTTTTATTATTATTAGCAGTAATAGTGTATATTGTATATTTTATATTCTTTTTTATTATTATTATTTTTTTTTACAAAATATTGCTTTATACTTTTTTTTTTCTTATCTTCTATTTTTTAATATATTCATAATTATTTATTATTATTGTTATTATTATATTAATACTTACAAAAGCCTATTTATGTTTAGATAATAACAACAAATAATAATATCTTTTTTTATATTTATATAAATATATTTCTTTTCTTTTTTTTGCTTTAAAGAAAAAAAAAAAACTAATAAAACCAGTGACTTTCTTTACTTTTTATATTTTTAAAATTATTTGACTTTTTAAATGAATAACAGATCATCTTTTTTAATATAACAAAAAGTATTAAAAAATTTATATTTAATTAATATTTTTTTTTAGAAAACATTTAATAACAAATAAAATTTTATAATTAATAAAATTTATTTTTTTTATCCAATAAAAAGTCGAGAAATTTGTTTTTAATTGATTCATATGAAAATCAATTTTACTTTTATAGTAAATGGTAATTTATTACCATTATTCTTCAATCTGTTAGAATAAATTAAAAATTATATCAATAATATATTAATAAATTTATATTAATATATCTGAAATTATTATAGTATAGGATGAATATTAATATTATCCCAAATTCCATCATATATTAACGATATATATCCATATTATTTCATAAGAATATAAATTAAAAATAAATTAATATTAATAAAAAAAATTTTTATATAAAGAATTTTATTTTTTTTTGTTGGAAAAAATGAAATGGACAAACATCAAACTCAAACAACAACAAACCACTATCACCAATAATAATACCAATAAGAAATAAGAATTATAACAATGATAATAAAAATAATAAACGTCTTTATTTATGTTTTTTTTTAAAAAAAATCTTAAACTCTAGAATATTAAGTATAAAATATTTATTGAATATAAAAAAAAATAGGTATATAAATTCATGATGAAGATGTAGTATAAAAATTACTTGTTATCTTGTTATATAAAAAAGCAAAAAAGTAAAAAATAAAAGTATCAATTTTAAAATAAAAGTGGATGTAACAATAACTATGACAATATAAAAAAATATTGATAAAAAAGAAAATGTTACCAAACTAATTATTAAACTAAAAATAATTAAATATTTATGGAATATTTTTTAATTATTAGTATTACATCTACATTAAAAAATGAAACAAAATAAATTAAAAAATCTAAATCAAGAGTTTATTATTTATAAATATATAATGTTTATCCCAATAATGTATAAATTAAATAATATAAAATTTAACAATAATATTAAAAATACACTACCTTATCATTTCATAATATTATATGAAACATATTGAAATAAAAGATTACTTCAAATAACTAAAAACTACCTAAACTATTTTTATTTTTTTAATGATAAAAAATTATATATTTTTTTTGAAGAGATTTATAATTACTTCAAATATATACTAATAACATTTATTTATTATTATTGTAAAACAAGAGAAAATTATATATTAAATTTAATTTTTTATATTAAATAGTCATTTTTTAATTTATATAAAAATGTTAATTTATTTATTGGAACCAATGATATTGAAGTATTTCAAAATATTTAAATTAAATTTTATTTATATTAACTAAATTTTAATAAATATTAAAGTTTGATAAATAAAAAATTTTAATATTAATTTTATAGATTAAAAGAAATAATGATTATTTATTATAGATATTATAATAATTTATAAATTCAAATGTTGATATGGTATGCTTTATGCTTTATAAAATATAACTATTTATTAAATATTAAAAGAAAAATAATTTTTTTTTATAACTATTACTTATTAACCTTGAAACTATTTAAACTATTTAATTTGCTAGATGATGAATAAAAATGTATAAATACTGAAATTGAACATAACATTATGTAATTACAATGGCAATATACAATGCAATATTGTTATGTTATGTATGTAAATATTTTCACAATGTTTTTATAATAAATGATAATATTGTTTTTTTTTTTTTATTATAATTGTTATACTCTTATGAAATATTTATGATATAATAAAATAGAATTAATGAAATCAAAATGATAATTAAAAAATGCATATAAAAAGTTTTATGAATGAACACTTAAAGGTTATAATAATATTTTTTATTTCATTCATTTTTTTGATTAAATTTTTATTTTTTTTACTACTTTTACTTTCATCATCTTCATTAGAAGTATAATAGGAAATTTTAAAAGAATCACAAGTTTCATAAATAAAATTGGCATCAATATTTATTTTTTTGGCTAAATCCGTAGCATTACGTTCAGATTCCTTTAAGAATTCATCAATAATGTTTATTTCATTTTCTGGAAGTTTAGAAAATCTTTTAATAAAAGATAAATCTGAATTTGAATGAAATATTCAAATGTAGTTTCAACATGAGTTTCTCTTTTTCCAATTTCTTTTCCTTCTTTTCTTCCTTTTATTATTCCTTTCTTTTCTCCAATTTCTTCTCCTTCTTTTAAATATTTTCTTTTATTATATTCTCGAATTGATTTTTCTGTTATTATTGAATCTATTCTACTATTATATTCTTTTTTAAAATTTTCATCATCTTGTAAAAGTAATAATTCAAATCTTGCTTTTTTGTATACATCTTCTGTATCTTCATTTCTAAATATTGGATCATTTGGATTATTTAAAAATTTGATCCATAGATTTTCCTCTTCATCGCTAATATCATCATCTTCGATATCATCTTTGTCATCATTTTTTTTATTATTATATAATAATTTATCATTGTAAACATTATCGTCATTATTGTTTTTATTCTTAATTTTAAATTTAGGTAATTCAATAAAGTGAATTGTTGATAATTTACAATTACAACTGTCATTATCCATTATTATTTCATTACCCTTTTTGTCAATGAGAATATTCATTTTTTCGTCGATTAACTTTCCATTGACATTTTGATAAAACTTTCCCTTATAAAAAGCTACACCATTTCTAGGAAAGTATTTATAGCCGATTCTATCGTCAAACATTTTATAATTTAATATATTAATCATAATGATTTCTGGAATAACTTCATATGCCTATCCTTTTAATACAGTAATGGACATTAATCTTGAAGCATAAAATTCAGATCGATTAAACATACTACCTACATTTGAAACTTGAATTTCAATATTTACGAGTTCTTCGTCTTTCTCTGCAATATCTTCTGCTGATCTTAATTTTTTTTGTTAATTTTTTAATTTTTACTTACCAATATATCAATTCTTGAAAATTTTTCTTTTATACTCTCTGCCATTAATTTTTTATCAAGAAATCTAACATTATTAATGGTAAAATCAAAATCACCATAATACTTTAATACACTATTTAAAAAATGAACTAAAATTTCTTTATTATTTTCATTACCAAATAATCTTTTAAAAATAATATCAACAGTTGGTCTTATAGTAATGACTCTTTCATTACTTCTATTTAAAAATTCTTTATCCATTTCTCTTAGCAATTTAAATAAATGATCATAAGAAATAAATATTTAAATATTTAGATAAAATTTATATTTATTTATTTATTTATTTATTTATTTATTTATTTACTCTTTAATATATATTCAATGAAGTTTATGATTTATTTTAGCTGAGTAAATTATATACATACATTTTTTCATTTTAAATATATATTTATTAAATATTATTAAATAACTTTTAATAACTATTTTAACCACCTTTATTTCAAATACCTTTATTGTCTTTTATTAAAATAAATGATAATGGTGGTTAAATCTTACTCATTAAATTATCATTGATTGTATTATTGATTATTAATTAACTATTAATTAATAATTAATAAATAGTAATTAATAATTATAATTTTAAAGGATTAATGAAGTTTTTTTAAGTATAAAAAAAAAAAAATTTTTGTTTTATTTTTTAATAAATATAATTTTAATATAAGATAAAGTAATATTAATAAATAATAAATAATATGATTTAATTTCTTTTTTTTTTTCATTTATTTAACTTAAAACACTACCTCAAAAGTAAAATAAAATATAATTATACTTTATTGATTAAAAGAAATAATGATTATTTATTATAGATATTATAATAATTTATAAATTCAAATGTTGATATGGTATGCTTTATGCTTTATAAAATATAACTATTTATTAAATATTAAAAGAAAAATAATTTTTTTTTATAACTATTACTTATTAACCTTGAAACTATTTAAACTATTTAATTTGCTAGATGATGAATAAAAATGTATAAATGCTGAAATTGAACATTATGTAATTACAATGGCAATATACAATGCAATATTGTTATGTTATGTATGTAAATATTTTCACAATGTTTTTATAATAAATGAAAATATTTTTTTTTTTTATTATTGTTATACTCTTATGAAATATTTATGATATAATAAAATAGAATTAATGAAATCAAAATGATAATATTTATGATATAATAAAATAGAATTAATGAAATCAAAATGATAATTAAGAAATGCATATAAAAAGTTTTATGAATGAACATTTAAAGGTTATAATAATATTTTTTATTTATTTATTCGTTTATATATATATTTGATTTTAAAAAAATTATAATGATTATTCTATTTTATATTTAAACTTTTATTTTTTATTCTTTTTTAATTAAAAAATCGAATATACATAAAGCGATTGAAATATTTTATTAATAAATGATAATTTTATTTTTTAAATAAAAGTAATTCAAATTATTTGAAACCATATATGATTATCTTATTTTATTAAATGATTATACTATGCAATGCAATAAAATAAAAACAATTTATTTAATATTATAGATTATAATTTATTTAATAAAAAAAATAATAAAAATGTAAATTTATAAAATACACGAATAAAGTATATGGGAAAAAACAATACTTTTAATCACCACTACATATAAATATTTATATAAATTTAGTTTTATTTAAAAAAAATTAAAACTTGATTATTAAAAAAAAAAAAGAATTAGTGGACTAGTTAATAATATTTATTTTTTTTACAAACAACAATGTACTATGTCATAGTAATAAAAGAAGAACGTTCCCATTATTTTATAAAACACTATATTATAATAATTCCTTATAATTCCCTCTAATTATTATTTATAATTTGACTTTAAAAAATAAAATTGAATTATTTAAAAATTATTAAAGTTTTTAAAAGAAATTAATTAAAAATTTGGGAGATTTTTTTTATTTATTTTTTTTTTTTTTTTAATAATTAAAATTTAATAATTGAAAAATAAATTTATGTTTTATAAAGTTTATTTATTATGTTTATTAAATTTAATTTAATAAAGGTAATTACAAAGATTTTATTAATACATTTACAATTTTCTTTTTATACTAAAATATGTGGCTAATGTTAATTAGTAATCCTTTACATTACGATTATTATAAGAAGCATTACATTAGTAATTTACATTATGATTTTATTATTAATTAAAGTTTAATATTGTTAATATAAATTTTTATTAGTAATTAAATTCTAGCTGAATTATAAACATTTTTGTAAATTATTTTTATGATTAATTTAAAAAAATAAAAAAATAATAAAAAAAAGCATTAAATATTAAACTATTATAATAACATATTATAAATATTATTAAAAAGATTTTCATTATATAGTTATTGTACGTACTTGTTTTATCAAATATTACTACTAATTATATTATTAATTTATTGATAATGACAGTTTCTTTACTATATTTATAATATTTTTTTTTATTAATTAAAAATTTCATTATTTACAATATGAAGTGGTGTATACTATATTACATATAATTAATAATTATCTTTTTTTTGGTATACAATTAAAAAAAATAGTAGATTAATTATTTTTTTTAATTTTTAATTTAGATAAGGCATATTTATGAAATAGTTATTATTACTATCTCTTTTATTGTTGTTGTTATAAGGGTTGTCATTGACATTTCCCAAATCATTTAAATAATAATTAGAATCATTATATATATTTCCAGGTCTTTTGTTGATATAAAAAGTATTTAATGTGGATGTAATAGTTTCTGTAGGGGAAGATGCTAAAGCTTGAGGAGGAGGATTTTGAGAAACATCATAAAATGTAATTTCACTAGAATTTTGAGAATAGTTTCTTTTATGATTATTATCCATACTATGATTGGTAGTAGTATTAAAAGGTTTAATGTTTAAAGTGATATTACTATGATCACTGTTGTTGTTAAAGTTGTTAGTATTACCATTAGCATTTACAGAGGAAGTTTGATTCTTTTTATCCGAAAAAGTTTTTAATAAAATTTGATCAATATACATCATGGTATAATTAAAACTTAATACGGTTTGACGAAATTGTTCAATTTGACCGTCAATGACCAATTGACCATTCATGGTATTGGCATGGTAACGTTGAATAAGATGAACAATAAAATAAATTAGGAAAGGAAGGAATAACAATGAAATAGTCATCGAACAAATAATACGTAATTCAGAAATACTTTTAAATTTATCCATAAAGGTTTGTTTAGTAAAATGACCGTATTCTTTAAGTTTATTAAAAAGACCGGTTTTTAAGGCATAAATAACAGAAATATCATAAAGACAACTAGTCATTTGCATAATAAAGATAGAAATCCACCAATATAAATTAAATTTTCCAAGACCATGATTTGGCGTACCATGAATATTAGCTCTTAAATCGACGGAACTGGTAAAATACGTTGACATACCATAAATTTTAGCAATATTATAGAAAATACAGGTAGTATAGACTATTTTATTTTTCATATCATTTTTTGTCACTGCTAATGTTCTTAATAAAGGATACCAATCACCAACTATTTCTCCACTTAACCATACCACATGAGCCAAGGCTTGACTAATATACCAATTTTTCATTGAATAAGGCCAAACCATGTTTATTTCATTTTTTCTAAATACCATTGTATTTCTTAAGAAATCACCTAACGATCTTAAAAACCAATGCAAAATTAATATAAGAATAACTGGTCTTTTCCAATTTTTATTATTTAAAAGTAGTATAACACTCATCCATAAAAAAAAATCACTTTTAATAAATGGAATAAATAAATTTTCATAATCTTCAGCTTTTGCTTTTTGTAAATTTTGATAATTTCTATGATATTGTAAAACCGCTTCCATTATTGTCTTATTATTTATTAGTTAAAATAAGAAATTTTTTATTTTATTTTATTCTATTTATTATTATTTTTTTCTTTTCTTTTATAAATCTTTGATATATCCTTTATTGAATAGTAAAATAGATAATGGTAATAATAGATTGTATTTTTATTATATATATAAAAGAATGAATATTTAAAATTTTACAAAATTACTAAAAAGTTTTTTTTTAATTATTACTTTTTTTTATTAAAAAAAAAAAAAAAAAAAAAATAAAAGAAAAACTTTATAGGTTTTTATATTATTTATCATAAACTATTCATAATTCATCGTATTTATTATTTTATATAAAATAATCCCATTGAACAATAGATTTTATTAATTATATATATTACCAGATTGTTTTTTAAAATTTATTCAATATAAAATGAAATTATAATAAACTTTTTTTTCTATTATTATTTATTATTATTTATTATTCTAATTATTATTATTATTATTATTATTATTATTATTATTATTATTATTATTATTATTATTATTATTATTATTATTATTATTATTATTATTATTATTATTATTATTATTATTATTATTATTATTATTATTATTATTATTATTAAATTATTTTTTATATTATTATTTATTATTAATTAAAAGGTATTTTAAAAAGAAAAATAATTGATAACAATTTTAATATACCATATTTTCATATTTTCAAATGATATTATTAGGATAAAAAAAAAAACATGTTAACATATAACATAACAGAGAATAATTAAAAAAAAAAAAAAAAACTTTATAATTATCACTTTTGTAATATATAAATAAAAATAATATTGTTATTATTATTATTATAATTAATAATTATAAACAATGATTATTAGATAATAATATATATTTTAAAATTTCATTGTTAATACTAAATAATAATAAAATAAAAACCACCAGTGTGCTTGTGTAATATAAAATATAAAATTAACAAATTTAATAAATAAAAAAAAAAAGTATAAATAATGTTTTTTTTTTCTTTCTTTATATAATTTAATATTATAATTCATAAAATAAATTAAAAAAGTTCTAAAAATAGAATTCAATGAATGAAGTAATAAAAATAATAATAATAAAAAAAAAAAAAATACCATTTAGAAATAATATAAATGTTTAATTTTATTTTTAAATTCATTAATATAAAAAACTTAAAAATATTATGTTTCATTTTTATATTTATTTATATTTATGATAAATACACTTTTTCAATGATTACAATGCATTTTAAATTTTGTATTATGAAATGATTAATAAATATTGGTTCTTTTCATTTTTTTTCCTTTTCTTAAACAATGTTAGGTTTCAAAATAATAATAATTGATAATAATTATCATCAAGATCCATTAAAATTCATCATACTCATGATATAAAAAAAAACATTAATTTTTTAAAAAATATATAGAATTAATATTAAAATAAAGAAAATTGAGGAATAAAAATAGATTAAAAAAAAGAGAAAAAGAGAAATAACTTGCTATAATTTCTAATTATTATTAATCTTTTTTTTTTAATACTTTTTATGTATATACCACAAAAGAAGTAAATAATTACTTTTTATGTACATACATCGAAACTTTGGCACCATGAAAACTTTTTCTTTTTTTACTTTAAATTTTATTTATTTATTATTATTGTATCTATGTATATTTTATTTTATTTATTTATTTATTATAATAAATTTATTAAATAATAAAGTTTTTTTTTCTTAAAAAAGTAAAGTATAATTATAATAAATTATATCTATTATGGAAGGGGTAATTTCTATGATAATTTATATCTATTATAAAAGGTTAATTACTATTATGATAATTTATATCTATTATATATATATATATAATGATTTCTATGATATTGTTTATATCAATTATATATACATAGGGTAATTTCTATGATAGTCTAATTCAATGATGTTATTTATCATATATGGATTATTATGAATATGAAGTAAAAAGAATTTTTAAAATAGAAATGAATTAACTACTTTTCTTTTTATCCATTATTTAATTTATAGCAATTTTATTATACATTATATATTTCAAGCAATTATTATTATTATTATTTTTTTTTTAATAATTACTATAACTAAATATTTTTATATTTGAAACTTTACTACGACAACCAGAAGGGTATAACGATGGGTTCTTATACGATGAATTATTATTATTATTAGAAGAAGAATGATTGGAATTACCACTCATGTAATAATCATTTGTAGCTGTATTATAATAATTAATATAATTATTATAATAATTATATTTATTATTATTTTCATTTTCATAATAATTAGGATTAAGATTATATTTATTATATTTATTTTCATTTGTACTTTGATGAGTTGCTGAACTTTGGGTATCTTTATAAAAATTATTAACAGGTTTACAATATGTCTCTACTATAGAACTAATAGAGTTTACAGGTAATGGAGGTTCTTCTTCATACCCATTACCATTGGAATGATATTCATGGTACGAATGATAGGAATGATGAGATAGATTTTCATTTACACTTTTTGATGATGAGAGTAAATTTGTATTTGAAAAAGAAGGAAAACTTATACTGGAATGATCTTTAGATTTTAAGGAATATTTCCTATATGATTTTCTTGGTTTACTACGACGACCAACATAGCATATTAATAAAACTTGATCGATGTACATTAAAACAAAATTAACATCAATGAGAGCACGTCTTATTTGATCCACACTAAAATAATCTATTTCATTTATTCCAATCTTTTCATTGCTATATAATAAATTAACATAGACTATAATAATAGTAATAAGAATAGGTAAATATAATATAGTAACAAACATTGAAATGAAAATACGGAATTCCGATATTCTTTTAAAACGTTCGATAAACGAATTGTTTCTTTCTTTGAAGAAATTTAATTGACTAAAAAGATTTTGTTTCAAACAAATGATAATGGATAAATCATAAATAAAACTTGCAATTTGAATTAGGGCCACAATAATCCACCATTGAAGAGTATATAACTTATCATCAGCAGGGTCTGGTAAATTGACTTGTCTAGGTATGGCAATAAAATAAAAGAGAATACTACATACCTTTGTCATATTATACAATAAACAGGTAACATAAATAAATCTTATTTTTTTCTTATTGTTTATGATTGCCTTTGTTCTTACCAAAGGATACCAATCCCCAATTATTTCACCAGTAGACCAAAATACATTAGCTAAAGCCGTTCCTATCATATAAGCTTTTTCATTTAATTTATTTATTTTAAAAGTTGGATCTTTTATTAATAAATACATGAATTGGTTTAAACAGTCTCCCGTTGATCGAAATATCCAATGAACTATTAATAATATTAATACCGGTCTTTTCCAATTATTTCTATTCATAATAATAACCAAAAAAGTCCATGCGAAAAAAAGACTTTTAATATAAGATACCGGCATCAATTGATATGAATTAATAGGACCATATGGAAATGTCGTTTTTTTATTCGTTTCAATACATGATATTAGACTTTCCATTTTAATAAAGATTATTCTTTATCCTTTTTGTTCTTTTACGTAGTATATTATTTTTAGTGTACTTTATATATATATATGTCTATAGTATCTGATTTATTTATTTTTTATTATCTATATGATTTTTTATTTTTTTTTTTGTTGTTAAAAAAAAATAATGTATTATTATTATATTCTTTTTTATATTTCTTTTTTCTTTCTTTCTTTCTTTTCCTATTTGAATTAACATAAAAGAACCCTTTGGTTAATCCTTCCTAATTAAAAAAAAAAAAAAGAATAAAAAATAAAAGCATAACATTGCCTTCTTTTTTTATTTATTTTTTTAAAGAGAGTTTTTATCCAATAAAATTAAAGTTACATTGTTTTTTATGTGTAAAGTGAATTCATAATTTTATTAATAAATAAAGTTTCTTGTACTACAAATTTATATTAAAGATAAATGATTTCAATAGATTAAAAATTATTAATAATTGATGTCATATTATTGTAACAATGTAACCATGATTATTTAAATTGATAAGAAATTTTATTAAAGGATTTTATTTATAAATTTAATAGGAATTTCAATTCAAGGGATACAAAAAGAGAAAAAAAGAAAAATCTTGTTGGTTTCAAATTTTTATTATAAAAAAAATGATTGACCAATTTTGTACCACATGAAAAAAAAAGTTTTTTTTTTTAAATTAAAATTTCATTAAAAAAAATAGGTATTTTTTTTTATTCTTTTTAAAAAAACAAAAAGGTGTGAGAGAGAATAAGAAAGTGTGAATAAAATATTACTTTTTTCAAAAAAAATAATTATTTATTTATTTAAATTTTATTTTAAAATATTCACATATATATATAAGGTATTATTATTCATTATATATAAAAAATATAATTTACACTCTTTTTAGCATATGAAAAAAAAATAAAGTTTTTGTCAACAATATAAAAAATAAATTAATTTAATTTTTAATAAAAAAAAAAAAGAAAATCATTTTTTTAAAACTTTAATTTTATTTATTTTTGATGCTTTACTTTTT
Organism: Piromyces finnis; assembly: GCA_002104945.1. Classification (NCBI taxonomy): domain Eukaryota; kingdom Fungi; phylum Neocallimastigomycota; class Neocallimastigomycetes; order Neocallimastigales; family Neocallimastigaceae; genus Piromyces; species Piromyces finnis. The sequence continues at coordinate 487,998 of MCFH01000030.1, forward strand.
TTTATCTAATTTTAAACTATAAAAAAAAGATGAAAAGGCAAAAAAAGTTTAATAGTAAAACGAAAGACCTAACACTTTAGCAATAAAAACAACCAATAATAAAAGGAAATAGTAAAACTTTTTATGTTATAATAAAAAAAGTCTTACCACAACAACAACAATAATAATCAAAGACATTACAACAATTAATAATAAAAGAAATGTTGTATTATAATAATTAATAGAATATTATAATAATAATAATAATAATAAATAAATAAATAAATAAATATTATTATTGATATTAATAATGTTAATAATGTTAGTATTATATAAGGTATTTATTGATTATTTGTTTTTGTCTTTAATAGTAATAATATTAGGTTTATTATTATGTTGTTGAATAAAGTAATAATTATTATTTATTAATGTTTTTTTTTATAATTATAATTCATTAATTATAAATGAAAAGAAAGTAAATAATAAATAATAATGGGTAAAAGCGTGCGTTTACCCATTATTATTTATTATTTTGTTAATATATTTAACTTTATTATTATTATTAATATAATAACAGTTCCTTTCATTATTCTTATTATTATTATTATTATTATTATTATTATTATTATTATTATTATTATTATTATTATTATTATTATTATTATTATTATTATTATTATTATTATTATTATTATTATTATTATTATTATTATTATTATTGTGAACATTTATGGACACATAATTTTATTTATCTATATCATATATTTATTACACACGTGACTATTTTATAAAAACATAAACATGTATTAAAAGTGTTGTAAACGTAATGTCTACGTGTTGTAGAGAAAGTTATTTTTTATTTATTTTATTTTATTTTTTGATATGAAATTAATATGTCTAGCTACATATTAGCCAATATTTAAAATAATTTTTATTATTTAAAATATTCAATTTCATCTTTAAAAATTTATATATAATATTTCATAATAATAATATAATAATTGATATATATTATAATACATTATTTATATATTAGTTATAGAATTCATGTACATATTTCATTATATTCTTAAATATTAATATTATATATTAGTATTAATTTTATTGTAATACTTATTTGTATTACATTACCTTTCCTTATATAGTAATATTTCATATAAAATGTAAAATATATTATACTATATCCTATTTAATTATTATTCATATATTATGAATACATTACATTATATAATTGATATTCAATTATATTATAGGAATTTTATAATATAAAAATATTCATGTAAAAATAATTAATAATTAGAAAAAGAGAAGAGCTTTAATAATTAATAAGAAAATATTATAAGTGAAATTATTAATAAGAGAGAAGTTAATAGTAATAAAATATTTTTCACCTAATATAATAAATTATAAATAAACTAATATTAAATTACTACAACATAAAAGAAACTTATATCAAATTGGTGCGAAGTGTGAGGTTGTAGAATAAAAGATATTAATATTAGTTTATTAAATCTATAATATAGGTGAATTTAATTATTTAGTTTGAGTGTTTTATTATTAAGTGGAAAATAAACGCGATATTATTGAATTGAATTAATTGTTATTTTTATTTTCTTTATTTTACCTTTGTATTTTGTGAAATTTAGAGTATTTACTTTAGTCAAGTTATATTCTAATATCCACAAGAATATTATTATTAATACAATTTTATTATTTTTATATAATTGAATAAGAGAAACTGGGGAAATCGGACCAGAATAAAAACGATTAATCTTTTATTCATATATGTTTATTAGTTGGTAGATTATTTATTTTATTTTTATTCAATAGTTTGAAAAGTTTTATGTTATATTACTATATAACATTATATTATATATAAAGAATTTTATATTTAAGAATTATTATTACATATTTTATAATATTTTTACTTATTTTATAATATCTGATTAAGCTTACTACCAACTATATTAGTTATAGTGAGTTTTATTTTAAAGAAATTTTCATATTATTTTAAGTGAATTAAAATATTGTATTCTCTTACTTATTTTAATTCTAATTATTTTATAATTATCATTATCTAAGTGAATTAAAATATTGTATCTTCTTACTTATTTTAATTCTAACTATTTTAATTATTTTATTTTATTTTATTTTATTTAAAGAGAATTAAAATATTGTATTATTTACATTATTTTAATCTTATAATTAAGAATTACATTTATTTTTATTTTATTTTTTTTTTATTTCATATAATATTACCATTTAATTATTTATTCTATTTTCAATTCAATAATGGGTGAATTTAAAATTCCACTTCCAACAATTGGAGGAACTAACCAAGATGTAGATACCTGGGTGGATCTTTTAGAAAATTGGTTAGCTATAGAAAAGGTAGCTAATGAAGATATCTACCGTTATATTTTGGCTAGTACGCGTGAAGAAGCTACCAAAGCGATTCTGGAACATAGGAGAAAAGTAAATAGAGACTTATCTCTTAATGAATGTAAAGTAATACTTATGAAGAAATATCATTCAAACAATGATAAAGCTGCCAAATTTAGGAAATTAAAAATGTTAAAAATTGAAGTTAATGAAAATGTATTAGAATTTGATAAAAAGTTTATGAAGCTTTATGATGATCTGCCAGATGAATTCAAAGACAAGATTTCTGTGTATGACTATGAATTCGCTCTAGTTGCACAAGATGATGTTTATGAAAAGGTTGCATTCGCAGATCCAAAATCAATTGAAGATGCTATAGGGATTGCTGAAAGATATTATGAAATTCATAATGGTCCAAATCTTAGAGCTAATACTTCGTCTATGAACTACCGTCGTACTAATAATAACAATTATAATAATTCGAATTATACTTATAGTAGGTCTAGATATTCGAATAATTACAATAATTACAATCCTCCACATAATATTAAAGTAAATAATAATGTTAATAATAATAGTAATAATAATGGTAATAATGTTAATTATAGTAAAAGCTATAATAGTATGAATAATGGTGCTAGTACACAATATTCTAATATATCAAATTCTAATAATAATACAAGATCAACTACTAGCATTAATAATCAAAATGATGAAATGAATGATTTGATTAACGGAATGCAGAACTTACACATAAAGACCTGTTATTTCTGCCATGAACCAGGTCATATTGCCAGATTTTGCCCACACATGAACTCTACATATTATACAAAAAACTAGGTTATGGAAGAGGGCAAACTTCCGTTAATCAAACTGCCAACACTAATAATAACTATTACTATAATAATAATAATACAATGAATCCCGATGTTACAGCAACTACTTATTCACCTAATTATGAAGCTATTGTTGCTGCAGCTAAAAGACATCGAGATGAAAAATTAAAAGCTAAAAATCCATATTCCAGAATTCCTAATACAGAAAGAGAAAAGAATAATTTTAAAAATATTAATACTAATATTAACACTAATAATAACATTAATAATATGAATAAAACTAATTCAAATAATAATATAAATAATAACAATTTTAATAATATGAATAGCAATATTACAAATGAAAATAATTTTAACAATAATATTAGTAATAATTTTGATGATATCTACAATAATAATTTTAATACCAATAATAATACTAATAATTCTAGTAATAATTTTAACAATAATAATTTAAATAATAATGATAATAATAATATTAATAATAATATCAATATCAATAATAAAAATAATTATAGTAATATTAAGGATAACACTTCGGATAATAATAATAATGAAAAAGATATAAATAATAATATAAAATTGAATAATAATATTAATGATAATTCAATTGATAAGAATAATAAAACCAAGAAAGTAAATTTTAAATTAGAAAATGAAGATAAATCAAAGAAAAATAAGACTACTAGTTTAAATACCGATATAGATATGAAAGAAGCTAATAAGGTAAAGAAAACGCGTAAAAACACGCGTATAAATGAAGAATCCACTTTGGAAAATATATTACCTAGTGATAATTCTAATAGTATAAAAACAAAAACTTCAATCCAAATGCTAAAAGATTCAGAAGAATATAATATATGTACCGATTTATTAAATACTCCAGCTAATATTACTTTTGGACAACTTTTAGGTGTTAGTAAAACGTCCAAAGCTGAATTAATTAAGGGATTAAAGAATTTAAAGTTGGATAATATTACTATTAGTACCACTGAAGTTGATGAAAATAATAATAATTTGTATAAATTAAATAATAATTTCATTAATATCGATGGAAGAACCAAAGTAAACGATCATGATGTTGCAGTTGTTCATGGTACAATCAATTCCCATTCAGCAGCTATATTTATTGATGCATGTAGTAATACAAATTTAATTACGCGCTCCTTTTTAGATAATAAAATTAAAGATTTTGAAATTGTAGGACAAATTAGAGGAAGAATAAGACAAGCAATGGTTGATGATGTTGCTAGAGTATATGATCTAGTGAAACTTCATGTAAAAATAGGCAAAATTGAATTTGATTCTATATTTAGAATATCAGATAAAAACGATTCATTTTATGATGCTATTATTGGATTTAAAACACAAAATGAAAATCGCATTATGATTGATACAGTTGATAAAACATTAATTTTGAAATCTTCTGATAATAAATTTATTCCTATTGTTGATGTTGAAGATATTTCTATATTTCAATCCCAAGCTCTTTCTTGCTATTCCAATGATGTAGAAGATATTTATTTTGATTATGAAGATATAACCGCTAGTACTATTTTAGCTGTAGTTGAAGAAAATAGACCTAACAAAATAGAAAATAATAATAATAATAAAATGGATATTATTAATAATATAATTTCTAATATCAAAGTTGATAACGATGTTGATAAAAATTTATTTAGTTCTCTTCTTAAAAATTTTAATGATGTTATTGCTGTATCTTCTGATGATTTGGAACCATCAAATTTGTTACCACACCACATTATTTTGGAGGATAATGTGCGCCCTATTAAACAAAAAGCTTATAATATTTCACAAGTTCAATTATCAGGTTTAAAAGAAGAATTAGAAAAACTAATTAATAAAGGTCTAATTGAACCGTCTCATTCTCCGTGGGCTTCTCCAGTGGTTATGGTTAAGAAGAAAAATGGAAAATGGCGCCTTTGTATTGATTTTAGAAAATTAAATAATGTAACTGTTAAAGATGCATACGCCCTACCTAAAATCAAAGAAATTTTTGACTCACTTAAAGATTCAAAAATCTTTTCAACAATCGATTTATTTAGTGGATATCATCAAATTCCTATGTTCAAAGAAGATATGGATAAAACTTCTTTTACCACTAAATTTGGTAACTATTATTTTAAAGTTATGCCTTTTGGATTAACTAATGCTCCTGCCACTTTTCAGCGCGAAATGAATCGTATCTTTTTCGATTTAATTAATGAATGTGTTCAAATATATTTAGATGATATTATTATTTATTCTCCTAGTTTTGAAAATCATATTAATGACTTAAGAAAAGTTTTTACTATTTTACGTAATAACAAATTAAAGTTAAATATTGAGAAATGTTCTTTTTGTCAACTTGAAATAGAGGCTTTAGGTCATCGGGTTACTATTGATGGTTTACTTCCTTTGGAAAAGAAAGTCGCATCTATTAAAGAAATGAACCCACCACGAGATATTTCTGAACTACGTTCATTTTTAGGTATGACTAGTTATTACAGAAATTTTATTGAAAATTATTCTGCTATTGCAGCTCCTCTTTGCAAACTATTAAAGAAAAAAATTAAATATGAATGGACAGAAATTCAAGAACAAAGTTTCAGAAATCTGATATATTGCCTAGTTAATGCACCAATTCTTTGTTTTCCTAAATTTGATGTTCCTTTTATAATTAGATCTGATGCTTGTGGATATGGAATTGGTGGTGTTTTACTACAGTTATATGATGACAATATTGAGCATCCAGTTTATTTTGTTAGTAGAAGTATTAAGAAAACGGAAGAAAATTATACCACTACTGAATTAGAAGGTACTGCTGCTTATTATTGTCTTTTACAATTTGAACCATATATTCTAGGGAATCCATTTCAAACCATTCTTTATACTGATCATGAACCTTTAGTTCCCATCATTAAGAAAGGAGAACCGAATACAAAGAAACATCAACGCTGGTGTGATAAATTTAGTCAATTAAAAGTTAATATTATTTATCAACCAGGAAAAGCTAATAAAATTGCTGATGCTTTATCCAGAATAACTTTGAAAGAGAATTTAATTGTTAACACTACTATTTCTGATGGTAATGACAATAATAATAAAGATGAGAATAATAGTAACATTAATAAGCTTATTGCTAATAATTTGGATAATTTGGAAATTAATAATAATAATAATAATAATGATAATAATAATAATAATAATATCAATAATATCGATATTTCCAACAAAACCAATAGTTCCAATTTTACCGAGGAGGAGAACGAAAAATTTGTTTCCGATTTTATGAAAAAATTTTTAAATGATAAAATTGTCACTATTGACAATAAATTATATTTCAAGGATAATAATAATTTTAGGGAGATTATTGATGACCCTTACACTAAAATTAAAATAATTGCAAAAGAGCATAGAATTGGACATGAAGGAGTACAGAAAACTTATGAAAGAATCAAAAACAAATTTTATTGGAAAAATTTAATCATTGATGTAAAAAAATATGTCTCCTTATGTAAAATATGTCAGTTAAATAAATCTGAGCCATTACCAAAGCCGACAGAAAAGTTTAGAACTCCTGTAGAAGCACCCTTTGTCAGACTTGGTCTTGATATTATAGGTCCATTAAGAGAAACCACACTTGGGAATAAATATATAATGGTATGTGTGGATTACTTTACAAAATGGGTGGAAGCAAAACCAGTTAGAACTACTACTTCTCAAGACGTAACTAATTTCTTAGTTGAAGTATTTAGTAGGCATGGAACTCCACAATTAATAATAACAGATAATGGTGTACAATTTGTTTCAGAGTACACAAAAATATTTGTAGATCTTTATGATGTATACATTCATTTCATTAGTACATACCATCCGGAATCTAATGGACTGGTGGAAAACAGAAACAGAGAAATTGGTAAGCAATTAAGAAATTTCTCTGATAACAATGAAAACTGGGATGTATTGTTACCAATTGCATTATGGGCTATTCGAACTTGTAAATCTGTTTCTACTGGTTATTCAAGTTTTGAACTCTTGTATGGAAGATCAGAAAATATTCCAATTGATATAAATATAAGAAATTCAATATTAAGTATAGAAGAAAGATCAATAGAAGAATTATTAATGGAAAGATTTATAGACCACGCCAAATGGGTAAAACAAGCTGCCAGTAAAATGCTAGGGACGATAAATTATTGGAAAAGTAGAAGATTAGCTCAACAAAGTATGAACAATAAAAATAACTACAACATAGGGGATAAGGTAAAGATTAGGAACCAACAAAGAAACAAGTTAGAACCCTATTTTATTGGTCCTTTTATTATTAGAGAAATATCTTGGAACACAGCTAAATTACAAGATGAACTGACGGGACAATATTTAGAAAGAAATGTCCATTTTAAAAATATATTACCATTCAGGGAGTAGAAATAAAATGAAATAAAATTATAAATGTATTAAAATATATATATACTAACTATATAAGTATATAATTATAATAATAAGTAAGAGGAAGATTGATAACTTAGTAGATTAATAATTATATTAATTATTAATAATAATAGAAAGATATATACATATATATATAAACAAAACAAAACAAAAAAAAAAAAAATTTTAAATATAAAAATTTTTATAAAAATTTTTAATTTTTTTTTATATAATTATAAAAATATTTCAATATAAATTTTATTAAATTATTTCGCATATAATTATTTTAATTATAGCAAATTTTTTTTTTTTTTTTTTTTTTTTTTTTTTTTTTTTTTAACTTCCGAGTGCATTTCTCCCATCGATCAGAGTTAGCTCCAATGGTGGTTCTTAGAGAAACGTTGGCTCATTCCTATTGCTAGGTGGTTGTGACCCTCCTGGTCTGTCATACTGTTTCTTCAGCTTCGACGCTCACTTAATCCATGTACATTAGATGCATGTCGTTGTACGATATTTCACAACTACAATGCTAAGCCTCTTATAGTCAATTTGATCACGTGTCAACCGCCCCCTAATGTTTACACTTAAATTGATTAAGGAATATTATGTGTTTTTGGCATAGCCTAAGTCACCACTTATTAAGTTCTAATTTGGAATGTACCATGTACACTAGACCCTCTCAGGCCGGCTAGACGAGTGTTATTATCATAGTAGTAAATTAGAAAGTTCATTTATACTTACCTGAATATCATAACCCAACCCATGGCAAACCCAGTGGGAAAATCCACAGGCACTGACATCTGCGGGGTCGAACCAGAAGCCTTATGTATGCTAAGGAAACGCCTTAACAACCAGGATAAAAACTGGAACGACAATTATAGCAAATAATTAATAATTATAGCTCAATTCTAGCAGGGAAGTTTCTGATATGAAATTAATATGTCTAGCTACATATTAGCCAATATTTAAAATAATTTTTATTATTTAAAATATTCAATTTCATCTTTAAAAATTTATATATAATATTTCATAATAATAATATAATAATTGATATATATTATAATACATTATTTATATATTAGTTATAGAATTCATGTACATATTTCATTATATTCTTAAATATTAATATTATATATTAGTATTAATTTTATTGTAATACTTATTTGTATTACATTACCTTTCCTTATATAGTAATATTTCATATAAAATGTAAAATATATTATACTATATCCTATTTAATTATTATTCATATATTATGAATACATTACATTATATAATTGATATTCAATTATATTATAGGAATTTTATAATATAAAAATATTCATGTAAAAATAATTAATAATTAGAAAAAGAGAAGAGCTTTAATAATTAATAAGAAAATATTATAAGTGAAATTATTAATAAGAGAGAAGTTAATAGTAATAAAATATTTTTCACCTAATATAATAAATTATAAATAAACTAATATTAAATTACTACAACATAAAAGAAACTTATATCATTTTTATGGTCACATGACCTTACATCTCATTATATAACTGTAATATTTACAATGTAACTTTTTCTCTTTGTTAACCTTATTAATAAAATTATTTATTAATTAAATTTATTTCACAATTATTATTATTATTATTATTATTATTATTATTATTATTATTATTATTATTATTATTATTATTATTATTATTATTAAAAATGTCCTTGCTACTATTGTTTATTTTTTAATGGGATATATTAATAATAAAAAATTTTTTATTAGAATTTAATCAGATAGGATCAAAAAAGCCACTTTTTTTTACATAAATTAAATTGAAATAAAAATAAGAAATCCCTTTCATAATGCTATTATTATTACTAATGTTATTACTAATATTGTTATGATTTAAAATAAAAAAAAAAGTATTATAATAAAAGAAAATAAAATACTATTCATTATTATTAATATTTTGCTGCAGTTGTTGTTGGTAGTTGATTTGCCTCTTTACCTTTTTTTTTTAATATAAAAAAAAATGCACCTTTATAGGATGATAAACAATGTGTAAACAATAATTAAATTAAAAATTAAATTAAATTATCTATCGTGTAACATTATATCTTTTACAAATATTTCATTTAATTAATTATTATGTAAAAAGGAAATTGTATCACTATTTTTATGTAATTTTTATGTAATAGTAATAGGTATATTAAAAAAAAAAAGACACAAGTTTAGGAAGAAGAAGACTGTGTAAGATCTAAAACTATGAAATATAACTAATAAGAATAGTTATTTAATAAAATAAAATCTTTTTTATTTAAAAAATAAAAGAAAAGTAGTACAATACTATTTATTTAAATAGGTTTAAGAATTATTATTATAACATTATTTTCTATAGTTTTATTTTTATTAATCATTTAACCATTATTTTAAATTTTATATAATTAAAGAAAAGGTAAAAATTAATAAATAATGTTGTTGATATAATCTCCCTTTAAAATTATTCCATTCTATTATTTTAGTATTATTTCTCATTACGACTTTTTTCAGTATCTTTTTAAAAAGTAAAAGATTGGTTTTTTTGACAAAGAAACATCGTTAAAAAAAAAAATTGATATTCTATAAAATTAAAGTAAAAAATAATGAATTTTTCTAAAGATAATTCATTTAGTCTTATCATCTTTTATTATCCTGAATAAACTTTATTTTTAATTGAAAAATATAAAGTTTTTTCTATATTTATTTTTTATCCCAAAAAAAAAAAAAAAAAAATAGTACATTAGATTATATTTTATAATTAAATTCTATATTTTATATCATAATATTATTTTACAATTTACAATTTTATAGAATAATATCTTTTAAATTTTTACATTCCATTATTACCAAGTTTTCTCTACACTAATAATTACTTGAATCTTTTTAATATAATTTGATGGATATTTCTACAGAGCTAATGCTCTATTGTAAAACAAAAAAAAAAAAAAAGAATAAATTATTCATATTATTAAAAATAAAAAGGATATAAAGGAAAAGAAAACCAATTATAATAAATTCTTATAACTTATTTTTATGGTTTAAAAAAAAAATTGGAAATTTATCCCTTTTATTATTAATATAATTTTTTTTTAAATAATTTCAATAAATTTTATTATTTAGAATAAAATCTATTCATATTATCCATTAATTTATATTAATTAAACATTAAAAAGTTTGACTATGGAATGATTTTTTTTATCTTTTATTTTTATATTTTTTTTTTTTTTTAACAGCATCAAAATGTTAAAAATAAAAAAAAATAAAAATTATAAAAATAGGTTTAAATCAACACAAATGAATGAAAATTGGGTATAATATATTCAAGTCATTTTAATTAAAGTAAGAAAACCACTATTATACTAAAGTATGATAATTATATTCGATTTCCAATGGGACATCGAGTCAAAGATCAAAAATCTGTCATAGAACAAAATTTTGATCTCTATTGGTTGCGCTGGCCCTCCTAACCTGTCTTGCTGTTTCTTCAGTACTGATGCTCTTGGATGTTGCTTCAAACCTTTTGAACATTGACCATTTCTGACCAATAGCAAAAGGCATGATTTTGGTTAGAAGTTCCGCTATTACCGTCAAACTTTTATATTTTCCTTTATTCTTTTTCTTATTAATTCACTCACAACAGCAACTAAAAATAAAATTGTTTGTGATATTATACTTAATGGGATAAAAATCCATCCTTATGACTATCTTTATAAAGATCTTTCATTTTAATAAAATTTATCCAATTTTTAAAAAATTTTAAATTTATTTTAATGGGTGAAAAAAAAAAAAGTATAAATAGTATAAATGTTATTAAATAAAAAAAGTTTGTTTAAAATATACTTTTTTTTTTTTTTCTTGTTCTATAATATAAATATTTATTGTTTTTTTTTTTATCTTTTCTTTTTTTAAAAAAAGGGTTAATTTATTTTGGTAAATCCTTTCCAAAAAAAAAAAAAACTTTTTTTTTTTACATTTTTTTTTTCTATATATAAATAAATTATTTTATTTGATATTTGATATCTAAATATAATTTTAATTATTGTTGATTTCTAATAAATTATTGAATTTTTATATATTTGAATTGGAATTAATTAATTTTCAATAATATTAATTATATAAAAATAAAATACTATTTATTATATTAATAAATATATATTTTTCTTTTTTTTTTTTGGCTATTAATAAATTTCATTACTAATATCTATAGTGGTGATATATAAATAATTATTTTATTAATATTAATAAAATTATTATTAATCTATGTATAATAGAAATATACAATAATACGTATTATTATTATATATTTATAAAGTAAAAAAGATTTTTATGAAACAAGAAATAATTATAATATATATATTATATTTATTTCTTGTATAAATTTTTAAAAAGCTCCACCAAAAGATAAAAATTTTTTTATATTCTTATTGTTTGGTTGGTTGGCTGCTTGTTTGTTTATTTTTTCTATTAATAATTATAATAATCATATCCTTTCATATTTGGGTTATTTTTTGAATTATTATTATTATTATTATTATTATAATTTTTATTGATTAAATATCTGTCATCATCATCTATTGAGATATCTTCAAGTCCATTATTATTAGTATTATTATTACTATACTTGAGTTTTTGTCTGTAATAATTACTATCGAGAGCGATCACATTATGTTGTGGTTTATTTCTTTGATTATCTTGAGTACTGGCAAAAGAAGTAGGAGTTGTATTTCTATATATTTCTGGAACACCTGGTACAGGATAATTTGCAGAAGCAAAAGCATTAGCAGCTGAAAATCCTGTGGATGGATAAGTAGCAGCAATTCCTGGAGAGGAATAAGCACCTGAAGTTGGATAACCACTTGAGGTTGGGAAACCACTATTAACAGAAGAACTTGATCCTGTTAATGTATTAATATGTAAATTTGAACTTGACTTATTTTTAGAAGAAGTGATATCATAATTATTATTCTTTGCACGATTGGCATAGCTCTTTAATAAAATTTGATCGATATACATTAATGTATAATTAATGTTAAGTACAGATTGACGTATTTTATCCATATTAGCATCTTCAATTTGAGTTCCTTTTTTGGTAAAGTTGATAAGGAAAACAATGTAGGCGAGTAAGACAGGGAAATAGAGTACAGTAGCAATCATGGAGACAACAATACGGTATTCTGAAATTTTTATAAATCTATCGACAAAGGAACCCTTTCCAAAAGTACTATCATGAAGTCTTTGGAATAAATTTTTCTTTAAACAAAGAATAACCGATAAATCATAGGAAAAACAAAATACTTGAATAGCCATAACGATATACCACCATCTTAAACTGTATTGGGTAATAGATGGTACTGTATAATCCTTTTCAAGTTTTTCTTCGTAAAAGTAATTATATATACTATATAATTTAACAATATTAAAACCAATACAAATAACTAAAACTAATCTCAAATTTTTCTTTTCATTAAGAAGAGCTCTAGTTCTAATATAGGGATACCAATCCCCTACCATTTCACCAAGCATCCAAAATATAGTAGCATATCCAATACCATAATGTAATTTTACTGTAAAATCTTGTATAGTCTCTACTTCCAATACTTTAGTAATAGCATCACCTATGGATCTTAACACCCAATGAATAATTAAAACTAACATAACAGGTCTTTTCCAATTTTTACCATTCATTAAAAGTACTAACAAAACCCATAAAAAGAAAGGACTTTCGATTAATGAAAATGCCATTTTTTGAACGACATCATAAAAGCTATACTCTATACGAAATGATTTTATTTCCAACATTTTAATTTTTTATTATTATTATTATATATCTACAGTTATTTCTGTTGTTATTGTTGTTGTTGTTTTTAATTTATTCTATTATTATTTTTTGGAAAGGTGAAAGTTTTTTTTTTACCTTTAATAAGATAGTGTTTTATTTTTTAATAAATTAAATAGGTTATATACTACTTATGGTATAATATAATATTATAATATTATTATTATTTTATTATTGAAAAAACATTGACTTTAATTTTTATATTATTTATAAGGAAGTTAATGTTTCTATCAAAAAGGGTAAAAGTTTTAAACGAAAAAAAAAAAAAAAAAAAGAAAAATATGGATATATTTATATTTAGAATTTTAATACATTTTTTTTACTCATCCATACGACGAATTTATTTCTTTTTTGGCTAGAAAAAAAAAAGGTTTTTTTGGAAATGATGGTGTAGATTTATCACAATATATTATATATTATAAATATATTGTGATACTATTTAATAAATTTCATTAATAGATTTTGGTTAATTTGATTAAATTTCTTTTTTTAATTTAATTTAATTATTGCCATTTAATATATTTAATATATTTGTTTAATTTAATAATATATTAATTATTACTAAAGAAATTTAATACACATGTTAAACTTTAAAATATAATAAAAAGGGATTTAAATCTTTTATAAAAATCAAAAAAAAAAAAAAATTGAAACTCTAATATATAATAAAATAGAATAAAATACTTTAATAGAAATATAATAAAACAAATATATAATAAATTAATTAAATAGAATAGAAATAGAAATAATTATATTTATTATTTATATACATTATAAAATAGAATAATGCATGGTTCATATATTAATATATAAAAATGTATATAAATAGAAATTTATTATGAAAAAAAATTTAAAAAAGGTAAATGTGGCATTTTTAATGATGATGAATTTTATAACACCAGTTTTAAGTTGTTTTTTTTTTAAAAAAATAATAATTATAAGAAAGACACTTTTTTCTTTGTAATTTTAATGTAGTTTAGTAATAATTATATCATATTCTATTTTATTTGTCATTCTTTTATTATTCTATTGTTGTTATGGTTGATTGTTTATTTTTTTTGTTAATAAACTTATATTGTTTGATTTTGTTTTGTTTTGATTTTTCCTAATTAATTACAATTTGTTTTTTTTTTTATTTATTGATATAAACTCCCTTTATTTTCTAATATCATTCTTGTATTACAATAAATATTTTATTTGATACAATAGCCATGATACAATAGATAGTATATTATTATATATTATATTGAACATTAGATAATATATATAATATATTATGATGACAAATAAAAATATTTTAAATTATTTTTCCCAAATAATAGTTCTATTTAAATTGTAGTTATTTAAAATAATATATTAATAATATAATATTTCTATACAATATAATATAAATAGTATATCATCTAGACTGTAAGTAATATATAGATAGAATTAATTATTTTAACAATTTAGTTTTTTTTTAATAAATGTATTACCGTTACACAATAAAATTAGGGGAAATTAAGGTTTATATTGCAATTTTTTTTTAATTAAACTCCTAAAAAAAGTCTTTTTTATTAATACAAAAAAGGAAAATAGATTAGAAAATTCTACTTGTATTAATATAAGAACGAATTTAAAAGTACAATCCAATTTCTGTGAAATTATGAGGTAGATTATGACATAAATTAAAAGGGATACAAAATAGTGTAGAATAAAAAATAAAAAATAATAAATCAATTCGATATAGAACTCTTTTTTATTATAAAATAATTTATTTTTTTCTTTTTATCATAATGACAGATTATATTCCTTTTTCTTTTTTACCCTATTATCCCTATTACTAATATTCTATAATAAGGAAAAAAGAAAATGATGTCAAAAGCTTTTTATTTGTTTATCTTTTAAAAGTTTTATTGTTATTATTAAATTTAAAATTGTTGAATATATTGTGGCTTGTTTTTCTTTTATTACAATATTATTGATTCGAAACAATTTGTGTATTTAGATTTTTGTATTTTTATATTAATAATTATTATATATAATGATTTATATATTTATATATTCCTAATATTATATACAATATATATATCATTTAAAATATTTATACTTTCATAGTAATAATACTAATATTACTAGATATCTATAATATTTATAATATTTATTTATAGTGGTTTATAATATTTATAATATTATGACCTATATATTATATATATTATTTATATTATATATAGGTTAATTATATTTATGATATTATTTATGGAGGTAGATTTAATATTTATAATTATCATTATGTTTGTAATATTTATAATTATAATATTTTAAATATTTCTATTATTATCTATGAGGTATATATTATTATATTTTTGTTTTTTATTTTATTTAAAAAAAAAAAAGTTTAATATTTAAATTTTAGTTGAAGGATGATCAATACAATCAAAATAGACAACTTTTGATTGTTAGTAATAATAAGGATTTACATATTATAGTAACGATCAAAGGGTTGTATATTTGTCATTAAACTTTTTATATCTACTTGGTAGCCCGTATCTTTTATTTTAGGGGTATTATCTTGTTTTTGAGTGTAATCCGCTGAAATTCCCTTAGAATAATTTGATTTGGATTGAGCATAATAATTTTCAATATTAATAATATTATCTTGAGGTTCATGAAGCGTATGGTATTTATGGGTTAATTCATAATATTTTTTGTTTTCTGGCGATATTTTCAATGAAGGTTCCGGATAGTCTGAAAAGGAAGGTATTGATTTGGAATATATTTTTGAGGAAGAGGTTTCATAACTTGGATTGTTATTATCATTATTATTAGTGGTATTACGTTTAACATAACATTTTAATAAAATTTGATCAATATACATTAAAGAATAGTTTACACCAATCACCACTTTACGAATAGATTCCATTGAATCATCATCAAATGGAATAGAATGTTTACCATCAAGAGAGTATTTAAGAACAAAGATGATATACAATAATATAACGGGTAAAAAGATCATGGTCGCTAACATGGAAATGACAATACGAAATTCTGATATTCTTTTAAAGCGTTCAACGAAAGAATTTTTTCCCAGGGAGAAATCGTGAAGTTGATTAAATAAATTTTGTTTTAAACAAATAATAATGGATAAATCATAGAAAAAACTAGAAATTTGAGTAATAGTAATGAGTATCCACCAACTTAACCCAAATTTTGTCATACTTTGACTTCCACTATCTCCGTCATTTTGATAATCATGACTTTTAGTAATATTGAAAAACTGATAAAAGAAATGGAAAACACTAAATACCTTGATAATATTATAGACGGCACAAGTAAGATAGACCATTCTAATTTTCTTTTCATTGTTGATAATAGCTTTTGTTCTCAGAAGAGGATACCAATCTCCAATAATTTCACCAATAATCCAAAAAATATTAGCAATACCAATTCCTACAAACCAATTTTGTTTATTATCACTAGTCATGGTATTCATATTGGAAGGGTAATATTCCATGGTAGTGGTGAGCGCATCCCCCGTGGATCGTAAAACCCAATGAACAATTAATAATAACATCACTGGTCTTTTCCAGTTTTTTTTATTCATAATAAGAATTAAAAAAACCCATAAAAAATAAGGACTAGTGATGTAGGAATGAATGACTTTTTGAGTGGTATTACATTTAATACCACTAGGAAGTGTTCCATACTCAGTAAAAGATATGATTTGTTCCATTTTTATTTTTTTAAAAAAAAAATAAAGGATATAAATTAAATAGTAATAGTAATATATCTATTTAAAATAAGAGTAGGAATAAAAAAAAAACTTTTTTAAAATATAGCGTAAGAATAATTTTTTATTCTTTTAATATTAATATACATGTAGGATGAATAACTTTTAAAGTTATTTTATAGATTAATAAGTATATATTATTAAATAATTTTTTTTTACTATATTTTAATAATAATTAAAATAGAGAGTAAAATAAAAAAATTATCATAGTATGAAATAATTCAATAAAATTATTTGAATAAATAGTTTGATTAAGAAAAGAAAAAAAAAAAGGTGCAAAAGATGGATTTATAAACTCTTTAAATATTTATTGTTTCAGGAATAATATTATTATCTATTATTTTATTAGAATAATAATACTATTTCCTTTTATTATGTTTAATATTATTATCTATTTTTTTATATTGAAAAAGGGAAAAAAAACAATTACTATTCTTTCCTATGAAGCTGTTCTACTAATTAAAATATTAAAATAATATTTAATTAGTTTATTAATTAGTTTATACCAGGATTAATTTACAAACTATAACTATTATGATTAGCTATGTCAAACTTTGTTTAATGAATAAATATTAATATTTTAAAAAATTTTTTTTATTAATCTATATATATAATTTTATATTTTTTATGGTATTATTCCAAACATAATATTAAAATACTAAATAATAATAATTAAAAATTAAAATGAAATATTAAAAAATCATTTTGTACCAAATTTTATTAGGATAGTACAAGCATATGAAAAAAAAAATTTTTTTTTATTTAATCATTCCAAATTTTTATATTCATTAAAAAAGTTACCATTGCTGTTACTTGTTACTGGGCAAAAGTAAAAACGATACTTGTTTATATAAAAAAATAGATATTTTCAAAGTCATTCATATTAATTTTTTTTCGTTGCTTTTCCTTCATAATATTAATTCTTTCTTTTTTATCAAACACTCAAAGTCATTCGTATTGCTTTTTTTTTTCGTTGCTTTTCCTTCATAATATTAATTATCAAACACAACTAAATTTATATTTAATCTATTTCTATAATTTTTTCCCATTTTCATTATATATATTACACACACCTTCATTTAAATAAAAAGTTTAAATTTTACTTTTTATTATTCTCAGTAAATTATAATAAAAAAAATGGGAATAGTAATAATAATTAGTATTATTATTATTAATTAAATAATAATTAATAATTAGTGTATGGCATTTAGTGTTATTAATAATTAATACTTTTCTTTTTTAAATGATAAATTCACATGACTTTAAAAGAAATAAAAAATTTTAATTATCAAATAAATAAATACTTTAAAAAAAAAAAAAGGAAAATAATTGAATTCATTAAAAATCTTACTACGCTTTACCATTATCATCTTTTTAAAATCAAATCAATATTAAAAAAAAAGGAACATCAACAAATAGTTCATTGTTTATTATCAACAATAAACATCTCTTTTAGTTTCTCATTAAAGCTTAAATGATTTATGGTTTATTCCTCATAATCCCAATTTTAAAAATAGAAATTAAAAATTTAACCAATAAAAAATTAAAATAATATATTATGAATAGTAAAATAACATATGGAAAAGATTTTTAAAAGTAACGATAATGCTAATGATAGTTAAAAATTGAAACAAAAGAAACAATATTGAAAAAACTTAAGGTATATCTTTTCACAAGTAATGGTAATGGTAATGATAGTTAAAATATGAAGGTCTACTTTTCTTTTAATTACATTATAATTAATTCATTAAATTATTTTTTATTATCCCATTAATTAATCAAGAGTTTCATATTGAATAAGAGAAAGGATACAACTTTAACAGAAACTTTTAATTATTTATTAAATATTAATTATTATTATTATTATTATTATTATTATTATTATTAATTATTGAGTACTTAGTTATTATTAAATGTTTTAAATATTAATCATTAATAAAAATATTATATGAATTAGAATTCTAGCTTAATAATGACTTTATAAAAAAAATAATTTCATTGAATTAATTAGGTTATTGAAATAGTAAATTCTTTTTATATATAGTATTTCTTATAAAAATAAATACCTATACCTTTCCATTTATCAAAAAGAATACTATTTCATTCACTATTTCATTTAATAATAAATAAAATGGTTATTGCTGTTATCTAAAACTTAAAAATTATAATAACAAAATTACCTTTATTTTTGCCTATTGAAAAATAAATAATAAAAAAAAAAAGATTAAATTTTAATATAAAATTCATTAAATTCATTTTAAAAACTATTTAATTTTAACTATTAATAATTCCATTATTTAATAATACTTAATACCTCATTATTAATTATTAATATTAATTATTAGAATATTTAATCTCTATATAATATTAATAATTTATCATAATGACATTTTGTGAGTAAATTAATTTATTTATATTAAAAAAATTATCCTAATGTTTAATATAAATTTAATATAAAATTTTATTAAAAATAAATTAAATTGGTATTTTTATTCTAAAAATGGTAAACTTCTTTAGATAATATATGGATAATATATGGATTTAAAATAGGCTAGTTTAATTTTTCATAAATAATGTTTACATTTAATCAATAATTCAATTCAATTGATCATTTTAAAGATAGAAAAAGATAAATTGATAAATGAAATTAAAAACAAAAAATGAATCTTTATTAAAATAATATAAAATTAAATTTATCATATGAAATAGAAGGGGAAAAAAAAGGAAAATTTATTTTAAATTTAATTTTATATTATTTTTTTCATAAAAAAATTATCCTTTATGATAATTACAAAATAATTTCTTTTTACATTATTTGTAATTAGCCACATTTTATAGAAATTCGTATTCTACTTTCTTATGCTAAATTATTAAAAAAAAAAAAAAAAAGGAAAAACAAAGCTAAATGAAACATATTGAAACATGGAATGCAAATCTTCAAGAATGGTATATTTTAATTTTTTTTTAAAAAAAAAAGTGGGTTTTACATCATATTTTTATTGACTCTAAATAATAATTATTATTTATTAGAAATAAATATTTAAAGATAGTTTAAAAAAAATAGTAATAATTCTTTTTTAGATTAAAATACTTTTTTTGAAAAGCATTTAATTCTAAACCTTTTTTTTTTCTTTATAAAATCAGATGGATCAGATAGAAATTATAGGAATGAACCTGAAACAATCAACGGTTGGTTGGTTTTGTTTTTCTTCAATCTAAAAAAACAAAGGTTACACAAACCGCTAGAATTTTTAGTGTTTAGTTTTAATTGTGGTGTGATTATTCAAAACACACGTGGCAGAATAAAACCTCAATAATAAAAAAAAAGTGGTATAAAGGAAAAAAAAATGTTTTTTCTTTTTAAATAGTAAAAAAGAGTTTTAAATAAAAAAGTAGAAACTTTTTGACTTTTTTTTTTTTTTATGAAAAATTTATTAATTTTGATTGTTATTACAAAATTAAATATATATATCTATGTACATAAAATAAAAAAAAATTAATGGTTTAATAAAGAAATTATAGTACATACATTTGTTATTATTATTGTATAGATTGTATGTAGAGAGATTGATAGAATATTACATTTATTACGATTTATATCCTATAATTCTACAAATGATTTATCCATTTTACTCTACCTAAAAATTCATAGATTATTAATATTAGTGACATTCATTCTTTTTTTTTTTTTAAGAAAATTTTATTAAATTGTATTTATAAATACAAAAAAAAAAAAAAAGATGTACTTTATAATAATATACAATGAAAAAAAAATAACTATGTAAATATTAATTATTCTTTCCTTGTTATAAAATTATTATAAAAAAAATTGACTCTTTTTTTTTATTCTTTTAGATTATAATTAAAGTTTAATTTATATATATTTTATTCTATTTTATAATTAAATACTTTAAAATATTCTACTATTAAAAAAATAGGATTAATAATATTAATAAATTGAACAAGCAATGTGAAAAACTCTGTTAGTTTTAAAATTGAAAAGAACTTAACTCCATAATGATGATAATATCCTAGTCATTATTATTAGTAGTAGTAGTAGTAGTAGTTTTGTTATTAATATAGAACTAACTTTTATTAGATTAATTGAAAAGTTGGACTTCCTATTAAAATGTTTTTGGGTATGTAAACCAAGGTTGTTAAAAAAACGCTTGATGGAACTCACTTTTTGCAACATGAAAAAAGAATTCAGATAATTTAGATCAACTAATATTAATAAATTTTAGAATTAAACTCGTATCACTTTTTTTTTAATAACTAGTAGTAACCATATTTCAATATTAAATTAATTATAACATTATTGAATCCATGGTGAATACCTTATTTTTGCTAATATTTAACGGAGGAATATTTAATTTTTTTTTTAAAAAAAAAAAAGGAACAAGGATAAAAATGATACACAAATACAACGTTGTGAACCCTTACAACCCATTGTATTCCTTTGTTGACGTGCTTCTAGACAAATCCTATATCTATAATTAAAGAAAGTTTTCGTTTAGTGCTGTAACTAATTTCACATACTTTTTTATTAATATGAATTTCAACATCATCATAGGCTTCAATTAACACTTTGGTGTAGACAGGTATAGGTATATCTTTGGAAAAGGAATAGTCACAAATACTAAAATAGAATTTGATGATTTCTTTTTCCGTTAATAACTTCCAGAGTGCATCATGTTGATAGAAATAACCTAATTCTAAATATGATAGATTAGTTTTATTGATATTTTTTTGTTATATTGAATAATACCATTGATGTGATAAAATAATTAAAATATATTCATATACTATATAATAATGTCAATGGCAATCATAACCAAATAAATAAAATTATACCTAGAATAAAATATATCTTAAGGTTGGTCTTCTTTAATCGAAATATGTTTTTTTTTTTTTTTTTTTTTTAAAAAAAAAAGCTTGGATTTTTTGATTACTGGTAGGATTTACATTAGAATTTATAATTATAGCTTTATCTACTAAAAATAAAAGAAAAAGGTTTCAAAAAATTCATGATTGATTTATTTAACAGGCATTCGATAATCCACATCACAGACATTTCCAATGTAGTAAATATTAAAAAATAAGGATGGAAAATACTAAATATTATTGAGAGATACCTTGCTAATGTAATGACAGCAATTGGAATAAAAAGATAAATACTATCAGTAACAAGCAAACTTATAGTCCATACGTCTCGTACTATTTGACCTTAATTTTTTTTTACCAATAGCAATATATACAATGTAGGCGGTTTTTTTTTTTTTTTTTTTTTTTTTTTATTAAATTTACCTTTTTTTTTTATTTTCAAATTTATAATTTTAAATATATGCTTAATGAAAAAAAAAGGTTTATTAAAAAATTAATAAAAATTTTCACACTCTCCTTCTCTGATGAACAAAAAACAAATCTATTCATTCCTATATCGTAATAATATCTATAGATAATATGTTAATAAATATAAATAATATGTTTAAAGATAAAAATATATAAAATATAAAACATTAAAGATCCATCGTTCGAGATGAATCCTGGAATTTTTACTGTTTAGTCTCTACCTAATAAATTAAATGAAATATAAAAGAGAAATAATATCAGGTATGATAATGGGATGTCCATTAAACCCCTTCCCGATAAGAATATATAATGTTTTCATTCAAAAGAAATATTAAAACATTGAACTCTATGTAATGGAACATTTAGGAATAATCCTTTTGCTATGTTGGTAACAACGCCGACACTCTTGATTATATTAGGTGGTTTTATTAAACCCTTTAAGAAGTAGTTTCATAAAACTTAAATATGATAGGAATTGTTATAGTAAGGAAAGCTGCGAAACCCTTAATAAATTATATAACCCTCTACAAACGTATCATTAATGTATAACCCTCTACAAATTATAGGTAACCCTCTACAAAATGTATCATTAATTGTCAGATAAATTTAGTTTACACTTAAATTTGTTTATAAAACTATTTGGGTTTTTATAATCTTTTATTTATTTATATTTATTTTATAATATAAATATTGTAACTTTCTTAAAATCTTTTTATTAAAAAAAAAATAACCAAAGAATAAAAATGTAGTACAATATTAATTTATAATTTTATAAAATACAAATACATAAAAAATACATAAAATATTATTTTGGAATGTATTTTATTTTCACATTAATGTATAACCCTCTACAAAATGTAGGTAACCCTCTACAAAATGTATCATTAATGTATAACCCTCTACAAATTGTAGGTAACCCTCTACAGAATGTATCATTAATGTATAACCCTCTACAAATTGTAGGTAACCCTCTACAAAACGTAGTACTAATGTATGAGACATCTATTTATCCAAGAGTTTTTTTTTTTAACAGCATCAAATATTTTTAAATTTTATTTAATTAAAATTATAATACATGTTATAAAAAAAAAATAAAAAAAAATAGGTTTATATCAACACAAATGAATAAAAATTGGGTATAATGTATTCGAGTCATTTTAATTAAAATAAGAAAGCCATTATTATGCTAAAGTATAATAATTGTATTTGACTTCCAATGGGACACTGAACCAAAGATCAAAAAATCTGTCATGGAACAAAATTATGATCTCCATTGGTTGCGCTGGCCCTCTTGGCCTATCTTACTGTTTCTTCAGTATTGACGCTCTTGGTTGTTGCTTCAAACCTTTTTTTTTTTTTTTAACTGCATCAAATATTTTAAACTTTATTATTAATTTAATTAAAATTATAATACATGTAATATAATAAATTAAAAATAAAAATAAAAATAAAAAAATATGTTTAAATAAACACAAATGAATAAAAATTGGGTATAATGTATTCTAGTAATTTTAATTAAAGTAAGAAAGCCACTATCATACTAAAGTATAATAATTGTATTTGACTTCCAATGGGACACCGAGCCAAAGATCAAAATTTTGTCATGGAACAAAATTATGATCTCCATTGGTTGCGCTGGCCCTCCTGGCCTGTCTTACTGTTTCTTCAGCATTGACGCTCTTGGATGTTGCTTCAAACCTTTTGAACATTGACCATTGCTTCTTCCCTCTAGAATTTTTTTTTTTTTTTTTTTTTTTTTTTTTTTTTTTTTTTTTTTTTTTTTTTTTTTTTTTAACGGCATCAAATATTTTAAACTTTATTATTAATTTAATTAAAATTATAATACATGTAATAAAAAATTAAAAAATAAAAATAAAAATAAAAAAAAATATGTTTAAATAAACACAAATGAATAAAAATTGGGTATAATGTATTCTAGTAATTTTAATTAAAGTAAGAAAGCCACTATCATACTAAAGTATAATAATTGTATTTGACTTCCAATGGGACACCGAGCCAAAGATCAAAATTTTGTCATGGAACAAAATTATGATCTCCATTGGTTGCGCTGGCCCTCCTGGCCTGTCTTACTGTTTCTTCAGCATTGACGCTCTTGGATGTTGCTTCAAACCTTTTGAACATTGTCCATTGCTGGCCAATAGCAAAAGGCATGATTTTGGTTAGAAGTTCCGCGGTTACCGTCAAGAATGGTGTTCCTTCGTTAGTATCAGATTGAATCTGACGCTTACAAAGTTCTTTCCATTCCCTTGAATTGTAATTAATATTGTTAAAACTTCTTCCCCCAAGAAGGAATTTAAATATTTTACTGTACACACTAGAATAATCATACACATTAATATTCACCGGATTATTAGAACTATTACTATCATTAACTAAATTACTATCTAAATTAGAATTATTATCTTCACTATTGCTATCATTACTAATATTATTATTTCTATTATTGTTATTATTACTATTGTTACTATTACTATTGTTACTATTACTATTGTTATTACTACTATTGTTACTATTACTATTAATGTTATTACTATCTCTACTGATATTATCAATTTCATTATTATTGATAGGACTATTGGAATTACGTTGACTGAAAAAATTTAATAGCTGAACTATGGAATCATAATGTTTAATACGGATATCTCTAAATGTTGGACAATCTAATAACCAATGTTTAATACTTTGAACACCACACTTGCAACATGGACAGTAGTTAGGACAAACTGGATCAACAAATTTGGCAGCTTTGGCAACTCTAGCATCCAACTTGTATCCGCTTCTTGCTTTCAATAGCCAGTAGAAGCCATAGGCAAACTCTGGGTATTCATAACATAATTTAATAAAATCTTTAGTTTCAATAAATTTATTATCATCATAATATTGCGCTTTGATTGAATTCCCTTTGAGATCTTTCCAATAAAAGTTTTTAACTGCTTTAACATCTCCATGTTTCTTTAGTTTTTTATCAAGTGTCCTACTTGATTTGCACCACGTGTATTTTCTAAATTTAGGAATGTAATTGACAAGGTGTGAGATAATACAATTTGAGTTTTTCCATTTGTTAAAACATCTAACCTGAGCTAACGCACATTTGGCTGACAATGGAGGGATATTCAAATCTTTTGAGATAGAGTATAAAGATATAAACGATACAGCTTTATGAACTCCGGCAACCCATCGTATTCCTTTGTTAACATGCTTCTGAGCAATTCTAGACCTAGCTTTGTTGGATCCAAGTAATGGTGCAAAGTATGAAACTCTGCTGATTACTTGTGAGTTAAGTACTAGTTTTTTGAAAGGAATAGGAATATTAGGATTTCTTAAGAATTTACTGACTGAGAAAAGTCCTTTCAAAACCTTGTTATTAAGAGCTTTAATTACTGGTTTAAGGGACAGATTCTTATCAAATGGAACACCAAGATAAGTATAGCAATCAGTAGTTGGAATGGGTTGTCCTGCTAAGTAAAATGTTGGATCTCTCTTGTTCTGATTTTCTATTGATTCAGGACGAATCACCATCGTTGAACATTTCTGGATACCAAATTCCATTTCATTATACAGTGCCCATTCATTAACTCTTCTAAGCATCTTTTTTAAGCATCCTCTTGTTGGAGCACAAATAACTATATCATCTGCAAAAAGTCCACCACAGTTCCCTCTAGAAGGAATTTAAATATTTTATTGCCCAAAGGATTAAAAATTTACTTTTAATCCTTTAGGTAGTTTTTTTATTCTTATACAACACTCCATAAAAAACACACTTTTTAATTTTATATTTATTAACTAAATATATATAATAATATATATTATTATTATATTTTTTTTATTATTATTTATTTATTATACATATAATTATTACATTATTATTTTAATCTATTTGTTATTAGATATTTAAAATTCTAAATAGCTTGATTATTTAATAAATAAATATTCAAACTTTTATTAATATATTCCCCTTGGATTTTTACTTTCTTATTTTCTTTTTAAATTATATTATTATTATTTAAATGTAATTATTAACCTCTTATGATAGAAAAACAAAAATAAAAAAAAATTTCTTATTATTTATAATTTATTCTTGTTTTCTAATTCTAATTAAAAATTATATGTTGTTGTTCTTGACTTCTTTTTTTTTTAATATTAAACCTTCTTTTTAAAATATTAAATAATAATTATTATTTAAAAAGAATACCGTTTAATTTCATAAAAAAAATAGATAGTTTTATTTCGCTTTCTTAAATTATGCATATAATATATAAATACAATATTTTTTCCTTTAAAAAATCAATATAAACCTATTTTTTTTTATACATCCCATATATAATAAATATGAATTTATAAAAAAAATCCATTTATATCATTTTTTAAATTTTAAAATATCTCCTTATATATAATAATATTAACTTTTTTTTTACAATAAAAATTTAATGGATATTTAATGATTTCTTTTTTTTAAGGAATTATTTGATTAAAAAAAGACTTTCAATATTGATGTATATTAATGATATTATATTAGATTTTATTGAATTTACTTGTCAGCAAGAGCAGCAATAACGGCAGCACCAATACCAGAACCGTCCTTACCTAATTGAAGAGAAACGTTTTCAGAGAACATACCGAAGAGCTCGTGAAGAGCATCTCTCATTCTGTTGTCAAAGTGTGGGTAGTGTTCGTAGACAGAACCATCAATAGCAACGGTACAACCAGTGTCAACACGGTTCATCTTAGTAACAACGGCAGCAACACCACAAGCAGCTAATCTAGCAGCACGGATGGCGACGAGTTCACAAATACGACGAACAATACGACGATCACGTGGAGCAACATATGGAATCTTTAAGATTTCTTGAAGAACCATCTTGGTATCAGTTAATTCAGAAGTGTGATCTCTTTCAATACGGGACATGTAAGCAGTTTCGAATTTTCCTGGAGTATCCATTTCAGTAGAGCTCATACCACCGAAAAGAATCTTTCTTTCAATAAGATCCTTACAGACTAAACGAACAATTTCACCAAGGTACATACCAGAGATCATCTTTTCAAAGGTTTGTCTACCTGGGTTGTTACCTTCTTGATCTTGTTGTTCATCATACTTGGACCATGGAAGAACCTTTCTTTCGTTATCGAAAGCTCCCCATTCACTGTTGATGATCATTTCGTTAGACTTAACTGGACCACCCTTCCACTTTGGAATAGCATCAACACTTTCAACGTAAGCAGCGTTAGTACCAGTACCAAGAATAACACCAACACAGGTACCTGGGTCAACGTAAGCGTGGGACATAAGAGTACCAACGGTATCGTTAACTAAAGCGACAACATTAACCTTTAATTGCTTACGGGCAAGAGCTTCAGCAAGAAGAGAAACAACATCCTTACCAATAGAGTTAGCACAGTTGAAACCCTTGTTCCATAATAAGATAGTACCTTCATTTAAGGCAGTTTGTTGAACTGGGAAAGAGAAAGTGAAACCGAGGTTGATTTCATTATCAGTGTTGATATTGTATTCCTTAATGAAAATAGCAATAGATTCAGCTAAGAAATCGAAAAGAACAGTTTGGTCGGCAGTCTTAGCATCATCTGGAATAGTGAACTTCTTGGCTCTAAGTCTAACCTTAGATTGACCTTCTAAATTAATTTCACAGACACGGAAATTAGTACCTCCTAAATCGAGAGCAAGGTAAGTACCGACTTCCTTACCAGTTGGACGGTTGGTAACGAAAGATGGAATCATCTTTAAAGTGCAGTCATCACTCTTAAGACCGGCTTCCATTTCCTTAACGAAAACCTTGCAAATTTCACGTAATCTCTATTTATTTATAACGAATGAAATAAAATATATTTAATTAATTATATTAATCAATATATTTTTTTATAATTACATTCTTTTATAATAAATTTATATAGTAAACAATCAATTATTTTTATTTTTTGATTTGTTTATTTAATCCTATTTTTTGATTTTATTTCTTTATTTATTTCTCTGAACTTTTTTTTTTTTTTTTTTTTGAATAATTTTAACGAATTTTATATTAATATTCCTCTTTTTTTTAATCGTCTTTTTCCTTATTTATAATTACTATTATTGATTATTTTAATATTAAAAAAATTATTAAAAATATTTACTTGTGGACTAATGATGAAAATGTCTTCAAGTTCAGAGCAAACTTGACTTTCGTCAATTTCTCTGTAGGTGTATTTACCAGTGTTTTGAGTGGTATTTTGGTGAAGAATTTCACGAAGAGCGTTAATATCGAAAGTCTTTTCCATTTTTATAAATTGAATTTTTTTTTAAATAATAATAATTATATAAAAAAAAAGTTACAAGGTTGGATAAAAAAAAAAAAAAAAGACTTTTTTAAACTTTTATACGATTTTTTTCTTTTCCATTCCCATTCTATTGATAATAAATTGACATAATAGTTAATAATATATTTTATCATATATTTATAATACTAATTTATATAAAATTAATTCAATTTATTTATAAATAATGTATTACGGTGAAATACATTAATTTATTGGAATATTAATATATAATAATATATTTATTTTATATTTATTTCGTTAGTGTAAATTAATATGAATATAATATTGTTATGTATTATTATTATAATAATAAGATTCTTTGTGTTAATGTTTCTATTTATTTAATATGAATTATATTCATTTAAATAATTAATTAATTTTATTTAATTTATAATTATACATTCATTAATTTATTAAGCGTCAATAGGGAATCAACCACAACAACAATACTATGAAGATATTTAATGTTTTAAAAAATTTCCCCTTAGGATAGAATATTTTTTTTAGAATTCTCAAAATAAATGAAACAACATTTTGCAACATATAATATATTATGTAATAAAATAAATGGTTTCAATATATTTTAATATATAATAAAATATATTTAAATATAAAAATGAAAAAAGGTAAAAGTTGATCCATGCCCACTACTACAAAATAAGTAGCAATAAAGTAAAACTATAATAATAGGACAATAGGTTTTTTCATTATAATTACATATATATGTTGTCAATTGTCAATCAGTGAAAAGGTTTTTTTTTTACTTCATTACATAACAATAAAAATAATAAATAGTGGTTATAATATTTAAATTGGCCATTAACCATCATCATGCTACCATAACATTATCAATTATGCTATGGTGAAAAGTAAAAAATGTTTTTTTCTTTTTTTTTTATTGGTAATACTTCTTTCATTTTAAAGATTAATTAAATTGAACATATTAGAGTATATTTAATAATATAATGTATTTTAATTAAAAATAAAATATTTTATAGAATAAAATATATTGTAAATTGAATTATATTAAATTGAATACCCATTTTAGAAAATCGAAAAAATAAATAAATTATTAATAAATTATTAAAACTTTATAATTTATTTTATGTAAATGTATTATATTTAAACCCTGCCTATGCATCATGCAATGTTATTTTCATCTATTTTTTATATTTTTAAATCATTTAAAATAAAATTTAAAGTTTGAGGTTTTTTTACCATTTAAATTGTTAAATAACAAATAAATAGCAGCAATCAACATTCATAAGCACTTCGAATGTTGATTTCTATGTTTAGTTCAACTTTTCTATTTAAATTAAAATTTGTTCTATGTGACTTTAATGTAGATGAATAATTTATAGTTTATATATAGTTATATATAATTTTATATGTTATTATAATGTAATATATGTATAATTACATTCTTAAATATATTTAATTAATATTATTTTTATATATAATGATAATATATTTATAATATATTGAAGGTTTTATTCATTAGCACAAATGAGGAAATAGTCATATGAAATAATATAATGGTAAATTGATTGGATATAAAACCAAATTATATAATAATATTATGATTGGATTATACTAAAAGGTTACACGAAACAGGAAATGATGAAAATATTAAATGAATAAATTAATTAAAAATTAAATAAATAGAGATAGAAATGTAAATGCATTAATCCTTATTTGAATAAATAAATTTAATTAATGAAAATTAATATAAATAATGTTTTAACAAAAAAAGTTTATTTATTATATATTTTTTATTATTATCATTTATATTATTAGTATTATTGATATGATATAACGATTCTTTTCGTTATAGCACATCAACTTATGTGTTCAACCCTAACTCATTTAGGATAAAGACAGTGTATTAAAGGAATGTCATTGATCTATTAATATTTTTTGATGCAAAAGACAACTTTCAGTGTCGAAACCTTTATTTATTTAAAAATTAATTATTAAAGTTGTTTCATTTAATTTATTATTTAATTAATTATAAAGTTAAAACAAAACAATTTAACTTTTCTTTTGATCCACAAATGAATGAATCTATGATGTAATACCACTCCTCCATATATTAATGAAATTGATAAAAAAGAAATCCATTTAAAATGAATTGATACAATTTCATTTGAATTGTCAATGGAAAATTAATAATAAAATAAATTAAACTTTTTTAACTCTTTATTTTAATTAAATTTAATTAGTTTTAATTTTTTTTTGGAAAATTGAATCTGCTTCTATAAAGTGTAAACAATAAAATAAATGAATAAATAAATAATAAATAAATAATACATTTAAATAAAATAAATGGATGGATTTATTTAAAAATAAATAAATTATAAAAGGGAAATGAATTAAAACGTTTTTTTAAAAACTTTTAAAAATGATTAGAATGCTGATTCTTATTGACCATCTAATACTATTCAAATCATGGTTTATAAAATAGAAATGCGGTAAAGAAAATATAGACCTTTTTTTCAATTTTAAAGTAACAAAATTTTACTATCATACTATTGTTTTTACTCTTATTGATAATAATTGTATAAAAAAAAAAAAAAGTTATTAAAAAGTATACTTTAAATAGTTCATTTTTTTAAAGTTTTCATAATATATGAATTCATTTAATTCGTTTTATTTTGAACTATTTATTAAAAATAATATATATAAAAAAAATAAAATAATGAATAAAAGGTAGTAATCTTATTAAAAACAAAACTTTTATATTTAAAAAGAATTACTTTAAAAATTCTATGTATAAACTTTTAAATTTTATAATAAAAATAAAATTAAAAATTCATTAATTCGTATGATATAAAAATAAATAAAAAAAGTAAAAAAAAAAAAAAAAAAAGGGGGAATTAGATATGAAAATATACTCCATTATACATAATTATATTTATATTTAATATTATATTTATAGAATTTATTCATTTATTGCTTTTTTTTTTTTTTTTACTTAGTATTAGTTTGTTGTGTTTGTATTTTGTATTTTGTTGTATTTATTGCTTAAAAAATTTTTTAAAATTTAAAAGCATAAAAAAAAACGAGTTTATTCTAATTATTGTTTTCATATCTTATAGAAAACGTAATAGATTTAAAAAAAAAAAATAAAAATATTATTTTTTTTTTATAAAATAAAATTATAATTTAAAAAAGTGTGAGAATAAAAAATAAAAATAGTAATAATATGGTGTGCTGATTTGTTGTTCAATGTTATTGGTTTTATAGTTGATGTAAAATAAAATTTGGACAAAAAAAAAAAAAAACTAAATAGTTATTGAGTAAAATATTGCAAAACAAATAAAGGCTGAAAGATCATCTTTAGGTATTTATCAATAATAAATGATTGAAAAATATTCTAAAAAAAAAAAAACTAGGTTAAAATTATTCTATAAAAAAATGGGAAAAAAAAAGGATATGCATTATATATATTATATATAATTAATAGAAATATTAAAAATGATTACCAATTTTTTTTTTACTATAATCATGATTTATTTATTATTTGTTTTGTTTTTTATTTTGTTTTGTTTTTATTATTTTTATAGAAGGTGACTTTTTATTTTGATTTATATAATTTTATTTTTGTTTGTTTGTTTAATTTTTATTTATTTTTTTTTCTTTCTTTATTTTGTTTTGCATTTTTCTTTTTTTCTTTTTTTTTTTTTTTTGCTTATAATCTTCTTTTTTACTTTAAAAACCATAATAACATTATTAATAGTTATTTCCAAAAAAAAAAAAAATAAAATTGTGTGTTTTGTGTGTGTGTGTGTGTGTAATTCCTTTTCAAAATTTAATTGATAAAAAATAATAATTCAAATCAAAATAAATATATTACCCTGGTCTTTTTGAAATAGAGTATATAGAGTAAATGGGAATTAAATCCATACGATCCAATAAAAAGATAAAAAAGACCTTTTAACCATTTTATTGCATCCCTTCTTCAAGTTTAATTATTTAGAGGAGATTTTTACTTTGGATGGGATAAGGCCAATTTTAATAATAGATTCTTACGAGCTTGATCTGTAATTTTCTTTTTAAATTCTTCTTCTTCTTGTCTCTCTTGTTCTTCATCTTCTAATCTGGCTTGATAAACACGTACTAATCTTGGAACCATACGTTGATTACGTGCTGGTTCAACTTCTTCACCAAGGCATTGAATTGGGAATATACCGTCCATACGCTTATTTTTAACAATACCATAGGCCCATCCATCTTCAAACACTTGTTTAATTTGAACAAAATCACCTTTTCTTAGTGGAATTTCATCTGGTAATTGTGGTTTATGATCATAAACAACTTCAAATTGCTTGTTTCTACTAATTTTACCAATAGAATAGGAATAAGAAGAACTATTGGAAATTATAGAATCCTCAGATGGAGTAGGTGAAATACATTGACCACGGAATGAGTCTGTTGAGGCTAAAGATGGTGATGGAGATACACAATTATTATTCATATAATTATATCCTGTTGGTGTAGGAGATCGAAGTTGGTCATGTAATTGTAATGGATTTAAAGAAGATGTAGAAGCCAATGGGCTTAATCTATCAAGGGTATGATCTTCTTTAGAATAATTCGATTCATTAATAGAGGTATCAATATTAAGTGATCCCTTTGTGTTACTTGATGTCTTGAAATTTAAATTTGTTGAAAGATCAAAATCTTCTGATGGATTTTCATTTTGTATAATAAAAGCAGACAAAGCAGATGTTCTTTTATTACTTGTAGAACTATTACCAGAGGCATCCGATTGAATACTATATCTTCTCTCAACATAATTATTAAATTTTTCTTTAATAGTATCATTATTGATTTCATTAGCAATAGATTGTATTTCCTCATTAATGGATTGTTGTATTTTTTTCATTTTTTGGTGTTTGCTTTTCTTTGAGGTAGATTTTGTATTCATAGAATCCATTCTCTTATTAATATGAAGATTTAAAGATGATGTTCTTTTATTAAGCTTTAATGGGGGTTGATTGTTAAATAATCCTTTATCTTCGACTATTGGAGGTTTACAATTTGTAATATCATTACTCATTGACTCTTGAATTGCTTGAATTTTTTGTTCAATTTTTTCCATTTTACTTTCTTTAGAACCATCAGTAACCTCTGAAATTAATTTGAGTTTCTCATCAGTTTTCTCCGGTTCTATGGCAGCTCCAACTACAGGTTTTAATTCAACCTTTTCTTCTGTTTTTTCTGGTTCTGAAGCTTTTTCAACTACAGATTTTGATTCAACCTTTTCTTCTGTTTTTTCTGGAATTGATTCAACTACAGATTCAGATTCAACCTTTTCTTCAGTTTCTTCTGATTCTGGAATTGATTCAACTGCAGATTTAGATTCAACTTTTTCTTCAATTTCCTCTGGTTCTGAAGTTGCTTCAACTACAGGTTCTGATTCATTTTCTTCTATTTTTTCAGTTTCTTCTGATTCTGGAGTTACTTCAACTGCAGATTCGGATTCAACCTTTTCTTCAGCTTCTTCTGGTTCTGAAGTTGCTTCAACTACAGGTTCCGATTCAACCTTTTTTTCAGTTTCTTCCGATTCTGGAATTGATTCAACTACAGGCTCTGATTCAATCTTTTCTTCAGTTTCTTCTGATTCTGAAACAGTTTCAACTACATGTTCTGATTCAGCCTTTTCTCCAGCTTCCTCTGATTCTGAAATTGATTCAACTACAGGTTCCGATTCAATCTTTTCTTCAGTTTCTTCTGATTTTGAAACAGTTTCAACTACGTGTTCTGATTCAGCCTTTTCTTCAGTTTCCTCTGGTTCTGAAGCAGTTTCAACTACAGGTTCTGATTCATTTTCTTCTATTTTTTCTGGAAATGATTCAACTACAGGTTCCGATTCAATTTTTTCTTCAATCTCCTCTGGTTCTGGAATTGCTTCAACTGCAGATTCCGATTCAACCTTTTCTTCAGTTTCTTCTGGTTCTGGAATTGATTCAACTACAGGTTCCGATTCAACCTTTTCTTCAGTTTCCTCTGGTTCTGAAACAGTTTCAACTACAGGTTCCGATTCAATCTTTTCTTCAGTTTCCTCTGGTTCTGAAACAGTTTCAACTACATATTCTGATTCAATTTTTTCTTCAATCTCTTCTGGTTCTGGAGTTGCTTCAACTGCAGATTCCGATTTAACCTTTTCTTCAGTTTCTTCTGGTTCTGGAGTTGCTTCAACTGCAGATTCCGATTCAACCTTTTCTTCAGTTTCTTCTGATTCTGGAATTGATTCAACTACAGGCTCTGATTCAATCTTTTCTTCAGTTTCCTCTGGCTCTGAAACAGTTTCAACTACAGGTTCTGATTCATTTTCTTCTATTTTTTCTGGAATTAATTCAACTACAGGTTCCGGTTCAATCTTATCTTCAGTTTCTTCTGGTTCTGGAATTGTTTCAACTACAGGTTTTGATCCAACTTTTTCTAATTCTGGGACAGGTCCAACTACATTTGCAACATTATCAATTACTAAATTTTTGGTTTCATCAACCGATGCATCAATAATAGCAACTTCATTTATTTTATCCACTTTATTCTCTATTGCAGAAACATTAACTTCAATATTAATCTCTAATTCTTTATCTTTCATAATGGCAAACGAATGAGATTTATCATCTTCGTTATTATATTTAGTGCTTTCAAATGAATTAGTATTTATTGGTATTATTTTTTCAGTATTATCCATATTTTCTTCATTTGTTGTATTATCGAGTTCAAAACTGCTAATTGAATCGTCACTCAAAGTAACAGGATTTATTTTTACATCCATAGTTTCACTTTTTTCTTCTGATTCAGAAATAAGATTATTTGCTTTTTCAGAAATTTGAGATGAAATATCATTATTTTTTTCGGACGTTGTTGTAGAATGTTGTGAAGAGTATGTATCATTTGCAAATTCATTTTCAACATTTTTAAATTGATCTTCATTTGATTCCTTTTCATTCTTTGATGAAGATATTATGTTATTTTCATTTAAAGATTGTTGATTGTTACTTGAATAAGATTCCTCTAAAGAAGAATCACTTAAATCTAAAGGTTTTAAACTTTTATTAATTAAAGTTTTTTCATCATTCATATTTATGCCAGAATTACTATATGAAATATCTTCCTCTTCTTCTTCCTCTGAGATTTCACTTTTTTTACTATTTTTACTTATCATTGATCTCTTACTCTTTATTGAGCATTTTTCTTTTATTACTGAATCTTCAAAAATATTATTATTTTCTACCGATTGAATATCAATATTATTAATAACTTCAATCTTATTTATACCAACTAATATTTTTTTAGGCACTTCTATAGATTCTTCTACATTTTATAATATTTAATCAATGAATAATTGTTAGTAACATTGGATTTATTTATACTAATATCAAATTATAATATTAAAAATAATAAAATATTAATAATATTTATTTTTTGTTATTTACCTGTAAAGAATAATGGAGTATTTTCAATGTATGAAGTTTCACTTTCGGGTATCTTGGTATCAGTTATTTCTTGAGTTTTCAAATTGTTCAATTCATTTTCAAAAACATTATAATTTTCAAGGGTTGGAGAAAAATAAGTATTATTAACACTATTATTTGGCTTTGGTATATTGCTTTGAGAAAATGAAT
Source organism: Piromyces finnis (assembly GCA_002104945.1). Taxonomy (NCBI): domain Eukaryota; kingdom Fungi; phylum Neocallimastigomycota; class Neocallimastigomycetes; order Neocallimastigales; family Neocallimastigaceae; genus Piromyces; species Piromyces finnis. The sequence goes on from MCFH01000030.1 coordinate 524,575, forward strand.
TTACTTCAATAATACATGATTCATCTTTATTATTGATATATTTATCAAAGATATTAGTGATGTCGATAGAAAGGTTTGAATTACCTTTAACTTCTGAGAAATTAATACTGTCAAATTCAATGTTTTCATATATTTGATCTGAGATGTCAACATCAATATCTGAAATCTTGGAACTTTTAGAGCTTTTATTTTTTGTTTTTTTATAACAATCTTTTATGGCGTCCAACCATATTGATTTTGTAAAATATAATAAAGAGCTAAGAATGAATAATATAACTATGACAATAAATATCTTTAAATTAGTATTTCCATTATTTTCATTATTATCATTATTATTATCAATTAATGGCTTTGTATATATTTTTTGGGTAAAATAACTAAATAATAAGAATAAAGCTATTATTACTTCTGGCATAGTTAATAGTAAAAATGAATAAATAAATGAATATAAATAAAATGTTTAAAATTTATATATTACTAAAAAAAAACCCTAAAATATATTTAAAAGAGTAATATATATGATATAATATATATGGTTTATTAAAAATTTGTTTTCTAATAGTTTTTAAATAAATTAATTATTGTTAATTATTTTAAAAATAGTATAATTAATATAAATTTATGATTTTAAAATAATTATTATATTTATTGAGCTTGTAATCTTAATAAATTAATTTGGTATTATTAATTTAAAAATATTTAAAATTTTTATATTCATTTATTATTTATTTATTTATTTAAATAGATAGAAAAGAAGCTTTATTAAAATCTATTAATTCTAATATATAAGCTTATTACAAATAAATTAATAGTTTAATAACACAAATAAATTAGTTTTTAAATATTAATGTGTTAATCTTGACTTTTACTTATTATTATTTTTTAAAAAAAAAATAAATAAGTATTAAAGAGGTACAAATATATACTATTTATTAATTTATTTACTTTTTAATTATTGTATATTAATTTACTTAATATTACTGAAATATCAATAAAAAAAACTCAACTCTTTTCTATACAAAAATAAATACTTTATTATTTATTTTATTTTTTCTTTTATATTAGTTATTTACTTTTTTGTTTATTTGATTTTTATTCTATTTGAATATGACATGATTATTTTACTATTAAAATTAATCATTAAATTAATATTAAAAACAATATTACAAATTTAATTATTGTATATATTATTATTGAATAAATACGATATTTTATCAATATCTCAATATTCAATACTTTAATAAAGTTGCAATATTTCTTTTAAGAAAAAATAATTGAAATTAAATAATTTTATTTTTTGAAATAAATATAAATTATTAAAAAAATAATTATAATTTTCAACTATTTCATTTGTTAAATTCTTTATTTAACTGTTCATTTTATTATTTATAATGCCTTTTCTTTTTGATATATTGTTCTTTTTTTTTTTATACTTTTTGTATTTAGATTAAACAATAATTTAAGGCATCATTCTATTTATTATTTTTCTTATTTTTTTTATTTAGATAAAAAAAAAAAATTTAGGATTATATTTTTTTTAGTATTAAATTGTTAATTAAACTTCCATAATAATATTGTAATATATGGATTGTATATACTATCAATATATTAGGCTTTAATAAACTCAAAACATAATATATTGCCGTATATATTTATGCTTATAAAAATATTAATTAATTAGTCATGAATTAAATGATTATATTATGATTTTATAAATAAATAATACTAAGATACTAAATTTGTAAAGTTTAATAAAACGCTTTTGATCCAAATAGAAATTAATTAAAAGTTTACTAATAAATTTAATTTTAATTAAACACCATGTTGTGTAACATAAATTTAAAACTTTTTAATATTTTATTAAATAATAAAAAAAATAGAGAAGAAATAACAATAATAACAATAAAAAAAAGGTTCTAATTGAGAACTATTTAATTAATAAAACCTTTATTTTATATCTGTAAATTTGCCTTTATTATATATTAATTAATTCAATAGTTGAACGTTTACTAAGACATTGTAAAAAAAATTATATTCTTTTCATAAGGAATTCTATTTTATAATTATTTTATAAAAATATAGATAAAGTTATTATTATCTCCACAGAATTTTAATTTTTGAAATATGTATTAATTGTTAATTTCAGTATTAGTATTGATATTAGTATTTTCATAAGCAATACTAACATATACCATTGTTCTATCTATAATAATTCTATAATAATAATTAATATTGATAATAATTGATAATAATATAAATATTAATAATCTTATCATTATCATGGAAATTATTATTTATAGGGGAAGAAGTACCTATTTATTTATTTATTTATTTATTTATTTATTTATTTATTTATTTATTTATTTATTTATTTATTTATTTATTTATTTATTTATTGTATTAATAGTAAATTTTAAAATAAATTAATTATTAATAAATTTCCATTTAATTAATATAAAAAATCTCCATTAATTTTATCTTCACATCAAAATGGAGATTTTATTTTTCCGATTTAATAAAGTATAATCAATAATATTTTCTAAATAATAAAATAATAAATATATGAAAAAAGAACTTAATATTTTTTTTTTTTGGTATTATTAGTATAAATATTTGCATATATATAAATATTAATATAATAATAAAAATTAAAATGAATAAACCACTTTTTTATTTAAACAATTAAAAATATTTGAATTTATTTTATACCTTATAATATTTTGTAGCAAAATTATAATTCATAGTTGTTTTTGTTTTTGTTATGATAAAGAGGAAAATACAACTTTTGTTTTATCTATTTAACTTTTAAAATTAAATATTTATCTAATTACAATAGGTGGTAAATAAAATAAAATTAAAAAAAAAAACTATTAAAGTTACCATAATAATCTGAAAATTAAATTGTGAGATATATACTTAATACCTTATACTAATTATTATTAAAAGTTATTTAATAAAAATATGTTTTATTGAAAATATTATTTGTGTTTTTTTATTTATTTTATTTTATTTTAAATAATAAATTATTTGTTTTTTGTTTTTTTTTACTATTTTAATTGACCAATTTTAAAATTGATATGGCAAAATAAATTAATAGAAAATAAATATATATATATATATATATATTTCTACAATGTGTAGATCTGATAAAATATTTAAACAATTTTATAATAATTATTAATTATTTGTTCTATCACTGAATATTTTTATATTGATGTTAATTAAAAAAGAAAAAAAAATAATAAATATATAATAAATGATAAAGGTAATAATATACAAATTTATAATAATAGTTTAAGTTTTTAAATATTAATTGTTGAAATGAATAAATATTAAAAAATTGTTGTTTTTTTTTTGTTTTTTTTTTTTTGTTTTTTTTTTTTTTTGAAAAATTTTAACTTTAATTTGCTCTTGCAATATATATCTATAAATACATTGTATAAGCAAAATCTCTATATTTATAGATAGAGATTATTGTTGTCATTAATTTCTGATTTGTTTTACTTTATCATAAACACATTTTAAAACTATAAAAGTATTTAATAACTTAATAGTAAAATTTAATTTGTAATGACTATAGCTTTTTTCTATATATAATAATAATTAAAAAATTAAAAGAAAATCATAAAAATGGTAAATTAACAAATGGTATGGATAGATTTGGTGAACTTTTTGTTTGATTAGAAGAAGAATCAGTAGTGGTATTGGATGTTGTCGATTTAGTAGTAGTGGTGGTGGTGGATGGTAAAGGATTTACTGTGCCACTGCTTCTTAAGGTATTTAAAAGGTTTAATTGAGAAGTAATATCTGTAGAAGTAGCTAATGCATTTGTCATTGCAGGATTAGCCATCATTAATGAATATAAATTTGGGTCAGGAGTTGATGTTGTTGATAAACCACTCATATCAAATAATTGATTTAAATAAAGGTTCATATTCAGGTTTTGCATAAGATCGGCCGAGGCTGTATTGGTATTAATGATTGGAACTGTACTTGAAGCAGTACCAACATTGGTATCCGCCATAGCTGATGATGCTGATAATGTTGTGGGCAAGGTTGATTCTTTAGATATTGATATGTTATTTATTTTAGTTGCCGAAGAAATATTGTTTTTTTCACCATCTAAAGATATTGGTATATTAAGACTAGAAATAGAATTTGTAATACTTGAACTAGAACTTAATCCAGCATTTAAGGAATTTAATAATGCATTTGCATCCGTAGAAATATCATTTATATTAGTATCAGAAGGATGTTTATTATTATCGTTATTTGAAACATTGAAAGAATCGGATAAAATGGCAGAAGTATCAGTGTCCATTAAATCAGAAGAAAGTAAAGGGGTTGACAAACTTTTGGGTATTTCATCAACAGAAGTTGTTGTCGCTGTCATATTAATTTTTGAAGTTGCTTCCGGTAATGTTTTGGATGCACTTGAAGTGGTAGTAGGGGCAATGGAAGTAACTAATGCCAATGCAAATGGATTAGTTAAATCACTTCCAAGATATGGGTTTAAAGATGATGCAACATTAGAATTTGATGAAGTACTCTGAGCAGTTTGAAGTGCAGAAAGAATAGATGGATCACATAAAGATGGTATTGGAGGAGGTGTAGCTAATTGTGATAAATTAGTATTGAGAAGAGAATCTCTTGAAGCTAATGAATTCAATGATTGATAATAGAGTAATGAGGAAGGATCTGGTGGTGTACCAAAAGGTAAAAGGCTATTAATAAATGGATTGGTAAGTGTTGCTGAAGAAACCGGATTATTACTACGAGTACGGTTCATTGATGATAATAAACTTAAATATTGATTAAAACTACCCAGTTGGGATAAAGTATTAAAATCAAATGAAGAGGTTGTTTTCACAGGCTTAGGGGTAATATTCTTATATTTTGTAGGTGTACGATTTACACCTAAGATTGGAGATGATTGAGCGGAAAGAGATGTTGGTCGAGAGTTAATACGGGGTGAATTCATACGAGGTGACATACGTGGTGAATTATTTAATGATAAGGATTTCACTTTTGGAGTAGTAGCAGAAAAGAATGGAGAAGTTATAGAAGATGATTTTGCAGATGCAGGAGCAATCGAATGATTAAGAAGAGCAGATTTTAAAAGATTTGGACGAAGAATTTCCTCATCTTTCCTACGTTGGGGCAATAGAATAGGAGAGCTGTAACTCTTTGATTTTTTGATGGAAGAGTTATTAGATATAGATGAAATAGATGCTGGTATTGTAATTGAAGATTTTGATTTTAACACACTAGGTGAACTTGTTAAATTACTTAATAAACTATTACTACTAAATAAATCTAAAGATCCTGGCTGAACTCCAAGATTATCAGAAGTGATAGTAGATGGATTAATAGATGAGGAAATAGGAAGTGTAGATAAATTACTTAAAGGAGAATTTGTAAGAGAATGAAAATCTAATATACTATTTGAGGATGTAGTAGGATTGGCTAAAGAAGATATTAAGTTACTTGTTGATAATCCAGTAATATTAGTATTTGAGGTTTTATCAAGTGTTTCTGATAGGTCAGCTGGCTTAATATTGATTTTTACCTTTGGATCAGCTTTATTTAAAGCAATATTTGTATTTAGATTTGTAGATGCATTTAAAACTGACAAATTTGAAACAGCATCAGCAGAAGTATTATTAGCTTTTCCTGGAAGGGTTGTTTGAATTTGAGCTGTTAAAGTGGGTTGATGAGAACTAGAATTAGATGTTGATGAGGAAGTATTAGCATCATTTACACTACTGACAATTACATCATAATTCATATCCTGCGATAATGATAAAGCTAATTGACTGGATGAAAGATTTTGTGATAATCCTGTTAGATTAGAAAGACCTACAAGATATGGATTAGATTTAGTAGTTTTTGGTAATAAATCAACATTTTTCTTTCCTTTAGTAGTAGTTGGAAGGGAAGAAGCGGTAGAAAGATTAGAAATATTCATATTAGAGAGATCTGATGAGTTATTTAGATTTATAATATTTGAAATAAGACCATTTATTTTAGAAGGATCAGAGTTATCAATAAGACTAGTAAGATCTTGCAAATTTGTGATATTTGATAGATTTGAAAGGTTTGTTAAATCTGTCACATCAGAAATGTCCATTACCTTTGATGTAGATTTAACAACATCAGATATTGGAGTTGAAGAAGATTGAGAAATACTATCTGAAAGTAAAATTTTTGGTCTTATGTGAGGCGTAACAGTTCTATTAGTATTATCAATGGTAATAATATTAGAACTTGTACTATTTGACTTTCCATTAACTTTCTTCCTACGAGGAGCAATTAAGTCACCCATTGTTCTTTTCCTATTTAAAGGTAATCCTGTACTTGAAGAAGGAGGAGTAACTGAATGATTTGGAATCGATATAGAAGTAATAGGTTGAGATGTTGATGGTGTAGGTGAAGAAATAATACTAACTATAGATGAATTATGAGTAGAATTTTGACTTGTTTTAACCTCATCATCACTCGTGAGATCTATTATTGATCCACCAGCCTTCATTTCTATTAATTAATTAAAAAATAAAATAAAATAAATAAAAATATATTATAAAAATGTTACTTTAATATGGAATTAAATTTTGTTGGTTTTATAGTATTTATTATATAATAATACCTTCTTCTAATTTTTTAAAATATAAATCTTCTTCTTCATCAATCTCTTCATCAATTATTAGGTTTTCTTCTAAAGTTTGATCGATATGCCAAGTTCCATTAACTTCAACTACAATAGAATCAACATTCATTGAGACATTATTGAGAATATCCTGAATATAGCCATCCATTACTAAAGATTTCCACGTATATCGAATATTACATACTGGACATTTCCAATTAGGAGATTTTTCATTTAATTGTAAATATGATGTAAGATCAAAACATTGAACATGAGTACACTCTTTAAATCTACATGGTGTTTTTATTCTTGCTCTTGATATCTATAATAAAAAATAGCAATGATAATATGCGATAAAAAATTATTTAATTAAATTAAATATAGTGATGTTAATATTACTCATTACAATGATAAAGAAACTAATTTAAACTTACAGGACATCTTAATGAAACAATTGAACTAGTAGTTTCAATTTCGTCATCACTTCCTTTTTTTAAATTTAATCCTAATTTTTAAGTAGTCAATAATAAATTATTATTAATAATAGCATATTATTAATAATAAATTTACTAAAACAATAATTTTTATTTAACTTATTTTCAAAAAAAAAAAAAAAAAAAACTAACTTTGTCTTAATATTTCTTCTTTAGAAAGATAATTTTTCTTAATATTATTAACAGCTTCTTGTAAGGTAATATATTCACATATAATAATTTTTACAACAAAATCTTTCCACTTTTAAGAATAATTAATTAATAATATATATATATATTATTTAATTTATTAAAGTATTAATTGATGTTATTAAAAATATAAAATTATTTAATGAATTACCTTTGATGAAATAAATTCTGATAAGAATCTTATTTCATTCATATTACTTTCTTTTTTCTTTCTACAATAATGAGTTATATCAACTGGTTTTGTGGTCCAGGCTTTATTATGTTTCCTTGTAACCTCCTTTTAAATTAATATTGAATGAGAATTATTTGAACATCAATTTATAAATTACTAATTTAAATAGTATATATATTCCTTACATCCATTCCATTAACTGTAAGTTCGTTTATTCTTAAAACAGGATTACAAGGATATTGAATAGGACAATCTGTTTTATTCTTTAAAGATTCTTCAGCACTGTGTTGGGAAGCACAATATAACAATATTTTATATTTATCATTGTTTTTACTATATAAAATTTAGCATTAAATTTAATTTTAATTTAAATTTTGATTTTATAATTTTTCTTTCGTATTATATTATAATTTATTATCCATTTTATTTAATACAAAAATAAGTAATTACTTTTGAAATAAATATGATTGTTCTTCATTCAATACAAATCTTATTAGCACTATAAAATATACGAAAATAATAAAATGTAATTATACAAATTTCAAAATATGAAATTTTTAATTGTATTAGAATTAGAATAGTATAAAAATATAATATAATATAATATAATATAATATAATATATCTATGAAATATAAATTATACAAAAAAAATAAAATAAAGGCATATTAAACTTACAACTATGTGGAACTTCTCCACAATAAAGAGTTTGAATATGTTTTATAAATGGAGTTTTTACAAAAACTATATCCTTGTATATGTCTTTTGGTTGTTGATTTTGAGTTATGAGTTGCTTATTTTTCCTTTTATCAATATTATCTATTGTTTTTGTTATCCCTTCTACTATACTAGTTATATTTATATAATTTATTAAATTGTGTTAACATATAAAAAATAATTATTCATAAATATAATATTATAGAATATAAATTTAAAATTAAATTTTTACGTTGTATTCTTATTAAGATACCGATAGAGTAATTGACTAACAACAGTTAAACTATGGATATCACTTGTTTGGCCGATTTTTCTTAAATATAATTTTAAATTTTCAATCAAAGTATCTTTATTCCCACTTCTTTTTAAACCCAAACTTCTTAAAATATCCCTTAAATCAGCTACCTTTAAATGGTGAAAAGGTAATTGTAATAAATTCTAAAATAATAATATATAATTGAATATTATATATACATTAATAGCTTTCCAAATAAAAAAAAAAAAAGTAATAAGGATATTGATAGTTATAACTAATATATAAAATAAATTATATTGTATAATATTTAAATATAACAAAGTATATTATGTGCATGTATATTAATAATAAAAAAAAAATTACATTAACTTGAGTTTGCATTTTAAAATAAATTTTTATTAAATGTTTATTTCAATTGATATTGTTATTGTATTTTGAAAGATTAATACATTGGGTATGAATATAGAGTTATTTTTATTGCATTAGATAGTTATAAATTTATTTGTTGCAATATAAAAAGATTTTCTAGTACATATATATTTTCAAATTGAACTAATTAAATAATTCAAAAATAATTATTTTTTTTTATTTATTACTGTTACTATTAATATTCTTGTTATTTATTTAGATTTAAGATAAGTAATTTAAAATTTAAATCATTTTTTTTTCATTTAAAATCATTTTTTCAAAAGGAAAAAGAAAAAAAAAAAAAAAAAAAAAAAGAAAAAGAAAAAGAAAGGAAAGAAAAAACAATTATTTTATTATGCTTGGTATAATTCATAAATTGAAATAAATAAAATTAATATACTATTGTTTTTATCTTTAATTACTATTAAATATCTGTTTATTCTTCACTAAGAAATAAAATAAAGAAAAAAAAAATGTTATTAATTGCAATTAATTAATTAATTATAAAGAAATTTCTTTTTTTTTCCTTTTTTTTTTTTTTTGTATAAATGAAAGAAAAAGATTTTCAAATATAAAAATATTTATATTTAATTTTATTATTAAATAAGGTTAATTATAGATTTTTTTAAAAAAAAGATTTTAAATTTTTAAAATTATACATATTCAATAAGCATTAATCATTATTAATAAATGGTATATAAAAAAAGAAAGGAATATAAAAATAATATAAAATAAATAGAATAAAAATGAAAATAATAAAGATATAAATGATACTTTATAACTGTTATAAGAGAAATATGCTTTTTAAATATTATTTTCAAAATTTACATTATAATGCTATAAATATAAAACAAAGTTTAACACATACAATTATATTTTATAATCTAATCTTTTAATATTTTATTAAAAATTAGCCAATAAAATAAATTTAAAATATTAATTAAAAGAAACAAGAAAAGATGAAAATAACAAGTAAAAAATATATATATTTTTATATATAGAAATTGGTTCAATTTAGGTATAATATCATATATACTATAAAAAATATGTTTATTAAATAAAATTAGTTAATAATGTAATTACTTTATATATATTTCATCCATAGAATTTCATAAATAAACAGTAATTACAGATCAGTCTTTTAAAATTTTGTATATCTTTCCCTTTTTTTTTTTTTTTTATTAAACTATAATATTTTTGTAGCTTTTCTAATAAATATAATTATATTTATCAATTTTAAACAATTTTTAATAAACAGTTTATAACAATATTGTCATTATTATTATTATTTACATAAATTCAGGCATTTTAGTTAAATAAATATATAAAAGGCACGATTATATCTCAAATATGAAATATATTTTTATTTTAAATAAAGTATGAAATTATACCACAAAAAAGTAATTATTAAAAACTTTTATTAATTTTTTAATCTTTTTTTATTTTTTATTTTTTAACTATTATAATTAGTATTTTATTTTATTTTTTATTAAAATGAAGTTATTTAAAGGGTCATGAATCTGTTTTTTTTTTTTTTTTTTTGGTGGTTTATCCCACTTAATAGAATGAAAATCTTTATTCATTTATTTGAAAAAATTTAATTCAAATTTAAGGGTTAAAATTTAAAAAAATTGTTAAATAAATTTTAAGACTTATTAAAAATTATTATTATTTGGGAAGGAAGGTAAAATCATTTCATCAAAGAAAATTTAATGAAACAAGAAGAACATTATTTTTGAAATATAATAACAAACTATATTGCTATTTTTAATGTATATAAAATTAAATAAACATTTGATATTAGTAAAAATCTAAAAGAAAAGTAATTAATTAATAAATCCCAGAAATACATTTCATTATATATTATTTCATTTTAGTTATGAAATTGGATAAATAAGTCGTAATTTTATTTCTTTATTATTAATAAATATTTATTCAGTAATAATCCAACAATAGCAACAACAACAACAATAATAATTGCAGAAATAGATTTTTGTTTTACTTGAATTTTAATAATAATTATTCTATTAAACATCGTATAACGAGAAAAAAAAAGATAAAAAAATGAGTATATTAGAACAAAGCAAAGTTAAGAATTCTACAAAATCAAGAAAAAGACTTGTGAGAAAACGTTCAGTATGGGAAAATCTTTATCATTCCCCACAAGATTGGTTTATGCAAATAGAAGAAGAATATGAAGGTATTACTCATCCGTCATCATTCATATACATTATTTTAAAATTTTTAATATTAAAAAGAGGATTAATAAAAATTTATTATTTTTTTTATTTAATTAATACAATAATTAATTAAAAAAATAATTTCACTTTCCATAATTAAAGCATTGAATTGGGATAAAATACAAAAAATTTTTAGTATTCCATTTGGAATTTCATTAAATTTTTTATATATTCTAATAAAAATTAATAGTAAAGTTGATTGGGGAGATGATATTCAAATATCTCAAGGATATTCCTCTCTTGAATTACTTCAATTTACTCTATTTTTTATTTGTATATTTAATGCATTATATTTATTTACTCGTAAAAAACAATATCAAATAAGAAATGCTGATGAAAAGGTTTTTTTTTTTTTTTAAAAAAAATTTTTTTTTTCAAGAACTCATATATATTTATATAATTACTTATTTTAAAATGATTAATAAATGCCATTTCTTTCTTTCTTTCTTTTTTTTTTCTTTTCTTTTTTTCATTTTGATATATAATTGCAAAAGTTTCCACCAACAGGCTCTCATATCAAATTTGTTTCAGAAAATGAAGATGAAATTGAATTACCGAAACAACAGTCATTTTTGTAAGAAATATATATATATAACAAAATTGTATTAAATTATAATAAAATAAGTGAATTTTATTATATTCGTAAAGGATATTATTATTAACAATTATATATAAAAATATAGTTCATGGTTGAAATCATTATTCATTATACCAAATAAAAAAGATGATCCTAATACTCCACATATTTTTATATTAACAACATGGTTTCCTCCAATTTTCTCTTTATATTTATTTTGGTAAATATATTTAACTTTTTTTAGTAAAAAAATAATAACAGAAATATAACAATACAAATAATATAATTATATCAAATTAAATATAATATAATGCTTGTTTAGTAAATAAAAAGTTTCTTATTTATTTTATTATTTAATAAATTAGTTTTTTTTCACCAGCCCATTTTGGAATATTATATTTAATGGATGCTAATAATTGGCAATATATTATATTTATAGTTTTATTACTTTCATTTATGGTTAGTAATTATTCCTTTTTAAAAGTTTCCTTAGTATATTTATATTATAAAAAATAGTTTCTTAATTATATCAAAAACTATTAAATTATTTAATAGATGTTCTATACAGTTCATTGTTTTATGGGTTTAATTAAAGATAAACAAGTAATAACTGAGCAAGTTTATAAGTGAGTAAAACATTATGTTATTAAAATCAAATATATTTCTACTTCATTAACATTAAGTATTTTTTTTTTTTTATGTATATATAATATATATTCGTAGTGAATATAATTTAAAATTTGTAAATAAAATGTTTATACCAACTACAGATTCTGCAGTAGAAACTACAAATTTTTTTGATAATGATGACGATGAGGAGTCTCCGTAATTACTTTCAATTTATATTTATTAACAATATTATAAATATAATTAATAATTAATAATAATATAATAATGAATAATTTAAATTTCTCATTAAATAATTTTTTTTACATCATTAGATTTTTAAATGCAAGTTCTAGTATTAGTAGAAGTAAGCCGATTTATTAAAAAATATAATTTAAATTTTATTTTTAATTTTAATGTCTATTTACAAATAATATATAATATATATTGTAGGAGATGCTAGAAATAAATTTGATCAGTAAGAGAAGAACAAATTATAACTATTTTGTCAATAACAATTCCATTTTAACTTATTTATAAATTATTTTTTTTTTATAGACAACTTTATCAAAGACCGATAGCTAATCATTAATATACACAATAAAACTAATATAAATTTTATATAATAATAATAGTAATATTTAATAACTCATTTTTATAATTATTTTTATACCATATTTTTTCATCTGAAAAATATTCATAAAATCTTTTTCATTATTTATTTGTTAAATATATATTATTTCTTTATTTATAAGATGGATTAATTCATTACAATAGATATAAATAATAATTCTTAGAAATAAAAGCTACAAAAAAAGAAAAGAATTAATAAAATATTTTATATTACTATTTTTTCTTTTTCTTTTTTTTTTTTTTTTTAATATTTAATTTTCATAAATAAAGATTTTTATTTTTTAAATAATTATTCCCTCCTATTTTATTTTAAAATTTTGTGCTGAGAATATGGGTTAAATGATAATATAATATAAAAACTCATTTGTATTTTTCATTTATTTAAATATTAAAAATTTAAATTATATATTTAAATATACTATTAAAAATTATTTTAAAATTATTCTTGATATAATTGGAATTAAATAATTGTTATAATGAAAAATAATCCAACAAATCGTCAAATTAAAGTAAATAGAAATTTATACAATCCAAAATTTGAAGGATATAAATTAAATTTAAATACAGATATTCAAATCATACATCATAATCTTCCATCTAAAGTAGATGTTAATTGCATTAAAACCTATTCTCATACTCCATATAAAATTATTGAAGCTAGAAATAGGTTAAATTTCGTTTTTCAAAATCCTTGGTATTCTTATAGCTTTTTTTATATTGACGAATCGTATTCTTTAATTTATATTTTAATAGATGAAGTATGAATATTTATAATAATATAAAATTTATTTATAATAATGTAAAATTAAAATTAGATTTCATAATATAAATCAAATTCCAAAATAAGAATTAGATTTCAAATCAAATTTCAATTTTTATGAGTTTGTCCAATTAATTATTATAATCTTAAAATTTTTATTCTAGGTAACTTTTGAAGCAACCTATTATAATTTATTCCAAATTGAAGAACCAGCTGATGAAGATAAAAATGAATATCCAACCGTTGTATTCGTTAATGAAAATTTATTAGTATTATCAGATGGAGCTTTCAATGGTAAAATTTACGTTTTAAATTTTAATAATGAAAATAAAGTAGTCACTATTAAAACAATAATATCCAAAAGGAAGCTTTTAGAAGAAAATAATTTTTATGAGCAAAATGTATATCCAGTCAATTTGATGTATGCTAAACTTTCTTGTGATAAACAAAAAATATATATTTTGGGATATACTTATAATAGTAGTAGTATTATTAGCAATCTTACTACATTTAATAAAAGTAAAAAGACAAAATTAGAATTTTATGTTTCATTATGTGAGATTACAATAGGTAGTAGTAGTATTGATATAGATAGTGGAAATACAATTTCATCAAATCTTAAATTAATATCTGCAACTAAATGTAATAATTCACCAACTTATGGTTCAATTGAAGATTATATCACCGAAACAGTTGAATCTAGCTCAAAGACAAATATCGATATTATTAATGAAGGTAATTATATGATAGTAAGTGAAAACGATGCCTTCCAAGAATACATCTCAATAGTTAATAATGATGAAAAAGATAAAAAGGTAGATAATGAAAATCTTTCTAATAAAGAATCAATGATTATTGAAAAACAAGATAAGCAACTTCAAAACCAGATACCAAAGCATACTACTCTTTATAAATGGTATCAAGAAATGGATGATATTACTCTTTATTTCCATCTTTTTGAATTGGAAAAGAATCGTGTACAATGTAAATTTACTAAAAATAAGATTATATTAAATGTTTTAAATAGAAATAATGAAATTATAGAAATCTTTAATGATGAATTATGGGACGAAGTAATACCTGAAGAATGTGTTTGGACAATAGAAAGGAGTAGAAACAAAAGTGGAAGTATAATAACTCTCCATTTAGAAAAAAAAAATCAAGTACGTTGGATTCAAATGTTTAAAGAAGATGATCATGTTTTAGAAACTGTAGATCCTTCAGAATTAGCTAATATTAAAGAACGTCTTTTAATGTTTACTGGTAATGATGATGAAGATCAAGGTCTTTATCCAAAAATTAATAGTATTCAACAAACCGAAGAATGTGATATGGAGAAATCACCTATTAGTTTTGTTCGTTTGTCTAAAGCTGGCCATATTACTGATATCAATCAAGGCTCTGGATTTGAATGGCTTTGTACGAGTTTCCCAACTTTGGATTCTCCATATTTTATGTCTGACAATGACAATTGTGTTACTAATTCACAAGAACCTTCAGTTGTTAGTTATCTTTGTCTTAAACAAGACGTTGATGGTATTATTTTAAAGCCTGAAGATCATCTCAAAATGAATCATTGTGCTGTATTTAATGCTTTTGGATTTGTAGAAGCTAGTAAGCGTAATAAAAAATTTGCCTATATTTCTAATGATTTTGAATATGCTTTAATTTCAGAAACTTCAAAATTAGTATATGTGTATGGTCAACCTACTGATGAAGAAGCTAAACGTAATTCCGCTTCTCAATATCTTATTGATGTATCTAATCCAGATTCCCAAGTTATAACAGATGAAGATCAAAAAGAAGAATTAATTCATGGAATAGCTCAGCTTGATCGTCATACTTTTATGGTTTTAAAAAGAAGTTCTTTTTGTATTTTCTTCATAAGAAATGAATAATTATTAACTTTATCAATATTAAAATGATGTTAGAAAACAACAACATCAACAATAATAACAACAACAGAATATAGTAGTTAATAATATAGCATTAGATTTAAATACATAAGTAAATATATAAATAATTTATAATTGTAACTATTTATTAATCGTTTTTAAATTATGGTATTAATAAAAATTTTTATTTTACTTTTTTTTTAATTACTACGGAATAAAAAACATATTTCTTATCTTAAATATTATTTAAAAGCAAAATTATATATATGTTTTGAATAAATTTTTTTTTTATTTATTGATTGATTTTATAACTATTTTTGTAGTATAATATATACTCAAAGAATTTCATATTATATAAAAGTATAAAAGTTTAAAAAATTTTTTTTCTCATAATAAAGAAATAATAATAAATTTAAATCAAAAATAATAATAATAAAAAAAAATTATTGGCTACAAAATCAATTTAAAATTTTAATATAAACATTATCAACATTAAAAATTTATAAAATAGAAAGTATAAAATAAAGAATTAAATAGTTATTATAATTGAATAGTTATTATAGCAGTAAACCTAAATATTAGACTAAATATTAATAAAAACATTGAAAGAAAAAGCATAAAGAATATTATAGAATTCATATTGAGTTATTAAATATAAATAATAATGTATTTATTTTTTAAAGGTATATTGATTCTCTAATTTCAATATTAATTACCGAAATCGAGAATGTTTTAAATTATTGATAGCTATTTTATTGTTTACAAAGGTATTCCATATATATTTAAGTAACATATACATATAAAATCCTAAAGTATTTTTTTTATATCATTTTAAAAGTAAATATTTTTTTTTAATATATTTTTTTTTATATACTTTGATGATAATTAAATTTTGTAAATTATCATATTTTTAAAAGTTAACATTATTTATTCAGAAAGAGTAAGTAATAAATATAAGTTTCTTCTTTCTTTCGTTAAAAATAAAGAAAACCCAGTAAATATCCTTGCCTTTTATTAAATAAAATAAAAAGAAAAAAAAAAACATTTTATTAAAGAAAGCCAATTTTTTCTTTGTTACTTTAAAAACATTTCTATATAAATAGTAATATAAATTTCGAAATGCATTTTCAATTAAATAGAGCGTATTCTCAATATGACTATACTTTTAAGGCATTCGATCCATTTTCTCAATTATCTCCTACAAATATAACACCATTAGACCAAAATGAAGAACGAGACCTTTCTACTTTTATATATGATAATCCCAATGGTTATCCAATTCCTGCTACTATACCTGGAAATAAAATGACAGCTTTCAATATGAAATTTTCGAGGGTTGCTTTTTTAAAATACTTAAAATCACGAAGATTTAGAAATAATTTTAAGGCTTCACTTGCTTTTACATTAGCTTCCTTATTTACTTTTATTACACCATTAGCTAAATATTTTGGTGTTTCAAATATTTTTGTTCCTATTACTTTAATTTATGCAGATATGCGGTTTACTGTCGGGGGTTTAATTAATAATTTTTTCTTTATCAATGTATTTCTTTTTGCAAATTGCTTATGTTCAGCATTAGGTAAGACATATTCAAGACGTTATATAAAAGTTTGTAAAGCTAATAAAAATCAATAATTAAAAAAAAAAATTATTTTGGCATCTATTTTATCATTTTTATATAAATATAGGAACTTTTATTACTCAAAATAAGCCATTTTTTCTATGTATTTATATTTTCTGTAAGCATATATTTAATCAAAATTAATAAGAGTATATATTTATAGTTAATCGATATAATATTAAATTATCAAAAATATGCTTTTTTTTTTTTTTTTTTAATAATATTTTAAATAATTTTGTACAATCATATATCTATCTTATTTATAAATATGCTAATTAGTTTATTCAGTAATTGTATCTATTATTTATGGTATAGTATTAAATAAATAAATAAATAATAATGATAATGATAAAAGAATAATTCCATTTTTATAAGTAAATAAAAATTTCATTATTAATAATTTTATTAAAATAAATATTTCAATAAAATTTTAGGAAAGTATCAAAGATTATATGGTGCTTATTTCATTGGTGCAATGCTCTTTTATAATTCTATTATGAATAGTTATAAAAATAACAAATTAGATTCAGAATATTTATTAAAATCATATTTTGGTTTTGTTATTGGTGGTATTATATTTTTCTTGATGGGAATTATTGTATTTCCATATCGTGCATTTGGTATTTTAAGAAAGCAGGTAGATAATAAATAAATAAATAAATAAATATATAAATAAATATATATATATTTATATATATATAAACTAATAAAAAAATATAAATAAAGTTAATATAATAAAAAAAATAAAGAAATCATACTGTAATTATACAATTATATTAAATATTTAAAACTATAAAATATTTGAATTTTGATAGATAGCAAATTCTTTAGATAATATAGGTTATTTATTAACAATTGTGTTAACAAATCTTATTAAGGATCCAAATGAAGCTTTAACATCTGAAGTTAAAGAAAGTATAAGAACTCAAATTATGGCAGTTCGTTTTAATTTTACAGTGTTATTAGGATTATTAAAAGAATGTCGTTTAGAATTTGATTATAACTATTTTCATTATAAAGATTATAAATATTTGATTAATACATTGACTGATTTATTGGGTCATTTGTCATCGATGGCTTCTTGTATTCGTATTAAATCAGCAAAATATGAAAAACCACCTTCAATTAATGAAAATGAACAGAATTTTGAGGAACCCATTTTAGATTATTTTGATAATCAAGATACTATTAATGGATTTAAAGAAATATTAAATCTTACAAATAATTTTAAAAAATATAGAGCAAACGCTAAAACTGTAGAACAAGAAATTTCCTATATTCATGATATTAAAGATCAAATTGAAGAAATTTTAAAAGAAAGTTGTTCCATGTTAATTAAACTTTCTTATATGTTTAATCATAATCTTAATGAAAAGAACAAAGAAGATGATGAATCATTATTTTCTGATATTCGAGCTAATTGGGAAGAAATCCAAGTAGTACAGAAGAAAATGGTTCATAACCTTTTTGCTAATAATACCTTATTCAAAAATGTTCATTTTCATAATAATATAAATGAAAACTTTAATAGTGAATTGGACCAAATAGAAGCTAATAATTTTTTAATGAATTTCTTATTTATGTAGGTTTATTTAAAATATAAAACAAATCAAAACAAAATATGGAAATATTTATTTTATTTTATTTTATTTTATTTTTTTATAGTATCAAAGTTAATTTATTTTTAACAAATTATATTTAAGTAATAATTTACTAATTTTATTTTAATATATATATATATATATATATATACAATATATAAATATAATAATTTATAATATTTATTATGACTTATAGTTTTAGTCTTTCCAAGTTTCTTGAATTACTATGTGATTTCCAAAATCAAGTTAGAACCCTGAATAAAAAAGGAAAGTTGTTTCATATTCCTAAATGGAAGAAGAAACCTACTAGTTTGGGAAATGCCAGTTCTACACATATCAATTCTAGAGAATCATTAAATGAAATTAGAACTGTAAATCGGAATGAGAGTAGTCATTCTTTTAATACTCCAATATTTGAAAAAAAAGAAACTATTCATTATAGCATTTATGAATATATTTTACGTAAAATATGGGAATTTAGTACATTCTTTAGAAACCCTATCATTCGTTTTGGTTTAAAGGTTGGTATTATGATCGTTCTATTTACACTTTTAGCCTTTTTCGATTCAACTCATGAATGGTATTATAATTGGCATGGACAATGGACAGTTATTACAGTATGTAAAAAATTTTATTTTTATTATATAATAGTTAAATAAATAAAAAAAAAATAGAACAACATAGCAGCAACAATAATTATAACCCAAAAATAAATATATAAAAAATAAATACTTAAACAGTATATTAAATACATATTTTTTTCTTGATACTTATTACTAATATATTAATAAAAATAATATTTTAGGTATTTGCTGTTGCAGCACCAACATATGCTGGAGAATTAGTTAATTGTATTTTCCGTTCTTTTGGTACATTTCTTGGTGGATTAATTGCTGTTTTATCTTGGGAGATTTGTAGAGGAAATCCATATATTCTATGTGTGATTGGGTTTCTGTTATCTTTTGTCATGAATCATTTAAAGGATCATCCTATAGAGTAAATAATAATATTTTAAGATATATATAATTTTTATATCAATATATAAAGTATATATAGTAATAGTATCATAATTTTTTTTAATATAGTTCTGCTAAATTAGGAAATGTTACTTCTACTACATTTGTTATTGTTCTTTTTGGTCAATATGGTACAAAACTTCTTGAACCAGAGAATATGGAAAATATATGGCTAGTTGGTATAAAACGTGTTACGATGGTTTTATTAGGTATTTTTATTGCTTTAATTATTGGTCGTTTGATTTGGCCGACATTAGCACGTATTGAATTAAGATATTCTTTAGCAACTGCCATGAATAATTTAGGTATTCTTTATAATCAAATTATGACTAATTTAATGGCAAATACTACCAAAAATGATAAAAACAATCTAAAAATGGTGGTTAAAATTGAACGTAATATTCAACTTTTACTTATTCGTCAACGTGTTCTTCTTTCTATGTCAAGAAAGGAACCTCGTTTTCGTGGACCTTTTGAACCCAACAAATATCTTTCAATGATTCGATCCTCCCAATTTATTTTAGATCTTTTAAGATCTACTCGTGTATTTGTTGAAAATTTCAAAAACTATACTATTCCAAATGAATCCTTTCTTTATTATACATGGGATGATATTGATTGTCAAGATTTAATTACAAATGTAACTCTATGTTTCTATCTTTATTCTGCAGCAATCCAAATGCGTAAGCCTTTACCTTGCTACCTTCCAAATCCAGAAAACCCCAATAAACGTCTTAACCATAAAATTTTAATGAAACTTCAAACAGAAACTGATGCTGATCTTTATGAATTTTGGATTGGATATTATGCTTTTAGTATGTGTATATCTGAAATCTTGAATGGTTTAAAATTAATTGAAATTTCCACTATTAGTCTTTTTGGACAAGAATTATTAATGTAAGATAAAAAAACGAAATAGTAATGCCATTAAACACTAATTATAAATAGATAGCCAAGTAAATAACCAAATGAACTAAATGAAATATACCAAAATATTAATTTTTTTTATATGAAAATAATAGGTAATGAGGGGTTAAAACTGTATTAATTTATATAGATATTTATTTATTTATTTAATAATAATATTATTATTCATAGTATCTCAAACACATATGCAGAAAAGAAAAAAGATTTTTTTTTTTAATATTTATTTTTATTTTTAAAATGTATTTATTTATATCAATATATTTATTTATCCCTTGCAAATAGAATTAGAGTTTTTTTTATTATTTATATAATATCGAACATTAAGTAAATTATTATTCAATCCATTTTTTTTTAAATAAAAAACTTGATTATTTTGTATTATTTATTATTTATATATTCGTTCATTTTTATTAGAAAATGAATATTATAAAAAAACAAACAAATAAACAAACAATTCAAATAAATAAAATTACTATAAAATAGTATTTATCCTTGTAGATTATTAATATACATTTCTTTTTTTTTTTATTTTATTTTATTTATTTATTTTTTTTTTTTGTACTCTAACAAAAATAATGAATATGAATTATTTTTAAATATAATCATTTTTTTTTTTTAAAATATTGAATTTTTTAAAATATTGTTTTTTTTATAAAGTATTACAACTAATGATAATTTTTTTTTAAAAAAAATATAAGACTAATAAAAAAGATAGATAGTTTTATTATTATTCTTTTTAAAAAATATTTAATTTTAGAAAAAAAAATACTTTCTATATGATTATTAAAAAAGTAACCAAATATATGAGAAAGTTTAATTTTTTAATACTACATATTCCATTAATTTTAATAAACTTTAAATTTGAAACGAAACTTTAATATTTATTAAAAGTAAAATAATAATAAAAAAGAGTATTACAATTTATTTTAATAGACTTATAATGTCATTTTAAAAAAATAATAATAATAAAAATATAAAGCTAATACTTTGATAGTTTTTATTATATATCTTTTTAAATATATTCGAAGGTATACAATGTAAACACTTAGTTTTTTTTTTTTTTTATATAAAAATATAAAATACCTATATGAAATAAGTAATTAATAATTTATTTAGCCAATAAAAAATGTATAATTTTAATTAAAATATATTCTTTTTTTTTTTTTTTTTTTTTAAAACTCAGATGGACAAATTTTTATTTTCTAATAATGAATAAATGAATAGGTAAATAAATTTAAAAATTATATATTAAAATTTATATATAGTATTTTATAATATTATTCTCTTCATTAAGCTTAGTATAGAAGATACATTGTTTTATTTTTATTTAATAGAACGAGTGATATTATGGTATTATGCCATCATGTAGAGTGTAGAATTAATGTCATTTTTAGAATTTCTATGTAATTAGGCTTGATAATTGAAATGAAAAATGATATATAAACTCAGTATTTCATAAGCTTGATAAAAGAAAATTACTTAAGATAAAGGATAACTATGAGTCAGACTTAATGAAACTTCTTGGCTGCAGAAAAATAATTAATTAATTATATTTTATAATATAAATATACTAATTATTTATTAAGAAAAAAAAAATTCATTCCATAGTCATTTTGACGTATATAATTAAAGAAACCGTATTATATTTGAATCTATAAAAAATGCTGATTATTATATTTATAAACTCTTTTATTATTATTATATGTTAGTGATTATGTATAATAAAAGCGTTATTATATTTAAGCTATTTTGTATTTTTTATAGCGATAAAAATAAACCAGAATTACTAAATACAATAGAAAAACTACAATTTTAAAATTTTATATATACTTTTTTTTTATTATTATTTTTTCCATAAACTTTTTTATTTCAATATATATTTTGGATAAATTATATGTATATATATATTTAAAACTATAAACTTTTTTATATTTTAATTAAATATTTATTTAAAGTTTTGTTATCAAAATTCAAAATAAAATATATTTTTTTGTTCTTTTAAAACATTTAAACTCTCAACTTTTCTTTTCTTTTTTTTCTTTTATATAATTTCTATTAGAGTTTTTTTTTATTTTTAATAAATATTTATTATAATACTTTTAATTTCTTATTAATAGGTAAAAATCAAATTTATTTTTAATTGAAAATATTGCACTTAAAAATATTTGTATTTATAACATATAGACCTTTTTTTTTTAAATGATTTAAATAATATAACATATTAAAACAATAATATTGATAAAACTTACCTATTATTTTATTTTATTATAATTTATAAATTCAAAAAAATATTAATAATGTATTTTATAAAAAAAAAAATGAATTTTTAAAAATTATATATTAATTAATTTCAATAATAAATAAATGATAAATAACAAAATATTGACAAAACACGTAATAATAATAATAATAAAATATAAATATGGAATATAATATACCATTAATGATAATGAATTCTGATTAATGAAACTCAAAAAACGCGAAAAATAAACAAACAAATTATTGTATTCATGGTATTCAATATTTTTTTTTTTTTTTTTGTATGATAGAAAAAAAAATGCCATACAATACTAAAATTCATGGAAAGAATCCATATAATGCTGGTGAAGTTGAAAAGAAAGAAGCATTGGTTTCTTCTACTAAACATTCTGCTAAATTTTCATTAGCTTCTCCAAATAAAAAAGCTAAATTAGATACTCCAGCCTCTCCATCTAAGAAGAGTAGAAAAAGAGAAGGTGATGAAATTGATAACGAATTAAAAAGTATGAAGAAGAAGGTAAATAATCAAATTAATGAATTAAATGGTATGAAGCCAAGTGAAATTACTCCAAAACCAAACTTTAGTAAATATCGTAAGCGTGGTGCTAAAAAAGTTGGAGGAAAAAAGGTTTCTAAGAAGTATAATGAACAAAAACGTAAGAATATTTTAAAGAATATTGATTCTAACAACTTAAAACATGTTAGATGTGTTGTTAATAGTGAAGTAAGTATATAAATATAATTATAAATTAATAGTTGGGATTAAAACAAAAATAAATGTAAAATTCTTGATAAAAAGGAATGAACAAAAAAAAAAGAAAAGAAAATAATTTAATATTATTATATTAAAGAACTTTTCATTTAAAAAGAGTAATTATTTAATTATGAAAAAAAGATTTAAACCTGTAGTAATATAAATATATATATTTTTTATATCGATAAATAGATTCTTAACAAAGGCTTATGTAAAACTATTAAATCCTTAGGTCCAGAAAAGATTAAGAATGTATTAAAGAAGGGAAAAACTCAATCTAATGAAAAAAAGTAAAATGTATTAATACATAATTCTTGAAAAACAATTTCAATAGGACATAATCCTATATATTTTTTAAATATTTATTTTAAAAATGCAATAATGATATTATTGAAATAATTATTTAATAATTCATATTTTAAAATACAATCATATATTTTTATCACTTTTTTTTTATAATACATTTTCATTTATTATTTTTTTTAATTTATGTTAAATGAATAATATAAACATAAAAAAGAAAAAAACAAAAATAAAATAAAATTTTATAAAGTAATATTTTATATCCGTAACAGTCTCAATAAAATCTTTTGAAAAAAAAGTCATTAATAGAGATAAAGAGTTTATATTTTATTATCTCTATACATATTTGTTTTTTTTTTTTTTTTTATCCATTTAAAATAAATATATAGCTCATAGTTATAAATTATTATTTTCATTCATATTTATAAAAGAATGTTTTATTTTTATATTTCTATTCCTTGGTAAATAATGATAATTACCATTTTTAAAGTAAAATAAGAGTTTAATATACTTTTTTTAAAATTGGTAATGGAATAATTAAATATTTAATTTATTTTAATATTAAAAGATTGACATTAAAAAATATTTAAAATTATTATATATCCTATATCCTTACCTTTTTTTTTTTATTTTTTAAAAAAAATAAAAGAAACCAAGCATTGGATAATTTTTATTAAAAGTCCTAAAAGTAAAAAAAAAAAAAAGAAAAACAAAATGTAAATAAAATAAATATAATTACTTTTAATTATATAAATACTTGTAAAATGTATATCTTTAAGCAATGTATTTACAAATGAAAAAAAAAATATTTCTTTTATAAAAATATAATCATTTATTTTTTTTTTTTTTTATAAAAAATTATCTTTGTATGAATAAAAGAATATCATTTTTATTCTTTTTTTGGTTTCATATTAAACCTATTGTAATTTTCTATATATATATATAAAACAACGATACTTGATTATATAATACTATATTAGTATAAAAATATTTACTCAACTAATTCTGTTTATAATAATAATAGTAAAAATGTCTGAAGATTCAGTGTGTACAAAAGAACATTGTTTATATTGCTTTGACGTATTAAATTCATATTTAACAGGTGAAAAAATAAAGAAACCAACTTTTCCAAATAAAAAATAGTAATTCTTTGTTTCTAAGTTATCTTTTTTATATATTTAATAAAAAAAAAGAATTGTATAATATTTTATACTTTACTTCTCATTTTTATATATATTTCAATTTACAATTTATAAATAACAATATTAATAATGAAATTTTAATACAACACAATAATGATAATGATAATAATAATCAATGTTAATAATTAAAAAAAAAAAAAAATAAAAATTCAAATGATAAATTAAATTATTAAATGATATTAAATTTTAACAAACATTATTGAAATTCAAATTTTATATTACTATAAAATTTATTAATTTTTATTAATTTAATAATTATTTTGGTTATAAAATTTTTACATTTTTGAAAAAAAAATGTTATTAAAAAAGTCCATTATTTGTAACATGGCATCTTATAATTCGTGGAGAAGAATATTTAAGAGGATGTATTGGTAATTTTAAAGCAATGGAAGTTCATCAAGGTCTTAAACGTTATGCATTAATAAGGTTTTTTTTTTCTTCTTTTTTTTTTTTTATTTTCTTAATTTTTATTTTCTTAAAATAATATTATATTTTAATTTTTATATTTAATTATGTATTTAATAATAATGATAATAATAATTATGCTAAACTTTTTTTTTTATCTACTGCTAACAAATTCTATGTTGCATATATTTTGAATGAATGATATATATAAAAGTTCTCTTCAAGATTCTCGTTTTGAACCTGTAACAAAAAAGGAATTTCCAAAGTTAACTTGCGCTGTTTCTCTTTTACATGACTTTGAAGAAGTTGATGATATTTATGATTGGGAAGTTCGTATTTATTCATAAACAAACCAAAAGGAAAAAATGTATTTTATTATGTTTTATAATTTTTTATTTGAAACTAATTTAATTTTATATTTGTATAATATATATACAAAGGTTGGTGTTCACGGTATTTGGATTGGTAAGTTGAATATGATTATGATTGTGTATAAAAAAATATTTATTTATTATTATAGTTATTATATAATTGACAACAAAATTATTTTCTTTTTTTAAAAATTAAAAAAATAACAAAACAAAACAAAATAATAACAAAAAAATTTTTTTTTTTTTTTTTTTTAGAGTTTGAAGACATTGATGGTGAAGAATTAACTGCTACTTTCTTACCAGAAGTTGCTGAAGAACAAAGTAAGATTATTTCATTTTATTTTTTATTTATTAAATTTAAAAATAATAAATAAATCAATTTCTAATATATAAATGTATCAATTTAAAAAATGATAAAGATTGGTCAAAGAAAAAGACAATTGATTCTGCTTTAAGAAAAGGTGGTTATTCTGGTCCAAAAATTACTGAAGAATACCGTCAAACAATTAAGCTCACTCGCTATAGGAGTGATAAAAAATCAGTTTCCTATGAAGATTATTTGCAATATAAAGAAACTAAAAATGAATAAGAAGAGAAGAAAAACATAAATATTTTTTTTTTATTATCTCTTTTTCTTTCTTTTCTTCATTTTTTTTTCTCTTATTCTTTTTTTTTTTTTTTTAATTAAAATTTTTGTAAATATCTTTTATAAAATTGGCATTTATTATGAATACCTTAAATAAAATATCATGAATTTTTAAGTTAAATTTGATCAATAAATTATATAAATTATATATATATATATATTATCAGTTATTATATTTTAATAGTTTATGGATCATTTTTTTTTTAAAAAAAAAAACCTTGTTATTTTTGAGTTTTAATAACTTAGTTAATTTAATACTATTGAAAAAAAAGTAAAGATGCATTATCGTTTGATAAATTCTGTAATTTATTGATTTGTAGTTCATCATAAACTTCCACCAAGTATAATTATAAATAATTTTTCTTACTTCCATTTCAGAAAGTAAGTGATGAGCTGATTCTTATAAAAAATAAAAAATCATCAAGAAAGCTAAACGAAGAAATTCTATATTCAGAGAATCTAGATCATTGTAATATCTATTGATGAAAAGATTGTCATTCAACATGGACAGACACAAGGGCATTCAGGAGTAACTCTATTATTAGCAATAATAATTCTGGTAGTGTTTTAGTAACCATATCAAATATGAATAATCCAAGTAATTCCTAAATTTAAGTGAAGTTTGTTGAAATCAATATGCATTAAATAATTTGATTTAAGGAATTTGTTGTTAGTAATTATTTAAGCTACTATTATTCCAATAATGTTCTCTAATATCTTTAGTACTCTTAATATTAATTTTAATAAGTTTCTTTATGTTATAAAAAAATTAAAATAAAAAAAATTAAAAAAAAAAATGTTTAAATAAACTCAAATGAATAAAAATTGAGTATAATACATTCTAGTCATTTTAATTAAAGATTTTTTTTTTTTTAATGGCATCAAAAAAGTGTCTGATTGAATCTGACATTTGCAAAGTTCTTTTCATTCCCTTGAGAATTGTAGTTGGATACTGTTTTCCTGCTCCAAGAAGGAATTTTAATGTTTTATAGTTGCGCTAGCCCTCCTGGTCTGTTTTATCTGTTTCTTTAATATTAACTTTTCTTTTAAAAAATTGTAACTCTCTCACACACACAATCTTACATTTTTATATAATTTTGTTTTCAGAACATATAAATTTATATTTTATTATTTTTTTTTTATTTCGTTTTCTTTTTATTTTTTTATATAGTAATTTACCTCCTTTTCGTGAGAAATAGATAGCAATAAAAAAAAGTTTATTCTTTTTTTTTTACTACCTTTTTTTAATCTTTTATCAATAAAATTATTAAAATATAAATTACTATACTTTCTATATTATTATATTCATCATAAAGTATTTCTTTTAATTTTTTATAATTATTTTATTTATTAATTTATTAAATAATATTGAAAAAAAAAATATTTTTCAAAGATAGGTATTATTTAAAAAATTTAATAATATTTTTTTTAAATAAGAAATAGGATATATGATATATATATTTTAAATTATTTTCTATAACTAAATATATTTATATTTATTAAATTATATTATTTCTTTTTAGAAATAATTTTACATAAAGACGACCATAATAGTGGCAATAATAGCAAATACAGAGTAAGTTAAAGTAGCCTTGGCATCACTGGTTGAGTTAGCCTTAATGGTGGAAGTAAGAGTTTTAGTAACAGTAACCTTGGAAATTGGAGTAGAACCAACACCTGTACCTGAAACTGGAACAACATTGCTAGAACCACCAGTACCGAATGAAGAACCAGTATTTGGACCAGTGGCACCAGTAGCACCAGTAGCTGGACCAGTAGCAGCACCAGTAGTTGGACCAGCAGAAACAGCAGATCCAGTACCACCAGTAATAGTGAATTGAGAAGAGTAGGATTCACCAATACGAATGTAGTAAGTACTAGAGGATGGTGGGTATTTTGAAGTATCAATACCAGACTATTTACAATATAAAATATTAAATAAAATATAAAAAGAAATAGAAATTATTAATATAACATTTTTGATTATCTTTTTTTTTCAATATTACTTATATATTATTTCTTTTCAACATACTAAATCAACAACAGCCTTTCCAGCAGCAATATCTGGAACACTAGTGGTGTAAATTGGAGCACCTTGGAAAGTGTTTGGAGCAGCTCCATTAAGGAAGAACTATATATAATGTATTATAAAATATACATTTTTTAATCAGTATTGATACATATTTATATTTTTGGTACTATTTAAAATAATTTTTTTCTTAATTTTGCTGAACAAATAATTTCATACAAGTTCTAAAGTCTTTGGACCAGATTGACCATTTGGCTTCCACATACAAGTTTGGCTTTTACCGAAAGCCCATTTTGAAGTTTGAACTGGTTCGGTAATGTATGGGATATTGGTTGCTTGACCGAAAATGTAAGCTACTTGAATAAGTAAAAGAGTAATAATGTATGCAGATTTCATTTTTAATTTTTATTTATTTTTTTATTTTTTTTTATTTTAATTTTTTTTTTGAAGGGATTTTTGCTTTTTATAGCCTTTTATTTATTGAATGGTATATATATAACAATAAATTATTATTATTTGTTATAATGAAATAGGAATATATGCTGCCAGCCTTTTTTATTTATATGAAAACAATTCATGATACTAAATTAAGACTAGTGTTAATTGACCAATAAAAATCATATATAAATATATTCTTTATAATTGGGAAATATATTAGAGTTTAATGTAGCATAAATAAAACTAAATTAATTGTATCATTAATATATTAATATCATCTATATATCCAGAATAATAATAATTAAAATTATTATAATAAAGTTTATTAATTAATACTTTTATTTATGTAGAAATTCAATAGGTTCTATTTATTAATATATATTCTATTTTATTATTATTTTTAGTTTTATTATTTAAATTAATTATTATAATTACATATATCAACAGTATAAATTACTATTTATTAATTAAATATTTAATATAATACAAGTTATTAAATGATTTAAATAAAACAAATTATAATAAAATTGAATTAATATATTATACCATTTATTACATTTATTATAACAAATAAATTGTAGACAAAATTAAAATAACTCAATTTTTTAATTGTGGTTGAATTCTATAAAAAGAATATTAAAAATATAAATAAAAAAAAGGCTAACAACCTCTTACACTAGACGAAATAGGTCTCATATTCTTGCCTTAAAATTAAACTCTTTTAAATTAGCCTAAAAAAATCTAACTCTTTTAAGTCTAAAAATATAGATAGATCAATAATATAACCGAACTTATATTCAATATATTATTACAAAGGAATATATATTTTCTTTTTTTTTTTTATTATTTAAATATTTATCATTATTATAAAGTCTTTTTTATTAAAAATTAAAACAATGAAACTTGGTTAAAACCATGAACAAATAATTTAATTTACCTATAATATTAGGTCAAAAAAAATTATGGTACTATAATATTATAGGTAAATTAAATTATTTGTTCATGGTTTTAATTTTTTTTTTTTTTTTTGACCTAACTAATACTAAAAATCTTAATACAATAACAAATACAATAGTAAAATAAATATTACATTTTAATATTATTATTATAATATTTAAAATGTATTCATCAAAAATTAAAGTTTTTTTTTACCTATTTTTAATAATTAATATATCAATATGAATATAATGATAATATATACAAAATATATTATGAATAAAAATAAAATAAATTGTTAAATTTAATTGTTATAAGATGAATTTCGAATTTGAAAAATAAATTAATAGCAAATATATGTTGTTTCATATTTATAAATGAAAAATATATTAATTAAATAAGATACCAATAAAAAGTAAATCAACGTATAATTATAATGTAATGTAATAAATGGTGTTATTCAATGAAAATAAATTAAATTTAAAAAAATAGTACAAACAACGGTTACTCTATAATAAATTTTTACAACATATATTATAAATACAAATTATATTGGATAATGTTTTTATGTTTTTAATATAGTTAAAACATTTGTACATTAATGTATTAAAAATGAAAGTTATAATGTTAGTTTATTGTTATAATAAGGAAAATGCAAAATTTCGTATATATATAATGAAAAAGGGTGATATTCATTTAAATTTAAAAATTATTATCAAATATGTTGTTAATAATACTATGCGATGCAATTATTTTTTATTTTAGTATATCATTATAATGTAATTAGCAAGTATAATATTAAAGTTTTAAAATAAAAAAAAATTAAATATTAAAATTAAATTTTGGAGATTTTTAGATTTATAATAGATAAGTAAAATTTTAAATAATTATTTTTAAAATACATAATTACTATTAAAAAATGATAAAAGAATTAATAACAAGTAACAACAACAACAATAACAATATAGATCATAATAATAAACTTTAGAATATTTATACCTTTTATTCATAATAAAATAAATGATGATATTCATTGATGTTTGATATTTAAATATAAAATTTTAAAATGGATGATCCATATTTTTAATGTCTTTAAAATATCATTTCGATAAATATAGAAATTTTATAGTTTTCTTTTTTAAATTAAAATTTTTTTATTTTTAGTATTAAATTCAATTTTATTTAATTTATATATATATAAAATGCATGAAAATAGAACAATTCATTTTATAGAAAATTAAAGTTTTTTATACCACATTCTTATATATTTCCCGGTTATATTTGAATTCCCACTATATTAAAACTATTATAATGATAAAGTAAAAACATACAAAAATATTGCCATGTATTTAAAGAGAATAATAGTAAAAATATAGATTTTTCTGGAAAATTGTGTACAACAATCTTAATGCTTTTTTAATTATTCATATATTTATAACTATAAAAGACATAAATAAAATGTTATCATATTTTAATTTTACAATATTTTATGCCATTAAAATATGAACGTTTATTGAAAATAAAATTAGAAACCATCCTTCCATTATTATTCAATTTTTATTGTTTATACTTTTAAATATCATAATAAATAAAGTTTATATCCATTCTCTATAAAAATTAAAACCTTTTATTTCAGTATATAAAAATAAAATAAGTAATTTATATTATATATTAGTAATATAATATTACATATATATTATAATTAATTTTAATATATTTATAATATATACTTAGCCATACTATTCAATTTTTATTGTTTATACTTTTAAATATCATAATAAATAAAGTTTATATCCATTCTCTATAAAAATTAAAACCTTTTATTTCAGTATATAAAAATAAAATAAGTAATTTATATTATATATTAGTAATATAATATTACATATATATTATAATTAATTTTAATATATTTATAATATATACTTAGCCATACTATTAAGTTAATTTAAATTATGTGTAACCCCAAATTATTCAATAATTTGTGTTACTAATTAATATATTATAAATTAATAATAAATTCAATTTATAATCCCAGTTTATTATATTTTTCCATTGGACTAGTAAATGAGAAACTTTAGAAGAAATAATAATTGTAATAAAAAACGTTTTTATCAAACATCATATTGGGAAGAGAATAATGATTATAATGAATCTTGTTATAAAGGAAAAAATAAATCAAAATATTATGACAGTCAAAGGCAATTTTATCAAACATCATATTGGGGAGAGAATAATGATTATCATGAATCATATTATGAAGGAAAAAATAAGTCAAAATATTATGACAGTCAAAGGCAATTTTATCAAACATCATATTGGGAAGAGAATAATGATTATTATGAACCATATTATGAAAGAGGGAATAAATCAAAATATCATGAGAGTCATGACCCAAGTTTTCATATAATAAGGATGAAAAGACGTAAGATGTATGATAAAGAATATGAGAAGTCTTTACATAATGATTATAATTATCAAGAAACTGATTATGACTATAAAAGAAAAATTAAGGATTATAATTATCAAGAAACTGATTATGATTATAAAAGAAAAATTAAGGATTATAATTATCAAGAAACTGATTATAACTATAAAAGAAAAATTAAGGATTATAATTATCAAGAAACTGATTATGACTATAAAAGAAAAATTAAGGATTATAATTATCAAGAAACTCAAGATTATGAAAGAAATATTAATTCAAAATATTATAATAATTACAATGTCCCAGATCTTAATAAAAGAATGATAAAAATACAAGAGATGTTGGATAAAGAGCAAGAATGTGAGGATGCTTTGCTTAATGGCTATAATTACCTAGAAGCTCTGGATTTTTTTAAAGAAATTTGTAAATACGAAAATTGCGTAACCCTAGTATGGGATAATGATGAACTTGATATAAATAGACTTTCAAATGTCGATTTTGGTAAATTCGATCAAAGAAAAAAATTTATTGATATGTTTGAAAATTATGATGGGAACGGTATTAATATCTCCATGCGGGTGAATTTTAGTTATGGAGGTTTTTGTCATGATATGTATATAGAACAGCCAGAGAGTTATGAATACGACACTAATAAATTTATATTCATCAATAATATTACTTTTAATGAAGAGCAGTGTTCAGATGAACGAGCTTATATAAAACCATATCTTTCGAAAAAAAATAAAAACGGAATTTTAGCAAAATTTATTAAATATCCAGAAAAGATTCAAAGCTTTGCAATAAATGTGTTACGTATTATGAAACTTTCTCCAAAAGGTACTATACCTGTAGATTTATGGCCCAATTTAGATAGAGTATTGACATTTGAATCATTTGAAATTGCAGGAATGATTTTGAGTACAGAAAGATTACGTAGCAAGAAAGCATTATTACTTTCATATATAGAATTTTACAAATTAAAACATGTTACAAATCACAACGATAGTTTATCTATGCTATTGGATATGTTTGATAAGGATGGACCTACTTTAAGATTTCCGGCCTCTCCTGGAGGGATAGAAGCTATCCAAAAAACTTCATATTATTATATTTATAAAAGATTTTTGAATATGATCCAATATTCTCCAGAATATGAGATAATTCAACAGTGTAAAAATAGAAATATACAGCGCAATTTTATGGATGAATTTTTTCGCGGTAAATTAGAAAAAATAAGTGCAGTATATGAAAATCGACCACCAAAGTTTAAATCTAAAATTAAATTGGCTATACAGGATTACAAGTTGAAATCGAATACACCTCAAACAAAAAAATAGTGAAAACTTCTGAAACGGTACCATTACCAGAAAATGGCCTATCACCGAAGAATACTGAAAGGAATGTAGTATGTCTAAATTCAAAAGTAAAGAATTCTAATAATAATGAATATTTTGATGATTATTTGAATAACATTTCAGATTCAGATTATGATTCTATTTTTAATAATGTGGTCTTTTCCTTGGAAACTAGCTCTAGTCAACATGGAGAAACAGAGAGTAGTTTAGACGAGGATTTCGATAATGATTTTGATAACTTTTCTGATACAGATTACGACTCTATTGTTAATAATATTGTTTCTTCAGGACCTGACTCAAGTCAACAAGAAAAAACAGAGAGTAGTTTAGACGAAGATTTTGATAATGATTTTGATAACTTTTCTGATACAGATTACGACTCTATTGTTAATAATGCAATTTCTTCACAACTTTGTTCAAGCCAATAAAGTAAAGTAGATGACTCTGATGAATATTTTGATGACTATATTAACAATCTATCTGATACAGATTATGATTCTATTGTTAATGATACAGTTCAGGTTACTAATACCTACTAATATAAATTATCACTATACCCATTATTATAAAAATGAAAAATAATTTTATTATTAACGATATACTTCATTGTATTAAATATATATTATAATATATTTTAATATATTTACAATATAAATTTAGTCATATTATTTCATTTAATTTAAATTATGTAACCTTAAATTATTCAATAAATTGAATTATTAATTAATATATTGTAAATTAATAATAAATTAATTCATTATTTAAAAATCCTTTAAGTTTATTGGTTATTTTTTAGGTAATTTTATTTGTTTTAATTCTTCTAATCACAAAAGTTTTATTATTTATTATAGTTTTTGATTTATGTCACACAATATTTATGATTTGAATTTATTTAGTTAAATAATCATTCATTCATTTATTTCAATATTTTCTAAAAATTTGCTTTTAACCTAACCATTTATAATCATGAATAAAATTAAATATTTCATTACTTTTTTGCTATTAATAGTAAATATATTATTTACGCTTCAATTATATATTATTATATATTACCAATACTAATCAATTGCTATTAATTTATAATGTTTTTTTTTGTAATTTTTATCCTTTTTTTTTTTTTTAAAAAAAAAACTTAAAGTAATTTTTTTTTTTTATAATAAAAACAATAGTTAAAAAAAAAAAAAATTTAAAAGGAATTATCACTTACAAATTCATTTTTATATAAAGAATTATTAAAAAGAATTTACTCTCAACCAATAAAGAATATAAATAAAATATAAAAATGAAATCTTCAATTGTTGTATTATTATTTACATTAATTGTTGCTGCTTTTGCTGAAAAGGAAATTGCTATTACAGAACCAAATCAAGCTACAGTATGGCAATTCGGTAATGTTTATGAAGTTAAATGGAATACTGAAAGAACTGGTCCTGCAACATTAAATCTTGTAAGTTTTTCATTAATAAAGTAAAAAGATGTAATTTTTTTATAAAAATAAAATAACAAATGTGAAAAATGTGAATAATGAATTATCAAAATTATATTATTGTAAAACAATTTTATAAATTATTTAGTAGATAAATTTATAACAAAATGAAAATGTACAATAGTTAATAATGTACAAGTAATAGTTAATGATATATGGGTATATTCAAAAAAAAAAAAAAAAAAAAAAAAAATACCGAGAAAACATATATATTACCGAGTATTAATATATTATAAATGGTCAATATTTTTATTATTTTTATAAAAATTTATTTTCAAATTTTTATAAAAATTGAAAATAAATATTTACAAATAATAAATTGTAAATAATTAAGTTTTTTTTTTAAAAAAGAAGTGACATGCAAAAAAACAAAAAATGAGAAAGAAAAATATATAAAAATTTATTGAGAAAATTAATTAGAATTATATATTAAAAGTAATAAATAATAGTTAAGCGTAGAACGTAAAACAATGAATTTAAAATTAAAAATTTGCAAGCACAAAGAAATTTAAAGGAAAAAAAAAATATTATAGGAATCTCAATTCTTTTTAATACTTTTTTTATCAAATGAACAATAATTGAATAACAAGATTTTATATATTTATAAATGACTGTTTAATTATTATTAATATTTTTTTGATGTTTAAAAAAAATTATTAAAATTCAGATATACTATGAAGGTCCAGATCCAACCCAAAGTAAAGATAATCCATTCATGAATATCAAGGTTGATCATTTAGAAGCTGGATCAGTATCATTTGATTTAGTAAGTATAAGTAACATTTACAAAAATAATAATTTATAATAAAAACCAAGGAATAAAAATAATAAAAATACATAAAAGGAAATATTATTAAATAATTATGATTTTAACAAACTTTTTTTTTAATTTGCTATTTTTAGAGAGATACTGTTGCTAAAATTGATGATGTTAAAAAGCAATTACCAATTAGTGCCAAAAAATATTTCCTTCGTTTTGATGATTTAAAAAATACTGGTTATTCACCAACTTTCACAATTAATGGTGGTGAATTAAATGACCAACAAGTTAAAGATTTTAAAGATAAGAAATCTGGTACTTCAAGTTATGCTTATACTGCTGTCATTGCTATTGTAATTGGTATTATCACTACACTTACCAACATTTTTTAAATAATAAAGTAGAAATTAAAGAAAATAAAGAATTTAATAAAAGGTTATTCAATATAGAATATATATTATAGAAAAAGGAATAAACTTTTATTTTTTTTATATTTTGAATAATGTTATAAATAATTATAAAAGTTACATTTTATATTTAAATTAATATATATTATAGAAATAGTAATTGTAAATAAAATCAATTATTATTAAATATTTCATAAATAAATAATAAAAGTGAAGTAAAATGAATTAAAAAAAAATATTTATATATATTAATTATAGAATGTATCGAATTATGTAATGAATAATTTCTATAATAAAATTATAAAATTATAAATAAATGTATAAATATAAATAAAAAATGTAAAAAAAAAAAAATAAAAAATAAATCATTTATGGCTGTATTTTATTCACTAGTAGTAGCAAGAAAAATTTACTTATAAAATATTCATGAATTTTAAATGTTTTGTAATCATGATATTCATAATAATATTTACGATTGTTTTTTTAGTATTTTAAAATTAAAAATTTGGTTTGTTATATTCTTCTATTGATATTCACAGACTTAATATAAAAAATTTAAGAATACCTTGATTTATCCGTAATCATTAAGGTTATAAGATCATTATAGAAATTGTTACTGTAAGCGATAAAGTTACTCTTGCCTAGTATTTGTTCATGTCACAGTAATGATAAATAATTATTTCATCATTGTAAATTAGAATGTTTTACATTTACTCAATAACAAAACTTCTTCACTCGAATTTTCTTGACAATCTTGTTTTACCCTTTTTCATAATAAATATTAGAATCAATTTATCATTCTGAAAATGAAGAAAGAAGAAATTATTTATAATTATTTTTATATGTTTTTTTTTTTTTTTTTTTGATGGGATTTTAGCTTGGGATGAGTTACCAAATCGATAAGACAGAACAAAGACATTTGAATGAACAGCTTTTCGTTCATCAGGGTTTCATGTTTCATAGATAATCTTACAGCTTTTGTTATTAAAATAGTTTCTATTACTAGTAATTCTTTAAAACTACTTTTTGATAAGATTAATAAAGCACCTAACATAATCAAGAGTAATGACGTCATACCAATATAACAAAAAAAAAAAAAAAAAAAAAAAAAAAAAAACATTCACAGAACTCAATACTAGCAATTCAATAAATAAAATTATTAAGGATTTAGGTGAGAGTTAAGTTGATATCACACTATCCTATTTGATATTTTCTATTTTGTTTCATTTAATTTATTCGGCAGGCCTATACACAGAACAAAATTGCAGAGTTCATTGAATTTTTATTAAACGATATTTATTTCATATTCTATTAATAATGAATACTAATAAAGATTATATATATATTAATAACTTTTAATCCTATTTAAAGAAAAAGTTATATAAATAGATAGTATTATTATAATTTATAAAATTATGATAATAAATTTTTTAAATTATAATTATTACTATATAATTCAACCACTCCACTACCAATTAAGTTATCAAAGAATACTTAGAATTATTAGCTGTTGATCATTTAATAAATTATTATAAAAATATTTTTTTATAAAGCAACTAAAAATTATAAAAATACAGAGTTGTGATTTTTATTAATATAAATCATAGTAAAAGCAATATACAATTATCATAATACAATTATATAAATTAATAGTTAGCAAACGATAAAGGTTATTTCTTTTCGGATGAAACTATATTATTTATCAATTTTAGTAATTTTAATCCATGACACCTTCTGTACTACATCATTTCTATATCATAACCAAAAAAAAAAAAATAATTAAAGCTTTTCATTTAATAATTAGGTTAAAATATTTAAGAGGTTATCATAAAAGAAATTTAAAAATATCAAAGATATAAATTTTTGAATAGTATATGATCATTTAAGAATATTATTAATTAATTGTTTACTATTCTATAATTACTTTTATTTTATTATCTACATTATCACATACACCACCCATACAATTATTAAAAATTTAATTTATGTATTCCTATTTATTAATAGTTATAAAATTTATAAGAAATTTTTATTTAATAATAATAATAATAATAATAATAATAATAATAATAATAATAATAATAATAATAATAATAATAATAATAATAATAATAATAATAATAATAATAATAATAATAATAATAATAATAATAATAATAATAATAATAATAATAATAATAATAGTAATACTAATAATTAGAATTGGAATTCTATATTCTCATTTTCATTAATCTACTAGTTTTATTTATTTTTTTTTTTAAAAAGGATTCTACTTTTCTTTTACAATATCTTTTTTTTTTTTTTTAATTAGTATTTCAATTTATTTTTTAAATTAAAATTTTTGATATAATGAAGGAAATTAATAATTCTATTTTATTAATTAAATTTTATTAAAAAACTTGCATTTTATCGTACATATTCTCTTACAGAAAAAAAAAACAATGACATTAATAATTATTTATTTAACAAAAAACTAGAGATTTGAACCAATCAATTATTCTTTTTAATAAATATTATTTTTTTTAGGTGATTTCATATAAACTTGGAGATAGTGAAGGGATAAATATAATATTATTATTTTCCTTTTCTTCCTTTTTTTTTTTTAAATGAATAAAAAAATAATATATTTTTAATTAATAATACCTAAATACATTGCATAAAATAATCCAAATAGGTTTTAATTTTCATTTTTAAAAGAGATGGTTTTATTAAACCTTATTTTTATACATTCAATATTTATATTAATTACATTAATAAATAATGTATTTTAAAGATAGATTTATTATATAAATAATAACCATATTACATTACATTACATTAAATTTGGTTTAATCATCCATTCTTAATATATTAATTAATTAATTAGTTAATTAATTAACAATGTATTTGTTTAATTAAAAAAAAATTTTTTTTGAAAAGTATAAAAAGAAAAATATAAATTCCATTATTTTCTTTTTCTTTAACAATAATAAAACAAAAAGTTTGTTTATATTGAATAATTAAAAATGGCCAACCCAAAGGTAAATTGAATAGGAAAGATATAAAATTAAAGGGAGATGAATGATAGAATTAGAAATAAAAACAAAAGTGAAATTCCTAAAATTATAAAACAATTAAAATATAGAAAATAAAATAGTTTATAAAAGTAGTCATATATATAAAATGATCAAAAATAAATAATTTTTAAAAGTATGCTGAAATAAATATTAATAAAATGATTATTTTATTTAATTTAAATTGTATAGGTTTACTTCGATGTTACTGCTAACGACCAACCACTTGGTCGTATTGTCATGGAAGTAAGTATAAATTTGAAGTAAAAAAATATGTATAATTTTGGTATTTTAAATAAAGTAATCTAAAATTTTATTATAAAAATAATTTATTTTATATAAAAAGCTCTACGCTAATGTCTGTCCAAAGACTGGTAAATATTAATTTATTATTAATTAAAAGCTTAATTTATTATTATAAATAAATAGATTATTAATAAACTCTATTTTTTATTATAATTAGCTGAAAACTTCCGTGCTTTATGTACTGGTGAAAAGGGTTACGGTTACAAGGGTTGTACCTTCCACCGTATCATTCCAAACTTCATGATTCAAGGTGGTGACTTCACTAACCACAACGGTACTGGTGGTAGATCTATCTACGGTGCTAGATTCGCTGATGAAAACTTCTCCCTTAAGCACACTGGTCTTGGTACTCTTTCCATGGCTAACGCTGGTCCAAACACCAACGGTTCCCAATTCTTCATCTGTACCGTTAAGACTTCCTGGTTAGATGGTAAGCACGTCGTCTTCGGTAAGGCTGTTGAAGGTTTAGAAGTCGTTAAGGCTATTGAATCCTTCGGTACTGACTCTGGTAGTCCAAAGGCCAGAATCGTCATTGCTGACTGTGGTCAATTATAAGCAAATTAATAATGAAAGACATTAATTATTAATATAAATATTTTTTTATAATTGATAAAAAAATACTAATTTAATAATTTCAAAATAATGTTAAAAACGCGAAAGTAAAATGAACTTTTTATTTCATAGAAAATAAATTCAATGAAATAAAATGGTAAGAAGTATTAAAAGTAAAGCGATAATACTTGTCAATATATAAAATATATTGATAACAATGCATTTATAAAGTAAAACTAAAAAAAAAATATAAAATAAAAAAATTACAAATAAAAATTTTATTATTATTTTAAATTGAAGTGTTGAAAATGAAAAGTTTATTAAAGGTGAAAGTAATATATATATGGAAATTTATAAATACTTTAGAAGGGGAAAAGGTTTATATTTTTAACAAAGTATTTTGTTTTTGTTCGATTGAACGTAATGTAAGAATCAATTCATTATTTATTTTTCGAAATGGAAGTAAGAGAAAATATTTATAACTATATTTTTGCGTTCTTTCTTGGTGAAACTTTATGTGTATCAAAGGAAATCCAATCAAAGCGCAATATTATGATTTCAATCTCAACATTCAACAATTAATTCTAATAGTTCTATCAACTCTGATAAAAGTTCAATAGTTGATAGTTCTTCAGTTTCACAGCCATCTAGTAATAGTTCTACTTATTCCTCTGATGCATCATCCATTAATAATGATGACCTTGATAATAATAATAATAGCAACGATTCTTCCTCATCCAACAAGCCTGATAACTTTTCTTTTTGTCTTAGTTGGAACACCAATGGGTGGAATCATGAAAAGAGAGATAGTATTAGCTATTTCACAGCTATTTTCAAACCATTATTTTTATGTTTCCAAGAAACTGGTAATGGTTCTGGTTCGAATACAGATTATCCTTGTCGTGTTACTTTGCGAAACTATAGACACTTTTTCAAGAAAGCTGATGAATCAGTTCCTGGAATGAGAGGTTTATATTTAGGTTTTCACAATTCGTGTCAAGCCTCACTTGAAAACTTCTCTGGAAAGTATATTATTTCTATTTATACTTTTAGTCTCTGGAATAGATTCAAATGCTCGATTGGAAATGTTTATATGCCTCATAGTCATCACAACATCTATGTTGATCATGCAAAGTTAGAAGTTCGCTTGTGGTTACAAACTCATTCATCCCATCCATCGATTCTTGTTGGTGATTTTAATATGTCTAAAGTAAAATTATCCAACTGGTTATCAACTAATGGATTAGGAGATTGGGAAATTCTTCCGCTTAGAGGGTCTACTATCTCTTGGACTCGAGGTGATCAATCTTCCGACATTGACCATGCTCTTATCAATTCGAAGATGAAAGATCTTATTCACTCAGGATCATTTATAAATAATTTTTATCCTGTATCAGACCATAAGCCACTTCTTATTAATGGTAAAATTATTCCTATGGAAGATTTTTCTAATGACTTTAATGTTCCTAAGAAAATTCTGAAATGGAATAGATTAAAATGTATTGAGGAAAAGGAATCTATTCTTAGTCATAATAAATTCCA
Source organism: Piromyces finnis (assembly GCA_002104945.1). NCBI lineage: Eukaryota > Fungi > Neocallimastigomycota > Neocallimastigomycetes > Neocallimastigales > Neocallimastigaceae > Piromyces > Piromyces finnis. The sequence continues at coordinate 566,561 of MCFH01000030.1, forward strand.
AATTCTTTCAGCAAAATTCAACGATCCTAATGTTTCTACAGATGAACTTTCCAAAGAGTTTACTTCAACTGCTTTTTCAATTGCAGACGAGCTCAGTATTACCTCAGCAAATTATGTTATAAAGTCTTCATTTCATATTTCACAACAAATTTTTAATCTTCAAAAAATCAAAATGAAGTTGTATAAGAGATTTAAAAAAGAAAGAATTTATGATATAGATGAATTTATTAAAAGAATTAAAATCTACCGTAAGCTCATTGATTACATCCACAAAAGATGTAATGAATTTAGGAAACAAGAATATCTTCATTGGATTAAAACAGGATGTGAGTATGAAGAGTCATAATCCTAAGAAGGCCTGGAAATGGATCAAGAAAACTGCAAAAATTGGAAAAGATTCTTTCTTTATTGCTCAACCAATTAAAAACAAAAATGGAGAATTAGTTGTTGCCACGGAAGAACAACTAGATGTGTGGCATGATCATTTCGAAAATCTTGCATCAGATCCAAGTGGTGTAAGTCTTGATTTGGAGCATTGGTATGAAAAACCAAAGAATAAACGTTTTTCACTTCCTATGCTTGATGAGTGGGATATCAACCAAGATATTAGTATTGATGAAGTCAAGTCAGCTATCCTCTCTACTCCAAATTATAAAGCATCAGGTCCGGATGGTATTCCAATTGAATTTTACAAAGCATTAATTCCATCAAGTAATGATTCTAATAATGCTACAGATAATAATTCTTCCGGCGGTAATACCACTTCAGATAATGATGCTCATGGTTTAAATTTTATTCTTAAATTATTCAACCGTATTTGGGATGGAGACTTCCCCAACTCATGGAATGAATCCAGTATTGTTTCTATTCCTAAGAAGGGAGATTTGACAGATTGTGATAACTATCGAGGTATATCACTTATCAATAATGGCATTAAGTTGATTTCCAAAATTGTCACCACTAGAATCTCAGAATATGGTCTAAAGGATAATTTCATTAGACCTGAACAATTTGGTTTTCGAAAAAAGGAAGAAAGTATCAGTCTTTTCATTTCAATCCAAGAAATATGCCGTAGACGTCAATTAGATAATAAAGAGACATATTTGGCCTTTTTAGATCTCAGGAAAGCATACGATTCAGTCCCAATCGGTAATATTCTCCATAAATTAGATTGTTTAGGAATCCGAGGTAAGAGTTTACAATTCATCAAAAATTTATATTTAACATCTAAGGCTAATGTCAAATTAGATGGACAATTCTCGAAATCTTTTGATGTGAAGAAAGGAGTCCGTCAAGGTTGCCCACTTTCTCCTATTCTCTTTAATCTCTTTATTAATGATATATTTAAAGAGTGCGAAGATCTAGGAGTCAGTTTAGGTGACACTCGATGCTGTGGTGGACTTTTTGCAGATGATATAGTTATTTGTGCTCCAACAAGAGGATGATTAAAAAAGATGCTTAGAAGAGTTAATGAATGGGCCTTGTATAATGAAATGGAATTTGGTATCCAGAAATGTTCAACGATGGTGATTCGTCCTGAATCAATAGAAAATCAGATCAAGAGAGATCCAACATTTTACTTAGCAGGACAACCCATTCCAACTACTGATTGCTATACTTATCTTGGTGTTCCATTTGATAAGAATTTGTCCCTTAAACCAGTAATTAAAGCTCTTAATAACAAGGTTTTGAAAGGACTTTTCTCAGTCAGTAAATTCTTAAGAAATCATAATATTCCTATTCCTTTCAAAAAACTAGTACTTAACTCACAAGTGATTAGCAGAGTTTCATACTTTGCACCATTACTTGGATCCAACAAAGCTAGGTCTAGGATTGCTCAGAAGCATGTTAACAAAGGAATACGATGGGTTGCCGGAGTTCATAAAGCCGTATCGTTTATATCTTTATACTCTATCTCAAAAGATTTGAATATTCCTCCATTGTCAGCCAAATGTGCGTTAGCTCAGGTTAGATGTTTTAACAAATGGAAAAACTCGAATTGTATTATCTCACACCTTGTCAATTACATTCCTAAATTTAGAAAATACACGTGGTGCAAATCAAGTAGGACACTTGATAAAAAACTAAAGAAACATGGAGATATTAAAGCAGTTAAAAACTTTTATTGGAAAGATCTCAAAAGGAATTCAATCAAAGCGCAATATTATGATGATAATAAATTTAGTGAAACTAAAGATTTTATTAAATTATGTTATGAATACCCAGAGTTTGCCTATGGCTTCTACTGGCTATTGAAAGCAAGAAGCGGATACAAGTTGGATGCTAGAGTTGCCAAAGCTGCTAAATTTGTTGATCCAGTTTGTCCTAACTACTGTCCATGTTGCAAGTGTGGAGATCAAAGTTTTAAACATTGGTTATTAGATTGTCCAACATTTAGAGATATCCGTATTAAGCATTATGATTCCATAGTCCAGCTATTAAATTTTTTCAGTAAACGTAATTCCAACAATCCTATCAATAATAATGAAAATGTTAATATCAGTAGAGATAGCAATAGTATTAATAGTAATAGTAGCAATAGTAGTAATAATAATAACAATAGTAGTAGTAGAAATAATAATATTAGTAATGATAATAGTGAAGATAATAATTCTAATTTAGATAGTAATTTAGTTAATGATAGTAATAGTTCTAATAATCCGGTGAATATTAATGTGTATGATTATTCTAGTGTGTGCAGTAAAATATTTAAATTCCTTCTTGGGGGAAGAAGTTTTAACAATATTAATTACAATTCAAGGGAATGGAAAGAACTTTGTAAGCGTCAGATTCAATCTGGTACTAATGAAGGAACACCATTCTTGACGGTAACCGCGGAACTTCTAACCAAAATCATGCCTTTTGCTATTGGCTAGCAATGGTCAATGTTCAAAAGGTTTGAAGCAACATCCAAGAGCGTCAATGCTGAAGAAACAGTAAGACAGGCCAGGAGGGCCAGCGCAACCAATGGAGATCATAATTTTGTTCCATGACAAAATTTTGATCTTTGGCTCGGTGTCCCATTGGAAGTCAAATACAATTATTATACTTTAGTATGATAGTGGCTTTCTTACTTTAATTAAAATTACTAGAATACATTATACCCAATTTTTATTCATTTGTGTTTATTTAAACATATTTTATTTTTATTTTTATTTTTAATTTTTTATGTAACATGTATTATAATTTTAATTAAATTAATAATAAAGTTTAAAATATTTGATCCTAAAAAAAAAAAAGACCTAATCGAGAGCGCCGACGTCTCATCGATATTTATAAGATAGACTAATTAAATATTAATTATAGTTTTGTCTCCTGTAAATTCTTAATTTTGAGAATATTTTTTATTTAGAATACGATCGTATGAACAATTTAATTGAAAGGAGTATAATAAAAATGTCTATACTTTTAAATATTATTTTTAAGGTGGGTGGGAAATTTACTGTAAGTTTAGAAAATATATATATTGTTGCTTTGACTTTTTTGCAGATGATATACTTATTTTATCACCAAGAACATATATATAAAGTTAAATGAAGATAATAAATAAGCTGTCCATAATAAAATTTATATTTAATACCAATAGATGTTTAACAAAAATAGTATTTATTTTTGTAAGTACAATTATCCTAAAGCCAGTAATATTCAACATTTTATATATCTAAAGTATATTTAAATTAAATATAATTAAGATTTTAAATATTAATCGAAATGAAATTAAATTCTATTACAAATTTATATGGTTTATTTAATCTAGTAAATATAATTAAAAAGATATAAAATTAATTTTTCAGATGCTATTAATAATTTGATAAAAAATTTTACGGATATTAGAAATAATAATTATAATAAAAGAAATAAAGAATCCTCAAGTATTTTTCTTATAGATACTTATGTATCTTTCTGGAGAAATTAAAAAACAAGAAATCAATATATTTTCTTGGGTACAAAAATAAGAATATTTTAATGGTTAAGTTTTGTAAAAAAAAAAAAAAAAAATTAAAAAATTTTGCAATTAAAATATATAATTTATATTATTGTTATTATATAAATCTTATTTATTAAGAATTAATATTTATTAAATATATTAATCCTTCTTAATTACATATTTAAAACATTATTTAAGTTTTATCATTAAAAAAAAAAAAAAAATAGAAATAAAATACTATTAAGTAATATTCTAATTTCTTATGTTTTATTTATTACTTTTAATATAAATTATTCTTAAATAAATATATTAAAGTTTTAATGTTTTAAAAATATTCATTTTGTTTTAACAAATTAGCGAACTGGTTATGATACAAATTTCAAAAAGTTTATGGTAAATTAAACTGTTTTTTTTTTTTTCTTATCCTAATTATAATTTATTATTGAAATTATAATTATTTTAGGTATTTAATAAAAAAAAGAAACCTAGTATATCCATAATATATTATAGGAATAAATAATTTTTTTTTCTTCAAGTTTTCAAGTTTTATTAAAAAAAAAAAAAATTTCCTATTTATTTAACATTTATTAATAATTAAAGTTTAAAAGCTATATTAAATTTTATATCTTTAATAGTTAAGAAATATTACACAAAATTATATACAAAATAGGTAAATGTAACAAAAAAGAAAAATATTTATATAAAAGTTTTTTTCTTTTTTAAAGTATTATTGTATTATTATTATCATTAAAAAAAAATAATGATAATTTTAAATTATGCCAATAGATACAAATACTTGTACACATTACAAAAGATACCCGTACATTATATATTTTATTTTTCAAAATTAAATTTATATTATTTTTTTTTTAGTGTTGGTTTTATTTTTCAAATTTTAATAGTTATTTTTCATTATAATAGTTATTGATTATTAAAACTTTATTATTATTTAAAATATAATTGTGAAACAATATATATTTTGTATTATTATATTAAATAAAACTTTGTGGTGAATATTAAATTATCATTAAATAATTATTATAAATTCCAATTTTTTATTTCGATAATTTAAAAACATTTCAAATAGATCTGATATAAATTACATGTTTCTTTTTTTTTCTTTTATTATAACATTTCATTAATGTTTAATTAATATTAAAATATATAAAATTAATACAATAACAGTTAACTGATAGAAATTATAAGTTTTTTTATTCTTCTAAAAAAAAAGTATGAATAATTAATATGGGAATGAACATTAATTGAAATTATAAAATATTATTATTGTATTGCCCAATAAGATAAAACAAAATTAGATGGATTGTCCTTTTCATATCAAACTTTATTTCTATTTAAAATCTCAAAATTACAATTATACCATATAGAATAATAATAAAAAATAAAATTGATTATCACTTTTTGAAAATACAATTTTAAGAATATCATTTTTCACTATCGCATTATTATGTATAAATAATTTATGTTATTATATATTATAATAAATAAATACTACTAAATTAACCATATACACTATATATTTTTATTAATATTAATGATTTTATAATGATTAAATATTAATAAAGTATATATATCAAAAATGATAGTATTAGTTTTAAGTATTTTTTTTTTCATCCAAGATATAAAGTTTAATTTTATTTTATTAAAAAACTTCATATTAATATATTTTTAATTAAATATAAATTAAAAACTTCAGAAATAATAGTTAATGTTTCCCTTTTAATTAAATTTTAATTAAAAAATTTCCATAAATAATAATATTTAGAATTTATACAAATAATTTTTAAAAACTCATAATTTAATGTTTATTTATTCACTAATATTTAATATTAGTATTGATTTGAGGAATAATAATAGAAATAAAAATATAATAGTTATACCACTACTACTAATAATGATAATAAGATAAAACCATAAAAAAATATAAAAAATATATAAATTATTAAAATTTTTAAGATTTATAAAAGTTTTATAATTTTTATTATATTTGCTAAAAGTTATTATTATCAATAATTATTATAATTAGAAATTAGTATTATAATATTTGCATAATAATAAAAAAGAAAGTTACTATAATACTAAAAAAAATGTTTTATTTTATATTTTTTTAGGCAAAACATTAATATTATCTATTTTAAAATATAATAAAAATTCAAAATTTTATTGGTTTTTGCTTTATTAGTAGTTGCATCTAAAAAATTTAAACTTTTAATACTTATAATTTTAAGTTTACCACATAATATCGAGAAATTTAAAGATAAAAATAGTTATTTTAATTTCTACTTTAATTTCTATAAAATGATTCTATTTGTTAAAGGAAAAAAAGTCTCGTATATTGTTGGTAATGATTTATTAATATTAACATTATTGGTATATAAAGTTATTTTAATTTTTAGTTTTTATTAAATTACTGGTTTTTTATATATATATATATTGATTATTATTATGCCTTTTTATTTGTTATTTTATTATTATTATACCTACTTTTTTTTAAAAGGTTACTTTTTAATATTAATATTATTATTTTTAAAAATCTAAAATATTATGAAAATTTTTAAAACTTTATTATTAAGTTTTTTTATTGAATATTTTAGATCATAATGATTTCTTAATATTATTATTTTTTGTACTACCAATTTTGCTTTTTAGTATAAAAAGAATGTTTTTGAACTTTTTTTGCATCTCATTACTAATAAAAAGTATATAATTAATTTTTATTTAATTTCTTTTATAATAAAAAGAAAAAAAAAAGAGTAATATTATTATTATTACTCTTTTGTAAATTTGTAATATATATAAAAAAAATAATATTTTTTAAATAATTTTTTTATTTAAGATAGAAAAATTAATATTACAGAAAATAAATATTTAAAAATTAATAATTTATTAGATAATATAAGTAAATTAATTAAAAATGAAGGCATTTTTATTTATCCCATTTTTAGGTAAATAACAATATATATTTTTTTTTCTTTGTTATATGTTATATATTTTCATTTCAAAAATAACATTATTAATATAATTCATTTTTAATATAATTGTAGTATCCACTGTATTAGGTGGTTTCTTAAGTGGTTTAGACAGAACATTTGATGAAGTTGAATCAAAAATAATTGACTTATATGTCACTTTACCAACAAGTCAAGTTAATAGTTTAATATCTATGACTCAAATTTCTCAATCTAAAGTTCAAAGTGTTGGAGCTAACAATATTCCTGATTTTTCATATGATGATGCTACCATCGTTGTAAAATGGAATGGGTATATATATTATGATCATAAATTTATTCTTGAAAATAAATTAAAAGTATTTTTAATACTTATACTTTTTTTTTTTTTAAAAAATAATAAATATAAATAATTTAATGATAGAAATTCTAAAACCTTTGATAAAGTAACTTTTAAAACTGGTGGTATGTATGGCCGTTCCTATGATAAAGTTGGATTTAATCTTAAATTCGATAAGAAATTCTTAGGTCGTAAAAGTTTCAAGCTTAGACCAGATAGTGGTGATGCTAGTAAAATCCGTTCCAAACTTTGTTGTGATATCGTTAACAGATTAGGTTTACCATCTATTCAAGGAACTTATGCTAGACTTTACATGAACAATGAATTCTGGGGTTTATACGTTTTTATGGATTCTCTTAAAACATCATGGATTAAGAATACTTTCAATCCATCTGAAAAAGAAGTTACTACTTTATATCAATGTAAGAATGGTGGTTTTAATTTTAGATCTTCTTCTTCTTATGCCTGTATTAATGCTAATGATGATTATCCAGATATGACTGAATTCAAGAAATTTATTAATGACGTAAACAATGCTAAATCAGTTTCTGAAATTGAAAAAATTATGGATGTTGATGGTTTCTTAAAACACTTAGCTTTTGAATGGTTAATTGGTTCTTTTGATCATTTCTTATATTACGGTCATAACTTTGTTTGGTACAAGAGAGAAAGTGATGGTAAATGGGTTGTTATATACTACGATTTTGATAATACTTTTGGTAATGGTGTAAGCTCTTCTTTATGGTCTAATAAGGGTTTGAATCAAGATGGTACTGGTGCTAATCGTGGTAATCAACCTGTCAATTATACTTTTGCTGACTGGGAAAACAATATTCCAATTCTTAAAACTTTAGTTTACCAAAATAAAACTAAATTTAAGCAAATTGTTCGTGACGTTTTAGTTCAAGCTTTCAATCCTACCCTCTTAAATTCTCGTATTAATGAAATTAAACAATTTATTTCTCCATACGTCAAAGAAGATTTTACTCCAAACTCAAATGGAAAATACCCAGGAAGAATCAATAACTCTGGTTCTAAGACTTCTACTTCTTACAGTTATTTCGAATATAATATTGAAAACAGTCTTAAGACTTGGATCAAAACAAAGTTTGAAGTTGCTTGTTCAAACTATGGTTTTAGTCAAAGCGAAATTTTAGCTGAATCTTCAAAGTTCACTCCAAAACCATACAACTATGGATCTAGTTCTTCATCTACCGAACAACCAAAAACTACTACTACCAAATCATCCACTTCAACCACCCAATCAACTAGTTCTGGAAAGAGATACGATATTATCAAGGAAGGATCCTCAAAGATTTCTGTTGAATGGGAAGATTGGTCATGGGGTGTTGAAAGTAGTAGATTCAATTCAAAGGGTGAAATGGCTAATAATATTGTTGCTGGTAAGTGGGGAGGTGTTTCCTTTAAGAGAAATGACGGTGCTCAATTAGGTTCTGGTACTTTACACTTTATGGCTAGAACTAATGATACCTCTGCTACCCTTCAAGTCTTATTACATCTTAGTGAAGTTGACGAATATGTTAGTGCAGGTAATGTTAAGAGTACTTCAACTTCTAAATTAACAGAATTCAATGTTGCTATTGAAGAACCATCTGCTGGTAAATATGATAGAATTACAATTCAAGATGCCAATAATAAGGGTCTTATATTATATCTTAACGACGTTTACTTTATTGATGGTGCTTCCACTACAACTACTACAACAACTATTAAGACAACAACTACCACAACTGTTAAGAAGACAACCACTACTACAACTACTGTTAAGCCAACTACTACAACAACAACTGTCAAATCAACTACTACCACAACTGTAAAACCAACTACTACAACTACTACTAAAAAGACTACCACTACTACTAATACTCCAGAACCAACCAGTACTGGAAAGAGATACGATATTATCAAGGAAGGATCCTCAAAGATTTCTGTTGAATGGGAAGATTGGTCATGGGGTGTTGAAAGTAGTAGATTCAATTCAAAGGGTGAAATGGTTAATAATATTGTTGCTGGTAAGTGGGGAGGTGTTTCCTTTAAGAGAAATGACGGTGCTCAATTAGGTTCTGGTACTTTACATTTTATGGCTAGAACTAATGATACCTCTGCTACCCTTCAAGTCTTATTACATCTTAGTGAAGTTGACGAATATGTTAGTGCAGGTAATGTTAAGAGTACTTCAACTTCTAAATTAACAGAATTCAATGTTGCTATTGAAGAACCATCTGCTGGTAAATATGATAGAATTACAATTCAAGATGCCAATAATAAGGGTCTTATATTATATCTTAACGATGTTTACTTTATTGATGGTGCTTCCACTACAACAACTACCACCATTAAGAAAACTACTACTGTTAAAACTACAACTACTGTTAAGACTACAACTACAATTAAGGCCACAACCACTACTGCTAATTCAAAGCCAACCAATGGTTGTACTGAAATTACTAAAGGTTATTATCCATGTGGTGGTTTACTTTATCCAGATGCTTCTCCATGTTGTGAAGAAGGTTTCAAATGTGAAGTAGTCAATGAATATTTCTCAATGTGTTCATTAATCATTTAAACGAAAGAAATCATAATAGAAAATTAATGAAAAACTAATCATTTATATAGAAGTAAATATAACTGGCTTATATAAATATATAAATGAATTATCTTTTTATTTAATTGTTACTTTTATTTTTATTTAAACATATAAATAATCATATAAATAATATAAATGATATAAATAATAATAATATAAATAATAATATAAATAACAATAACAATATACTTATTGATATAATTAATAATATAATTAAAAATATAATTAAAAATATAATTAATAATAATAATTATAATTATTATAATGATAATTAAACGTATATAATAATATAATATATAAAATATATTTAGTAGTCATTATTAATTACATAAATAAATATCTATTAGTAAATATGTATAAAAAATTATCAAAAAGAATATTAATAAAATAAAGCATAAAAAACATAAAAAAAAAATATATAATAAAATAAATTAAGAAAATTTTAAAAACTCTAAAAAACTGTGAAATTAATTTTTTTATAGCCATATGAAATGCTTATTTTTGGTGTTAATAAAATGCTACTATCGCTATTAAATTTATCAACTTTAAAGATGGTATAATGTGAAATATTTACAGATTTTTTATGTTGAAATTTATTTTTATTTATTTAATATTTTTATTTTTTATTAATTTAATATATTTTTAAATGTTATTATGTACAAGGTCATCATCCTTGTATATCCCTCTTGGAGGATACTTAAAAAAGATGCTTAGAAGAGTTAATGAATGGGCCTTGTATAATGAAATGGAATTTGGTATCCAGAAATGTTCAACGATGGTGATTCGTCCTGAATCAATAGAAAATCAGAACAAGAGAGATCCAACATTTTACTTAGCAGGACAACCCATTCCAACTACTGATTGTTATACTTATCTTGGTGTTCCATTTGATAAGAATCTGTCCCTTAAACCAGTTATTAAAGCTCTTAATAACAAGGTTTTGAAAGGACTTTTCTCAGTCAGTAAATTCTTAAGAAATCCTAATATTCCTATTCCTTTCAAAAAGCTAGTACTTAACTCACAAGTGATTAGCAGAGTTTCATACTTTGCACCATTACTTGGATCCAACAAAACTAGGTCTAGGATTGCTCAGAAGCATGTTAACAAAGGAATACGATGGGTTGCCGGAGTTCATAAAGCCGTATCGTTTATATCTTTATACTCTATCTCAAAAGATTTGAATATTCCTCCATTGTCAGCCAAATGTGCGTTAGCTCAGGTTAGATGTTTTAACAAATGGAAAAACTCGAATTGTATTATCTCACACCTTGTCAATTACATTCCTAAATTTAGAAAATACACGTGGTGCAAATCAAGTAGGACACTTGATAAAAAACTAAAGAAACATGGAGATGTTAAAGCAATTAAAAACTTTTATTGGAAAGATCTCAAAGGGAATTCAATCAAAGCGCAATATTATGATGATAATAAATTTAGTGAAACTAAAGATTTTATTAAATTATGTTATGAATACCCAGAGTTTGCCTATGGCTTCTACTGGCTATTGAAAGCAAGAAGCGGATACAAGTTGGATGCTAGAGTTGCCAAAGCTGCTAAATTTGTTGATCCAGTTTGTCCTAACTACTGTCCATGTTGCAAGTGTGGTGTTCAAAGTATTAAACATTGGTTATTAGATTGTCCAACATTTAGAGATATCCGTATTAAGCATTATGATTCCATAGTCCAGCTACTAAATTTTTTCAGTCAACGTATTTCCAATAGTCCTATCAATAATAATGAAAATGTTAATATCAGTAGAGATAGCAATAACAGTAATAGTAATAGTAACAATAGTAGTAATAACAATAGTAGTAATAGAAATAATAATATTAGTAATGATAGCAATAGTGAAGATAATAATTCTAATTTAGATAGTAATTTAGTTAATGATAGTAATAGTTCTAATAATCCGGTGAATATTAATGTGTATGATTATTCTAGTGTGTGCAGTAAAATATTTAAATTCCTTCTTGGGGGAAGAAGTTTTAACAATATTAATTACAATTCAAGGGAATGGAAAGAACTTTGTAAGCGTCAGATTCAATCTGGTACTAACGAAGGAACACCATTCTTGACGGTAACCGCGGAACTTCTAACCAAAATCATGCCTTTTGCTATTGGCTAGCAATGGTCAATGTTCAAAAGGTTTGAAGCAACATCCAAGAGCGTCAATGCTGAAGAAACAGTAAGACAGGCCAGGAGGGCCAGCGCAACCAATGGAGATCATAATTTTGTTCCATGACAAAATTTTGATCTTTGGCTCGGTGTCCCATTGGAAGTCAAATACAATTATTATACTTTAGTATGATAGTGGCTTTCTTACTTTAATTAAAATTACTAGAATACATTATACCCAATTTTTATTCATTTGTGTTTATTTAAACATATTTTATTTTTATTTTTATTTTTAATTTTTTATGTAACATGTATTATAATTTTAATTAAATTAATAATAAAGTTTAAAATATTTGATGCCATTAAAAAAAAAAAAAAAATCATCCTTGTATTTCATACTATCCCAGAAAAATAATTCCTTTTTTAAAAAAAGTTATAAAATTTAATCCATAAATATATGATTTTTCAACATAACAAAAAATATATTAAAATTTTAGAAATATTATATTTATTAATTTTTTTTTTTTTTTTTTTTTAATATTATATTTATTAATATTTTTTTTTCAAGAATGATAGTTATGTGAATAAATAAATGAGTACAATAAATTATTGAAATATTATAAAATACAGAAAAACTATTATTGTAATGTGATTCAATTATATAAAAGAAAATGAATAATAACAAAGAAAAATAATTAAAAAATAATTTTTATATTAAAAGGATATTGATAATAAACTATTTTTATAATAGAGGTTATTTTTTAATAATAATAATAAAAAAGTTTCATCTTATTTTATTTCGTAAAGTTTAGTTTTGAAGTTTTCAATCATTTTAATAATAATATTATGTTGATAATCATTATAGTAAGAATCACGTATTTGTATTAATTTTAATTCATTCAAAAAGTATTCTAAAAAGTTTGTAAATACAGTTTTGTGAATAAAAGGTGGAGATAAGCTAGGATTTTTATTGGAAGTTATCCTTGAGTAATAATTAGCCCAAAGCTGATCAATATGATTCATTATAAATTTTGAATAAGGTTCTATTTCTGATCCCAATTCATTTTTAATAACCGATAGTTCGAATAAACTTGACAAGAATCGTTTGAAAAAGAAAAATTTTAGAAGAACTATAAAATATTTATTTTCTATTTCGATATAATTTATTCTTTTATTTGACTCTTCTTTCTAACTTTGTAATAATAGCTATAATGTTCGGTATTGGTATTATGATTCAAGTTTTTGTATTTCATTAGAAGCATTGGTTTAACAAAGGATTCATCCTTTGAAAATATTACTTTTGCCTTTCCTGGTTGACCTTGTCTACCAGCTCTGCCAATACCTTGATATTCTATTCTTGAATTTTGTGGAAAGAAACCTAAGATGACGTATAAACCACCAACTTGTAATGCTTCTTTACTTAGTATAATATCTGTTCCTCGACCTGCAGCATTTGTAGAAACTAATATATTTCCAATATTTCCAGACTTTTCTAGTATATACTCTTCTTTCTCTTTCTGAGCATCATTTAATACTAAATTACCAATCCCTAGTCGATTTAATTTCATTGAAAATTCTATGCTTTCATGAATATTTTCTAATAGAATTAACATTGGTTGCTTCAATGTATTATTTCTAATCAATTTAATAATTCTCTGATATTTTTGTTCCTTTGTCTGATAAATTTCTGGTTCTTCTATGATCAATTTTTCTTTAAAATTTCTTGGTAGATTATATAACTCAACATCATATAGTTTACTAATCTCTCTTTTTTCTATCTCTTCCCCAATTGTGCCAGTTAATCTAAATATGGTTTGATAGTTTTGGAAATAAATTGGATGTGAAATAGATCCAATGACGGAAGTTTCTTCCTCAGGAGTTAATCCTTCTTTAATTACAACAAATTCATGAATACTTCTATTCCATTTAGAGCCATATTGAATTCTACCAGTATTACTCGATATAATCTGAATTTCTTTTTTTTTGTAATTCTTCATTAAATCCAATAATATAATCTTCATTTAGTTTTTTATTCATGGCTATTTTTACAGCATTGATCCATTCGTTAATCTTTTCATCTTTAATTTGGTGCAATTGTTCCCGATGAATTCCATCTTCGAACGTACTTAATATTTTTCTAATGGTAGGGACATTTGGATTCATTGCGGTTTTTACATAATCAAATATTGGACCGTAAACCCAATTATAGTGATATTGAGAATTATAAGCGATGTTAGCACTATTTAATGATGTATCTATAAAAAGATTATCACACTCATCCACAATAGCAACGTGATATTTTCTTTCTACTAATTCATTTTTGCCTAATGGTTGTGTCCTATTTTTATTTTGAATAAATAGTCCTTCTCTTAGTAGGGTAAATTCAAAATCTGTATTTGTTCCATATAAAATTATACCATTGTAATCTTCTTTTATTAGATATTGTTTTGCTAAGTTACTGGAAGAAACACCAAAAAGAGAAAATAATTTTTTGAATTTAATTTGATCTCTTTTAGCAAGATAATGAGTGGATGTTATAACATCTACAAAATAACCCATTAATGCATTAGACAATGCAAGTATGGCTATAATCATACTTTTTCCTTCTCCAGTTTTAATTTGGGCAATTCTTCCATGATTTGTTTTCTTTTTATAGTGAATTAAAAATGATGCAATAGCTAATATTTGAATTAAATATGGAGTATAATTCAAGGTTTCTTCAAATCCTCTCGAAATAATAGCTAATAATTTTGCTATATTTTTCAATGTTGGATTATATTTAAATTCTTGTCCTATTTGCCTACCTAATTCACTAAAGTTTTTACATGTATTGTATTCGGTGTAGTAGGTATTGAAATGGAGGGCAATTTCTTTTAACATAAACTTATCATTAAATTCAATTTTATCAAGTAGACTATCCAATTTATCGACATAGTTATAAAAATTAAATTCAGGTAATTTATTAAGTTTATTGAATTTTATAATAATATTGCTAATGCTTTCTGATTTGGTATTTAATATCTTTGTTGCCATTTTAATATCTCTAAATTTTATAATGTAGAGTTCAGTAGCCTTGACCAAGGATAAGAATTCTTTTGAAATAGTAGAGTTTTTATCGAGTAATTTTTTCATCGACTCAAATATATCTATTTTTTCACCCACAGTTAATTGTTCAGAGTTTTTGATGTACTGGTCACATTCTAAAGCTATATTTAAGGATTCAGAACCGATATTTTTGTTAGATAATACTTTTTGGATGAAACAATCAATAGGTAATAAAGAGTCAATACTTTTATGAATAATAGGATATTTTTCTAGATAGTCATTGATTTCTTCTTCATCAAGCAATGGTGGAATAAAATGAGCATATTTAATATGAATATATTTCATACTACTTTTCTTTTTGCAAATTTTTAAAAGATTATTAATGAAGGAATAAGCAGAAATATTAAACCGTATGGATTTAAGATTTTTAAAGATTGGATAAGGATCACATTCAATAATTAACCTAAACCCCTTAATAGTAGAAATTAAATCACGAATTTCAATCTTTGTCTTTGATTCAAAAGCGGAAAGGATTATTGCTCGAATAATTCGAACAAAGTCAAAAGTATTTTTACAATCATTACATAATAAGAATAGGTTATTCATTTCATTTAATATTACTTCAACATACTCAGGGTCTACTTTATATAATATAAAATTTAGAAATAGATCACAAATTTCAATGACATATTTGTTATTATTAATATTGGCTATGGTGGTGAAAAATTTATCAATGAAATCATTTCTGTTAAACGCATTCCATTTAATAAAAGCCAACAATGCATTAAGATTTCCGATTAGGGAATGATATTGAATATATAGGTCTTTAGTGAAATATTTTGAAACATATATCATTGCTAAGGATGAATTAAATTCTTCAAATGTATCCGTGTTGTGGATTTTTTGATTTTCCAATTCTTCCTGTTGTGAACTGTTGTTCATTTGGGTTTCGGGTGATACCTTATCTTTTATATCCATGATTTTTTCTTCTATAGGTTTTTTCTTATTATAAATAATGTCATAATATTTTTTTCTAACTCTTGATTTGATAGCATTTTCATTATTATAATAGGTGATGAATTGATTCAATTCAAGAGATATTTCAGAGATGCTTCTATTTTTTATATCATTCAGAGATAAATTATGGTATTCCATAAAAAGTTGGGCTATTTCAAATTGATTAGATTTTATGGAAAGTTGGAGGGGCGTAAGATTATTATTGTTTTTAATACGTATTTCATCGGTAGTATCAAGAGAGGATAGGAATAGAGCAATCATTGAAAATAAACCAAATTCCGAAGCAATATGTAATGGTGTATTTCCTTCCTTATTTTTAGTTGTAAGTAATTTAAAACTAAATTCTCCATTTATTTTTGATAATATTTCACTGGCACAAGATACACTGTTAGAATAACAACATAGGTGTAAAACGTTATTTCTATACTTATTTTGGGATAATAATTCTATATCAGAAAAAAGAAATAAATTAATCATACTAGGCTGATTATTGATACAACTTATCATTAGTATATTATTCATAGTTTCATCGGAAAAACTATTTAGTTCATAGATAGAGTAAAGATCAATATAAGATTTTACATAGAATTCAGCATTTGGATTTTTAATTAATGCCAATAAATGGGATACACTGTAACGATTTCGTAAAACAAAAGGTGAGTCCATTAAATAGGCAAGTAATTTTTTATTACCATATTCAAGGCCAATGGATATGGCATCACTGTTGTTTGAATCTTTAAGATATGGATCGGCTCCATATTGCAATAATAATTTAAAAATTTCAGTAGCGGAACATTTTGCAGCACAATGAATTGGAGTGGAATAAGAATTGAAACGTTTTTTGAGGGAAGGTTCTTCTTTTGGAATAATTTGTAGATTGACATCATAATTTAAATATTCAATTAAATATCTTACAGTATTTATTTTATTGGCGTAGCAAGCCTCGTGTAATGAAGAGGTGCTAATGGAATACTTTTCTATTAATTCTGGTGGATAAAATAGAGACATTAAAAACAAACCAGTATTACATCCAATTCTTGCGGCTAATAAATAAGGCGTTTCTAATTTTCGATTTTGAAGTAAAATATAAGAAGGCCTTTCTGATATTACCTTTAATACTATATCATAAAATATATTTATTTCAGAATCGTATTTATCACTTGACAATGGTTCCTTAAAAAGTAAGTGTAAATAGGAATCACCCTCTTTATTACGCTTTTCAAAATCAATATTAAAGGAATTAATTATTTCATTAGCCAAACCAAAGTTTTTATTTTTAATAAGGTTCATTACTAAAGTTTCACCTTCAATATTTTGTTGATTAATATTTAATAATTTGAGATGCTTTTTAAATACTTTATTAAAAGTTGCATTACGGTTTTTTGATAGGATATAAAAAATATTTTCGTTGTTATCGCTAAAATAGTCATAAACATAATCATATTTTTCTAAGACATCATTAATATCAAAGTCATTGCTTATATTTGTAAAAAGTACCTCATGAAAATTCTGAATAATCCTGTCCAGAGCTAATAAAATATAATTAGCTTTTATTTTATTACCAACGTTTAAATGATCAAAATAATCAAAAATTAGAGTTAAACTATTTTTAAAATCGAGAGAAAAGTGTATATAATCAAAGGGATAGTATTGATTTTCATCTTTAATAAAAAAGTAGTTTGCATAGTCATCAGGTAATGATTTCATAGCCCACAAATTATTACTTTTAATAATAAGATGTGGTAAAAAGGTTTTTTCTTTTGTTAATTCAGACAATCCAATATTTATTAACTTTAATAAATTAGTTAATCGAGAATGTTTTATCGATTCATTAAACCTTTCATTTTCTGATAATAAATTTTCAATAGATGCTAGTGTTTCGCGATAATGTTGATACTGATTACTGTTAAGAAGAGAAGGGTAAAATTCTGATAGTACGTAAAGGTTATCTTTTCTTGACATTCCTAAATTTTCTAGAATTTCTAAATCCTTTGAGGATAGTTTTTTATGATGTAGTATGAGCATTTTTTTGAATACCCCTGGACGACAGAATTTAATTGCTGTATATAAATCAATTGTGGATAAATCAATACATTTAAACATTTTCAAAATGATTTCAAAGGACACTAATGTTAAACGAGGTGTTTTACATAAAGGAAGAATGGAGAGACGGAAAGATTTGAATTTTTGTAATTCTAAAATATCACATAAAATACCCAAGGATTCCATTTTTTCATTGATAGCAGCTTTACAAATAAGATGGTTTAATATTTTGTACACTTTTTCATCTGCTTTTTGAATGGTTGTGAATATTACCTTTAACATTTTATCATCGTTTGATTCAATGCAACAATCAAAAATGGTATTTCCGTTATAAACCTTGTTATTATGTGTGAATAAATCACATCCATAGCCTAGAGCTTCCTTAATCCAATCGCATAAATTATTTTTTCCAATAAAGGTCATGATAGGATATTCCTTAAGATCTATTAATTGAGACAAGTATTTAATGGATTCCTTTTTCCTTCCTTTACATGCAGTTTCAATAAGTTCAATACAATTATTAAAGGATTTTAATGGAAGTTCTTCATCCAAATTTGGGATCACTTTTTCAATTTCATTAAGGTTTCCATCACTAAAAAGTTTGACCAAATATTTTAATTTATTTTTGTCACCGTCATGATGAGAGTGTACAGAGAGTAAGGTATGTTTTAATTTTTCAAGTAATTTTATATTCCTATTTAATTTATAAAGTTGTTGATAACAATCTATTCTACCCGAATATAACGCCATATCAAGACAGTCGTGATTATAACAATCTTTTGTTAAGGCATTAGCATTATTTCTTAATAATATTTTAGTACATAAAATGGAGTGACTGGAAGAAAGGCAAAGTGGAGTTTTACCATCTGATCTTTTAACATTAATATAAGGTTTGGCTAAATCAAGATTTAAAATCTCTTTTAGTGTTTCAGCGTTTGATTTTAGACAAACTAAATGTAAGGGTGTATTTCCATCTTTTTTATCTTTGGCATCAATCTTACTATTTTGTAGTATGAGCCTTTTAGCAATAGTAGGTATATTATATTCACATGCATAATGTAAAGCTGTCTTTTTCAATTCATTAGTATAATTTATATCACCTATTTTTTCAGGGTAATCTAATAATAAATGAATCATACATTCATCTTTATTTAATATAGCCATTAATAGCGGTGTAATAGCATTATGGGATGGTAAAGAGAAACGGGAATTCTTTAGTTTTATTAATTTTGAAACCACATCTACATTACCCGTAGTTACAGCTATTAATTCAGGAGTAATACCTGAATCTGATACAACATTTAAATCAGAGTCTGTTATTAATTGATCATAACCAAATAAAGCTTTGTAATGTCCTATAGAATATCCAGATAAATCCTTATCCTCAAGTTGCATATTTTCTTTTGATAGTAATGAATGAATAATTTTATTCTTTTTGACATCGTAGTTCGCTTTGACGAATTCGTCTAACGAATCTCCATGGACTGACGACTGAATTAGTTTTGAATTAATACAATAATAGTCTTTACTAGTAGTATTGTTTACTAGATGATAATAAGTAGAGTCGTCTAATTCTTTTTCGATGAACATCAAATTTTTATTCAATTGAACATGACATCCACCACGTATTTCTATTTTTGATATTTCATCAGAGGAAAGGTCAAAGCATAGGGATTGCAAATTTAATTTATATTTAAATTTAAGTTTATCTACATTTTCCTTATCTAATGCCTCGAGAACTGTTTTATTTGCTAAATTTGTTTTTAAATTTTGCATAGCATTTATTAAGTTAGTTTTATAGCAATTTATACTAGTAAATTTAAGTTTTTCATTCAGTTCCTTCTCCATGGAATTTATACTATCTTGATATGCCTTTTTATAATGATCTATAATCTCTTTTTCTCTGTTCATAATATTGTTTTTAACTTTTTCTGAATTCATTATTTCTTTCACTTGATGTAAACAATTACCATTGATACATAATTTTTCTATTTCATTTTTATAATTGCTTTTCATTTTGGCAATAGTTTCTGCTTTTATTTTTTCTAATTCATTTTTAAAACTAGTTATATTCTTATGGTAGTTTTCAATCAGTAAATCCGTCAACTTTTTTAATATTAAATCAAATTTATTTAATAAATTTGTAACATGTTTATTTAATTCTTTTAATGTAGTGGCAGTTTGGAGGATATCCTTTATGTCTTTACAAATCTTATTCATAGTTGTAATATGATATTCATCTATCAATAAATTAATAACATCATTTAATTCTATGCAGGCATTTAAAACTTTAGAACATACCAACAAATCTAAGCTTACTGAAAATTTTTTAATAACATCAAAAATAGATAAATCATAATCATTTGTGATATCCACAAGATAGGCATCTTTATCAAGTAATTTCTTTAATTTTTCATACATATAGATGACAATTTTTTTTTCAATAGCTTTACTATTTTTCTCCATTTCTTCTATATTATTAGGCTTTATGTCTGAAATATGGTAACTAACGATATGATTTAAGAAGTTCATTTGACCTTCTGAAAAAATATTTAATAATTCTTTCATGGTAACAGAATAGGTTAATTTTATTGTTTTTTTAATAGGCAATGGTGGGAATACATATGGAATATTCCTAATATATTTTTTATTTTTATGAAGGATAGAACAGGATAAATCGGGAAACATACCACAAGCCTGAACATTTGGTAAATTGTGTAAGCAAAAAGTTATAATATAAAGTAATTCAAAATACGGTTTAAAGTGAGGAATTGAATTCATTTTTTCTTTTACAAAAGTAGCCATGATTTTATGACTCCTTTCATTATCTGCGATTATATTTTGATTATCTTCATTTTTCATTAGGCTAGCTTTAAATTCCGGAGAAACATCTATGTCATATTCAACATCGTAATAACACTTTGGTAAAACAACATCTTTATTATAATATAAAGTTTTAATTTTTCCAATGATTCTAAATGCCGATAAAAATAGTTGTCTTTCACAGCCATGATCAGTTTTCATATCATTCAAAGATTGATAAATAATTTTATTCTTGTCACCGTATTGGGACAATAGATATTTTTTCATATTTATAAAATGGTGATCTAAATAAGTTTTATCGGTATTTTTAGTATTTTGCCATTCAAATATAAATTCTTCCTCAAAAAATCCACCATTAACATAACATTTAAGAAAATAGTCCAACATAGTTATTACATGTCCAACCAGTGTATGTTTATAATATTCGTCCATCACCGAGTATAATAGTCCCTCTTGATTAAAATGAAGTGAAATAAAAGGTAATTTTTTATCTACGAGATATCCTATAGATAATTCGTGCATGATAGTTGAAAAAACTTCTTCCATATTGTTAAATTTAACTCCTGGAATTAATAATTTATTGTTCAACAAATTTAAGATGTCATGTTCGGTAGTTTTTGAATATTTATTAAAGGCAATGTACAATTGATCATTGAAACAATATCGATTTTTAAACTCTGGTATTATTCTTGGTATGATAAATTCTACTCCACCTGTGTCTCCAGAAGCATTTAATCCAGCAGCACACATAGCGTTATAGCCAACATTGAACATACACATATCATAAAAAAAATCAATAATAAATTTTATAAATCTTAAACCAATATCACAGAAAACTATACTCATTAGATTGCTTAATATACGAGTCCATTTACCTCCACCAGGACCAGGTCCACCCTTAGGACCATCAGGACCATCAAAAATATTACCAATATACTTTCCAAATGTAAAGCCAATGTTGATAAAAAGAAAAGAAAATACTAATTCTCCAAAATCCATAATACCATCTTTGTACTTTTTTTTTTATAAAATTCAAAACTCCGTATAATACTCTAGTTGTTCTCCATAGTTTGCCAATAGCATTGTTATATTTTTCAAATATTAATCCAATTTTCTTTAATTTTTTTCTTTTAGATTTTCTCATAGGAAAAAAATAGTAAACATATTTATATTTTTTGTAATTTTTACCAGTCTTACCATTATTAGAAAAGCTAGTACCTTTTTTATGATTATGATATATTAGATTTATATCTTTCAGAATATTACCACAAAACCCAATAAATTCTGTAATATGACCGAAAAGATATTTGTTAGAAAGATATTTAAATGCTTCCAAGCCATCATTTTTATCAAAAGTATCCATTAATTAAACTTTTTTTTTAAAAAAAATCTCTTTAAAAAAAAATAAAAAATATTTTATTTAAATTCTTTTTTTTTTTTTTATTTCTAATAAAAACAATAAAATTTTTATTTATTTAAAAAATAAATTATTTATATTTTTCTATAATTTAAATAATAAGTAAATGGACGGATAAAAATATAGTAAAAAAAAAAAAATAAATAAAAAAAAAAATAAAAATAAGTAAATGGACGGATAAAATAAAACCTTTATTCTTTTAAAATATCTTATCAATTGAAAACTGATAGGATTACTTTTATAACTTTACATAAAATGATTTCAAATTAAAAATTTAGACATATATTTTATATTTTATATTTTATATTTTATTTCGGACATATTTAAGTATGAAACTATTATTTTTATATTATATATGCATAATAGATTCAGAAAAAAAAAATTTTTTTAAAAAAAAAGAATTAGAAATAAAATAAAATAAAATAAAATAAAATAAAATAAAATAAAATAAAATAAAATAAAATAAAATAAAATAAAATAAAATAAAATAATGTTTTATTATTATTATTATAACAAAAAAAACAAAAATAATATTTTATTTTATAAAATTATCATCATTCATATTGAATAATAATAATAATAATAATAATAATAATAATAATAATAAAAAATAAATCATTTTTTATTATAGAAATATTATTAAATAGGTATTTTAGAAAAAAAATCTTTTTCCATAATTTGCCTAGATTTTTTAATATTTTGTTTTAAAATTAATTTCTTCAGCTTCAGGATACAAACAAAGCAAAACCAAAAAAAAATTCTTTTTTTTTATAATAAAATTTTATATAATAAAATATATAATAATTTATAATTAGCTTTTACTAAAAAAAAATTTTTCTGTATTTTTCCAAAAGAGTAAGTTTTTTTTCTTAGTATTGTTACAAACTTTATTAAATAATAAAAATACTTTTTTTTTATTTTAATAAAAGTTTAAATATTATTAAAAACGTTATTTATTAAGTACCATTAAAATAAAAAAATTTTTTTAAACACATGTTGTAAAACAAGCATTAGCTATAGTTACCAAAAAAAAAAATAAGCATGGCTATAAGGTTTCATTGATGAAAAAATTAATAGAAAAACTTTACAAAGATAATTCTAGTAATATTAATAAAATTTTTTTAAAAAAATAGAATTTAAAGTTTGAACTAATAAAAGATAATGTTTAAAATTTTAATTTATAAAGTAATAAAATTATGATAGAATAAATTAATTTTTATCCAATAAACTTTTAAAATAAATAAATGGATGAATGAATAAATTATTAATAAATAAATATGAATGAATGAATTGTTTAATTAATAAATAAACGAGTAAATAAATAAATTAATTTATATATAGTTATTAATATGATTTCATCATGAATAATAATGAGTTTTAATGATGGATAAAATGATGCTGATGATGATGGTATTACTAGTATTTTTATACAATTAAAAAAACTAGTCATACCATCCATTCTCTTTCTATTTGTAAGAAGAAGAAGAGGGAGAATTAAAGGAATTTTTTTTTCATTCAGGAATTCATATAGCAAATAAAAAGGTTTTAATAAAATAGAAACAAAAAGGATTAAAACTAATATTTATAAATTATTTTTTTTTATAAAAAAAAACAACACACACAGTAATGAAACCTTTTTAACAATAAAATAAAATTTAAATTTATATCAAAATATAATTTTTTTTTATTTTGTTGGTTTTCTTATTTTTACAATTAAAAAGTATCAAAAAGATGTTTTTTTTTTAATAATTTTATTCTTTATATAAAGAATTTTATATTTTTATTTTCTATATTATAATATAAATAAATTAACTTAAATATAATTATTGATTCTAGTATTATCTATACATTTTTTTAAAAGATATTTATTTAATATAAATGGTTTTATTTTAAATAATAAAATAGTGTATTACTTTTAGTTTTGATTGTTGTTTTTTTTTTTTTTTTTAATGAAAATTTAGGTTTATTTTTTAATGAGCTTTCCTTTTTTTTTTTAATTTGTACTTAAAATTGGTTTTTTAGACTATATTTTCTAGTGGCTATTTGATCATTGTCATTACTATTTAAATGAATAGCATATTCATTTGAATTTAACCTATCATTTTTACCATTATGTAAGGTTGAAGCATTTTTTATTATATTATAGGAAAAGTTCATTTCTTCATCAAAATTATTTTGATTCATATTCATATTTTTTATACTGTCTTTTCTATTTTGATTTAAAATATTATTATAGTAAGAATTGGAAATACTTGTACTACTACTATTATTATTATACTTGTAAAGGGATGTTGATAATCCATTATAAGTTGGAACTGGATTTCCATGAATGGAAGTAATGGAATTGTATGAAGCAGTAGGATTAAAGGATGACATTCCTTTGTTATAGGATGATGTAATACTATGGGATGATATTTTATAATTTGAATCTTTACGTTTTACATAGAATTTTAATAATATTTGATCAATAAATATAATATAGTAGTTAAAACTTAATACAATATCTAAATAGGTTTGTAAAAGCGGTGCAATTCCATTACCAAATTGATCTCTATCAACATTTTTATTGAGTATATATTTATATATATGATACAAGATGATCATAGGAATAAGGAATAAAGATACAATAATTGAACAATAGATACGGTATTCTGAGGTCTGTTTAAATCTTTCCATAAAACTATTTTTTAACATCTTACTGTTATTCATATTTGTTCGATTAAAAAGATTTTTTCTCATGACATATAAAATAGTAATATCGTATATTATACTTCCAATAACAATTAATTGATAATCATCAAAACTTATTCTGAACATCTCCTTACTATACATCTTACTAAAGCAATAAATTTTTAAGGCATTGTAAATGAGGCAAGCAGCGTATACAAATTTTATAGATCTCTTATTTTTTATTACAGCTTTAGTTCTTAAAGTAGGATACCAATCACCAACCACACTATAAATAATCAAGAATGTATTGAATATTTTTTCTATTATTGAACCACCTGCTTGTGGTGGAGGAAGATAAGCAGAAAAATTAAATGTAACTTCTTTGACAGCTGTATATAGCAAAAAATTTATATAAAATACTATAATAAAAATACCCATGACTCTTTTCCATTTTTTATTTAAATAAAATACCAAAATAAACCATAATAAATAGGTATTACTTGTAAATAAAACCTTAATAATGTATTGCTCAATTGTCATTGGAAGGCTTTTTTTATTATTATCATGAAAACAATTTAGTATTCCATCAAGATTTTGAAAATAACATTTATTATCAAAAATTATTGGTGAGCCATTATCGTCCACACCTGGTGGAGGACAATCACCCATACCTGGAGGAGGACCCATGCCTGGAGGAGGACCATCACCCATACCTGGAGGAGGACCCATGCCTGGAGGAGGACCACCACCCATGAAATCACCCATTTCTATATTTCTATTTTATTATTATTATTACTTCTTTAATTTATTATTTTTTTTTATTTTAATACTTTATCTCTTTTATTTTATGTATATATATAAAAGTATAATCAAACTATTATTAATTTTCTTTTTTATTTAATAATTTTTTTTTTCAAAAAAAAAAGATATTTATTTCTTTATATATGAAAAAATATAATTTTTTTTTTATTTTTATACATATTTTTATGGTGGGTGGGTGGGTGGTGATTTCAGAGTTTCATTTTTTTTTCTTTTTTCTATCCTCCCCATCACAATATTAAAAAAAAAAAAAGTTTATTTTTTATATTTAATTGTAACATTAAAAATTTTAAAAAAAACAAGTAATATAAAACAATTTAAAAATAAAATTTAAATATATATTATCCATTCTAAAACAAATCAATATAAATATAATTATATTAAATATAATATATTAATTGCTATAGCATTACATTGCATTGTTCTAATTTAAAATCTTTTAAAATACTTTTATTTTCGGGTTTTTATTAACAACATAAATGAATTTATTATTTTATAATAAAGCTTAGATTAATATAATATTATAAAAGTTATTTTATACCTATTTTTTGAATTTTTTTTTTTATGATAGTTCAATGAAATATTATTAATTATACTTTTTAAAAAGTTCTGGATTTAATTTAATTTTAACGCAAAGCGGTTAAGTTTTTTTTAATAAAAAATTAAAAAGTTTATTTAATAATAGATTTTTATATTTAAGAAAAAAATGAACTTTTTATTAAATTTAGTTGGATCACTTTTAAATTAAAATATAAACTAGAAAAATAGAGTCAATAAATTAAATAAATTAAAATTTAAAAAAAAAAAAAAGAATTCTAGAAATTATTTTTAAATCCTGATTAAAAATAGTAAAGTATGAAATGAAATAGAATTTGGTTTATTATTTTTAAATAGTAATCCAATTCTATTTTAAATATATAATTATTGATTTTATGTTTCTTTTAATTTTATAATATATTTTTTTTTTTAATGTAATGAGAATTTTTTTTTTCTTTTAGTGTAATATAGAAAAAATCAAAGTAGGTGATATCACCAACAAAATTACTCTTTATATAACTTTACTAATTTATTTTATTGTTAAATTTTACACATTAATGTTTAATATATCTTTGAATTATTTTATTGGTTATTACAATGAAATGATAAATAATACAATAAATTATTTCTTGGAAATTTTAATTTCAATTTTTGATTAATTTATTTTTATGTAATTCAAATCGAAAGATGATTCGTTTCTTTTTTGTATCCATTCATAAAGTTAAAAATTTAAGATTTTGAAATTCTTTAATTTATCTTTCAATAGTATATTAAATTTAAATTAATGATAAATTAAATAATATCATAATAATAATTAAAAAAAGATGGAAAATTAAAATATAATTTTTTAAATAGTTGATTTTAATAAAAAATAGTTTTATATATTAATTGATAGATCATACCTAAATAATAATTATTTTTACCTATCTCTATTATTGATTAATCTGGTTTTTATTTTTTTTTGTTATAATTATTATTATTAGGATTATAATGATATTATATTACTTGAACCACTTCTATACTAATCAAAGAAAAATTGATGAAATTATTAAAAAATATTATTATTTATATAATATTTTATTTATATTATGAAAAAGCTGAAGGAAATAAGTTATAAATAATCAAAGAAAAATACTACTTAATAATTCTCAATCTATATTATATATATATATAATATTGATAACATTTGTAGTATATTATGTATCCTATAACTACTACAAATTTTATTAATTATATTTCAAAAATAAAATGATTTCATTTATAATATAAATAAATATTAGCTGAGAGGGAATATGGTGAAATGATAATATAAAAAAAGTATAATGGATTTAAAGGTCTCTTAAATGAATGCTTTTAAATTTTCAAGACCGATAAAAGTATAAATATGTCAATAATAAAATTAAATAATACCTAAAAATTTTAATTTTAATTATTATTATTAATGATTATCATTTCATATAACATTGATTTTAATAATAAAGGTAATATGTCAAGTTAAAAGTAATCATGGAATGATAACTTTCTGTGTAATTATTTCAATAAAAAAAAAGTAAATTCTTAGGTTTAGGAGGTCCTTAAAAATAGAATTTTCATTGCTCTATAAAACTAAATAATATTATTATGTTAATAATAATGATAATAATTAATTTATTATTTTTCTTTAATAAAGATGATTCTCTACTACAAACACATTAAAATTTCTATAAAAAGATAATATTTATTTTTTTTATTCATTTTAATAGTTGAAAAGCATCATTTTTTTTTATAAATTTAAATAAAAAAAAATTTAATAATTAATTATTAATTTTAACTATTATAAAAATTATTTACAGTTAACAGTCCTTTTTTTTTTTACTTTTACTTAAGAAAATATTTTAAACTTTTCTTTATTAATCTTTTATTAGTTAATTTTTGAGAAAGTTAAAAAGATATCTAAATGATACTAATTTAGTTTTATTTTTATTTTTATTATAAGAAATCCTAATATAAAATTTAAAATGGGATACAATTAGGAATAATTCAAAATTAATTTCCATATATTTTTTCCATATATTTTATAAAATTATCCGAAACTTAAAATTTATTTCTCCTATTTGCTAAATAATTATACGTATACATTCATCATATGTATATAACTTAAATTTTTTTTTGTATTAAAAAGAAATAGGATAAAACCAATAAAAAAATAAAAATATCATTATACCTATATACCTATAATAATGTATAATAATACCTAATATTATAATAATAATAATAATAATAATAATACATAATACATAATACCTAATATTATAATAATAATAATAATACATAATACCTAATATTATAATAATAATAATAATACATAATAATAATTATTTTAAAATATTTTCAATAATTTTATTTATATTATTTTTATTTACTATATTTCAAAATGATAAAATAACTTTTATAAATCATTTTTTTTTAAATTAATAATTAAATAAAATATTTTTTTTCTTAAATATATAACCAAGTAATTAATACAAAAAAAAATAAATAATTACTTTTAAAAAAAACATAATTATAATTTATTCTAAAGATTATAAATATTATGATTTATATAAATTCATTTTAAATTTCTTATGGGAATATGAATATTATTAATAGGTCATAGTAAATTAAATTATTTTAAAATCAATATATATTCACTATACCATTTTTTTGGCATTTAATTATTAATCATAAAGCTACTTTTAATACAAAAAGTAAATTAGAATAATAATAGTATTTTAATATTATTTTTATTATTATTAATGTTGATTCATTTTTTAACTTTTTTTTTTTTTATTTTATACAATAGCAATAGTTTAATTATTAAAATTGTCCATCGTTTTTATATCATAATTGATTAATTTTATAATAGAATTATTCATTTATTGATTAAATAAATTTTAATTTTTTTAAAAGTTTATATTTATTAATAATTAAAATTAATTGTTGTTTAAATTAAAATTTAAAATTAAATCTATTATTCTTAATAAAAAAGGTTTTTTTTAATATTTTAAATTGAATCTCGTGTAACAAATAATGCAGATCAATTATTATTAATTTGCTTTTTTTTTTAAATTATATTCCATTCAAGAACTTTAATTATTATTATTTGATATTTACTAAAAGGTTAAATAGTTATTTAGGAGGTTAAAATACTTATTTATATATTCATTCATTAAAATAGGAATAGCTTTTATTGATTTATTTATAATTCCTATTATATTCATTTATTTTTATTTATTCTATGTATTTCTGTAATAACATAATAATTATTTCTAGTAGATATCAATTATAATAAAAGAAATATTATGATATTTATTATATCAATATAATTTATAATAATTTATATTATTCTTATAGAATAATATACAATAACGTATTTGTAAAAAAAATAAACTTTTGGAATAATAATAAAAGATGAATAAAATGATAAGCATTCATAAATAACAATAAAAAATGGTGGAAATATTCTTTTAAATAAATTAAAATTATTTGTTTAATTAAATTATTTTTAAAATAAACAATATAATCAATAGTTGATTATTTGTAAATAAATAAAAATACATCAATAACATTAAAACAAATATTATATTTAAATTATTAAATAAATTGTTAATGCATTAACATTTTAATAATAATTAATTATTGAAACTTTCCTCTTACAAACTCTTTTATGATTAATACCTTTTCTTTTTTAACAGACATTCTTAAAAAACAAGATTATTTTTTAAAAGCTAACTCTCTTTTTTTTTATTATTTATGATTTAGATTTAGGTTGCACAAAATAATGTAAAAAGTTTAATAATTATAATTTAACTATCTTTATTCATTATTTAAAAATTAATTTTTATGTGTAATTTTATGTGTAAAATTTATTTTAATTAATTATTACCAATCTAGAACAATAACTTAATTTTTCAAAATTAATTTAATATTTCAAAATTATTAAAAATATCTTTTTAATTTAAAAAATATTAAATAAAGTTTATAAAATGAAGTTTTATTTTTTACTTTAAAAAAAATTATATATAAATACAAATAATATTTTTATTTTAAAAAAAATTTTTTTTATTTTTCTACTTTATAATAATAAAGTAGAAAATATTGTAATATAGAATAGAATAAATATATAAATAATAAAATTGTAAATAAAGAAACAACAAAAAAAAAAAAATAAATGTAAAATAGATAATAATAATAATAAAAAAATCTTGGAGAAACAATAATATATATACAAAATTTCAATATGCTAACAGTAGAAGAAATCAATTCTTTATCAAGTAGAGTAAACTACAATTATACATTAAATAATGAACGTAGTTATTTTATTGAAAATGGTCAAAATGCAACATTGTTTCAATGGTTAAAAAGTAAAGGAACAAGCTTTGATTGTTATATTCGTTTTTTGAATGAAACGAATACATCTGATGTAAAACTATTGAATGATAAAATAGATTTTGCTAGAACTATATTTTATGCATTTTTAAAACCATTTCAGTCTCAATTTTTTTATTGGACATTATTACTTCTTATTATGTATAAATTTAATACCAGAAGACCTATTATAAAACTCATTTTATATCATTATACTTTCCGGTAATATATCTTTAATAACAATATTATATTTATTTAAAATTTGTAAATAAATAATAAATAAGCAATAGCAAAAAAAAAAAAAAAAAGATTATTTCTAATATATGTTTAAATATATTATTATAATAGGGCCATAGGGGATATTATTGAACAATTAGGAAAATTATTACCTTATTATCACTCAATGGGAAGTAATGGTAAATGCATTAGTACTTTATCATACACAGAACAACATCCTTTAAAATGGTTTCTTACTCGACAAATCAATAGCTTTTTTTGGTATACAGGTGAAATTATAGGAGATTGGTATCCATTACTTCGTACAAAAGCTGTCACAAGTAATAAGGGTGCATTAAAAATTTTGTATACAACATGTATAATTTATAATATTTCAAAATTAACAGTACCAATATCTCAATTATTTGTATCACCTACAATGTTATATGTAAATGGTGAATATAATTGGGATTATGTCAATAAATATTACAATTATTATTGGTGTCTTCAAGCTTTAATTATTTTTTCCACATTTGTTTATGAATTAGTGATTTATCTAATATTAAAAAAGGAACAATTTGATAAAACAAATACAGAATATGGTTTTTTAAAAAAATTTAGATTAATATCTGAATTTAGAATCATTATTTCTGCTGTTGTTGCTATAATTGCATTCCCATTTTTGTTTACTGTTTCTGCTATGAAAATTTACTTTTTTTACTCTGGTACGGAGAAAAGAGCAATTAATGTTTCCGTAGAGGATTTTAGAATTGTTGTTACTAATGTTCAATACATGATTATTTTTATTGATCAAATTTTATTATTGAATTCTAAATTTGATGGTAGAAATATAATGAAATCAAATGGTAATAGTTCCTATTATTATAGTAGTGATGGTAATAAAACCTCTGGAGATTATCATAACTATTACACGGGTATACTTCATAGTCAGGATACAAATGTTGAAAAAATTGTTTTTAACCATAATATAGATAACAAAGATAATAATAAAATCAATAAATTAAACAATGGAAACAATAATGAAATACCATTTCAAATGAATGATAATTATAATAATAACAAAATGAATACTAATCTGGATCCATTACGTTATAATAAATATAATAATCGTTCAAGTTATCCAAGTTTTAATAGAATATCATATAATCCAAATCATTATCCTTATTAATAATGATAATTTTCAAAAATAAAAAATGAAAAAAAAAAAAACTCCATAAAAATCATAAACCTATATATATTCATAAAATCCAAAAAAAAAAAAAAAAAAATATGTAAATAATAATAATAATAATAATAATAATAATAATAATAATAATAATAATAATAAAATAAAATAAAATAAAACAAGGTTTAATTTATATTTTATTTTATTTTCTATTATTAAAATATAATGTAAATATAAATATATCAAAAAAATAAAAATGATATAAAAAAAATTATAATAATGTAATCTATATTTTTTTATCATTATCATCTATAATACATTCTTAAATAATTAATAAAAAAAAAAAATAGTAAAACAAGTATTGACTTTTTTTTTTGTATTATAATTTTTATTCGTTATTCGTGATGATAGTAATTAACAATTTTCATTATCAGTTTTTTTTTTTTTTTTTTTTTTATTTTATTTTATTATTTTTATTTTTATTCTTTTTTTATTGTTGCGCTCTTTTTTTCTCTTTCTTCTTTTTTCTCATATTCTAATCTTTTCTTTTCTTTTTCATAAGCTTTCCTTCTATTCTCTTCAAATACTCCCAGGTATCTTCTACATTTTAATTCTTTTGGAAAATATTCCTGTTCCACTGGTTCTTCATAATCTGGAACATATAAATTACTAATAAGGGCGTGGATAATAATGTATATATACATAAATATATTTAACAAAATATAAAATAATTTAATAAAAATATAGAAATAAAAAAAGCATTACACTATATTCTGCAAAGTTTTAATTTTTATGTCATCTAAAAAAAATGATTAATAAATTACCCTACTCCATAGCCAAGTTGCCTCATTAATTCAGTTGGTGCATTTCTGTTTATTTTAAAAAATAAATATTAACATTTTTATCACCATTCAATTTTTTTTTTTTATTATTATTATTATTACTATACTATTAAAGTTTTTAATTTTACCTTAAATGCATTGGCACGGGATAATTAATTTCTTCTTCCATAACTTCTTTTACCATACTTAAAGCTTTAAAAACTTCTACACTCTTTTTTGCCCTTGCCATATATACCGAAGTTTGTGCTAAAACAACGTCACATTCTGGCATACCAATAAATTGACATGTTTGATAACAACTAATGGCTAGATTAAGAGCATTATTATCTCCAAAACCAATATCTTCACTTGCAATCCTTATTAATCTTCTTGCAATATATAAAGGATCCTGTGATGATTAGTTTTGTTTTAAAAGCTGTTAATATCCTACATTATTAAATATATATATAAATTATATTTCAAATGATCATCTTTTATTAAATTTACTTCTCCAGCATATATCATTCTTCCTAACCAATATAGTGCTGCATCTGCATCATTACCTCTTATACTTTTTGTCAAAAAAAAAAAAAATAAAATAATATTAATAAAAAAAAATTTATATATAGTCTATTTAAATACATAATATTTTTATTATTTAATATATTTTAATACCTGTCATGAAACGCACTAATTACATTATTATGCTCTATATATTTATTTATTAATAATAATAATATTATTAATTAGGTGTGTATAGGTATATTTATAATATTATTAATTTTTTTTTTTTTTGTCTCTTAAAAATAATTTAAGAGACTAAAACTTACCTTCGCCATCTCTGTCATAAAGTAATTGTGTTTTTTGGAATGACATTTTTATCATATCTTTTGTTATTTCATTTTTGGATTCATTTGATATAATATAATTTAATGTCATATCAACTATCTATTATTTTTTATTTTTATTTTTTTTATTTTTTTTTAATAAAAATATATTAATATTTCCTTTCTTTCTTTTTTTTTTTTTTTCTTAGTTTATTTTTTAATTATTGCTATTTTTACTTTTACTTTATAATTTATTTTTTTTTAAAAAAAAAATATATATATATATTTATTACATTTAGTGAATTTCTTGCATCTCCATCGGACAGAACAGCTAATAATTCCAATGTTTCTTTATCTATATAAATATTATTTAAAGTTTTATTATCGTCTATTGTTATATGTTTTGTTTCTGAATCATTTTTAATTATTAAATTTAAATTGTAAATATCTAATTTAATCTTTATAGCACGTTCGATAATGGACATAATTGCGTTTTTACTTAATTTTTTTAGTTGAAATACCCGACAACGACTTAATAAAGCAGAATTTAAATAAAATGAGGGATTTTCAGTAGTGGCTCCAATCAAAGTATAGGACCCATGTTCAACCCACGATAGAAAAGAATCTTGTTGTAATTTATTAAATCTATGAATTTCATCAATAAACAGTATTGCTTTTTTTCCTGTTAGTTTCAAATGGTTAGCACATTCTTCTGAAGCTTTTTTTAAATCGGATAATGAATGGATTGTGCCACTTATTTCTTTTAAAAATGTATTATTTTGGTGTGCGATAATTCGTACCAAACAAGTTTTTCCTTTTTTTTTATTCATTTTTTTATTTTCATTTTTAATTATAAAATAAATGGATTCAAAATGTATATGGTTTTATTATTTTATTAGTACAAATTAATTGATGATTAATAAATTAGTATTTATGATTTTATATTGGATATTAATTGATTAAATATTAAATGATTTATTATAATGTTTTTTTTTTTTTTTTTATTTTTTTTACACTATTCTTGATATGTATTTTTTAATTCTATTTATATTTGATAAAATGTCTTTTCTTTATATAAAATATAATACAATGATAATTACCAACACCTGGTGGACCCCAAAATATTAGTGAAGGTACTTTATTTTTTATTATTAAATCTTTTAATATTGTATCATTTCCTATTAATTCTTCTTGACCAAAATAATCATCCAATGTTTTTGGCCTTGCTAATTCTGCCAATGGTAATTGTTCTTTTTTATTTTTTTTAATAGGGCTAATTCTGTATTTTTCATCCATATAATTATTATTATCAAATTTCATTGAATAAGTTTTTTCATCAATTTTAATTTTTTTATTAGAATGGCAAGAAAGGTTATTGATATTATTTTTACTCTTATTATTATCCTCTATATTTTCATTGCTGTGATTGGAAAATGATTTGAAGTGTGATTCTGAATAATTTGAAATGTTTTTATTTAAGGAATCTTCACTTTTTTTCCCATTTGATAGTTGACTGAAAAGTGTTACCTGAACCGTTTTTTTCTTTTCAGGAAAATTAGTACATAGATTCTTACTGTTTAAATTAAAAGTATTATCTTTATTTTTTTCATTTATTCCATCTTTTAAGGTATCATCCATTGGAACTATTTTGAATTGACAATTACTATCTATATGTTCATTGATATCAGATATTACTACATATTTATTACATATTGGACATTTAACAATATTATTGCTCATTTTCTCTTTACTTTATAACATTATATAAAATAAAAATATATCATTATTATTATGTTTAATACTTTATTTTTTTTCAAAAATTTATCACCATTTTTATTATTATTATTATAAAAATCATAATAATAATAATAATAGGATATTCTCAATAATAACTTAAGATTATCAAAAATTCATATATTGTTTATTTAATTTATGTGATGGTCAACATTTTATTAAATACTATTATTAATTTATTTAGTAATAATGTAATAATACTATTACAATATTATAGATAGACTTAATTATAATAAAAATTTAGTTTTTTGATATTATTATTATTATTATTATTATTATTATTATTATTATTATTATTATTATTATTATTATTATTATTATTATTATTATTATTATTATTATTATTATTATTATTATTATTATTATTATTATTATTATTATTATTATTATTATTATTATTATTATTATTTATTATTATTATTTATTATTATTATTATTATTTATTATTATTATTATTATTATTATTTATTATGCTTATTATGTTTATTATTATTACTAAATATTCTAATTTTGATTTATTTAACAAATAATTAAATCCATACTTCTTATAAAAACAGTGTTTCAATTTATTTATTTATTTTTTAAAATTTTGAATAGTAACAACTTCATATTTTTATTATTTATTTTTTTATATTAATAAAAATGCGGATATCAATCTATTTTATACGAATATATAATAAATTAGTTTTTTTAAAAAAGAATGTAATTCTTTTTTCTGATTTCTTTTTTTATATAATAAACTAAGTTAATTATGAACGCTTTTAAATTAAATTTTTATGTTTTAGTTTTATAAATATTATACTACCATACTGATATTTTCTTAATTCTTTTTACATTATATTATTTTTTAAAATTACGTATTAAAAACATGTTACTTCTTTGATACAATGTCTTTTATTTGTACCGAAAAATAAAAATTTCTTATTTAAAAAATCTGGTAAAGGTTTGAATTTTTCTGGTTAGAAAGAGTGACATAAATTTTTATAAAGTCATCTAATTTTTTTTTTTTTTTTTGTATCGATTAAAAATGTTTAATATATTTTTGGATACATTTTTTATTATTATTTAGGATGGAAGTATTATTTAATGTAAACTTTATTTACTAATAAAATCCAAATTAAATTTCATTTTATGTAATATTTTATGACTCCAAATCATTATAATAATTAATTTGGAAAAATAATAACTTTAAATATAATAAAATAGATTAATTTTTAATTTTATTGGTTAAAATAATGATTTATATGAAATGCAGAAATTTTTAAATATTTCAATATTAAAAAAAAAAGTAGGATTTTTGAGGGTTTTTTTTTTTTTTTTTTAAAAAAAAAGAGGTTATATTAACTTTAACAAAGGTTTAAAACTATAAGAAAATAGTTTTTTTCTACGACTTTTTAATATTATTTTTAAATAATACTACTACTAATAATAATTATAATTATTATTATTGAATTATTGAATTATTATTAAATATTATATATATTATATATAAAATTGAAAAGTATAAAAAATATTTAATTCCTTATAAATTTAATTTTAATTATATTAATATAATATATTACAATAAATTTAAAATATATAAGTTAATAATTCATAAATTCATATATTAATTTAAATAAATATTTAAATTTAAAAAAAAATTATATAAAGAGAAGTGTTAAGCAAAACATTTTCTTTTTTTTTAAACCAAAAATTTAAAAAAAAAAATAACATTATATATATAAATAATAATAATAATAATAATAATATTTTATATTTTTTTTACAATAAAAAAATAAATTTAATAGAAGATAAACAATAGAATATAATATTACAATTTTTTTTATCAATAAAAATATATAAAATTAATTCAATAAAAAAGAAACAATATGAAAGTAATTGCGTTTGTGATAAGTATTCTTTTTTTTAGCCAAGTAATGGCGTATTCAGGAGACTGTAAAGAAATATATGATTTCTTATACGGTAAATCTTCAGGAGAAGACTATGGTGAAGATTATAGTAAAGATCTTATTTCCTGTAATGTAGATGAAAATGGAAAAGTTACCGAAATGTAAATATTTAAAATATATTTTTTTTTTTTTAAAAAAAAAAAAAAGGAAGTAATAATAATATTTATTATAATAATTTTATATTTTAATTTTATTTATTCAATTTTTCATTATTCTTTTTTTATAAATGATATGATATAAAAGATCTATGTATACGTATTGTTTAAATGAAACTGAACTCAATACCATTCTTTCATACAATACTATCACCTCTTTGTAAGCAATTTTATGTATAAATATAAATATAATATATAATATATTTTTGCTAATATTTATTTTAAATTTATTTTATAATAACAAAGGTATTTCGATGATATACATCACTATCATTCTTCTGGTATGGATACTATAAGATCTTGTGGTTCAACAAAAGCTCTTCCAAGTGCATTATCTGATTTGAAAAACTTAGAATATTTGTAAATACTTTTCTTTTTTGTATTATTATGACAATTATAATTATAATAACCATTAATAAAATTAATTTTTTAAATGAATAATAGAAATCTTTTTGGCTATTTTAGTTATAAAGAAAGTGATATTGCTAAGCTTCCAAAAAGTATTAAACATTTGTAAGTTTTTTTATAATTTATCGTTTTTATATATTGTTATATATTTTATAATAATAATAATATATATATATTCTTTTAAATAGATCATTAGGTGATACTACATTTCCACAAGTTTCTATTAATGAAATTACTAACTTAACAAATCTTGAACAATTGTAAAAAAATATTTAATAATAGTATCGAATTTTATATACAAATATAAAAATAATATTATTTACCAAAATTATATATGATTCATTAGATCATTAATTGGTACCAAAATCCCATCCGACGCTGATGTTTCACCATTTAAAAATCTTAAAAATCTTAAAAAGCTGTAAGTTTTTAATTTATTATGAATAAATCCAGCATAATAATAGGTTTTATTTATATAATTTATGTATATAATTTATTTATTTATTTATATTTTATAATAGTTATGTTTCAAATAATGACAAAACCATGACCTATACTAGTGAATATTTAAATCCTTTCTTCATAAGTTATTTCCCAAATTTAAAACAATTGTAAGTAATACAATCTTAATTTTTTTTTTTAAAAAATTAAAATATCAATACTAATTTAATTTTAATGATTTAAATCCAATTAATAATGCTATTACTATACTACCAATACAAATAATAATAATAATAATAATAATAATAATAATAATAATAATAATAATAATAATAATAATAGAACCCTAGAGTACTATGTATTAAATCAAGATGCTATTAACTCATTAGCCACTTTAACAAATATTGATGAATTGTAAAATTGCTAAATTTTATTAATAATTTAAAATATTTTCTTTGAAAAATATTAATATTTTTTTATTCAAATAGAATTATTAAAGAATGTGGCTACGATCCAGAAGTCATTATTGATCCATTAAAGAAGCTTACTAATCTTCAAATTTTGTAATTTATATTATTTATTATCCACAATTAATGATATAATTTATATAATAATAAAATACTTTTTTTTTTTTTTGTTAATTATTATTCTTTTATTATAAATAGAGAACTTCAAGGAACCTATCCTCATTGTACTGATAGTGTTGATTTATTTAGTAATTATTACTGCCCATTGACTGAAATTTCAGAATCTATTTTCGAATTAACTAAATTAAAGAAATTGTAAAATATATAAATTTGGTTTTTTATATTATATATCATATATATATAGATTATTAATTTAATACAATTTTTCTTTAATATTCATATTTTTTTATATGATATTAAAAGAACTATTTCTGGACAAAGATCTACTATATATCCATCCATTAAAAGTATAAGTAAATTAGTTAATTTAGAATCCTTGTAAGTAATAAATATAATTTTGTTATTATTTTTATAATAAAGAATAGTCATCAAACTTCAATTAAAAATTTTTAATTGAAGTCTTAATATTAAATTTCCTATAATAATGGATGATTTATCAATGTATATTTTTAAATAATAATCTATAGAACTTTAAATGATTTTAATATAAAAGAATTTCCTGATATTTCTAAATTATCAAATCTTGTTTATATGTAAGTTACAAAAAATATAGTAGTAAAGAATTTTTTAATTTTATTATTTATATTACAATATTACAATATAATTAATTATTTTAATATTAATACTAATTATATTCTTTCTAACTTTTTTTATGTTATACCTTTATATATATGTATTTTTTTTAGTGATTTAACGGCGAATAGTATTTCTACTATTCCTGAAAATATTGGAAATCTTAGTAATCTTGAGATTTTGTAAATATCAATTTATTTTCATATTTTATTTATTACAAAATAAAAATTCATATCTTGCTAACTCTAATTATTATTATTATCATTATTTATTATGATAATTTATTTCTTTAATATTAACCTATTTAGAATGTTAAGTAAAAATAAAATCAATAACTTACCTGAATCTATTGGTGATCTTGTAAATTTAAAAGAATTGTAAGTATCATTAAATTAACACTCTTTATTGAAACTTTATTAAAATATTTAAATTTTTATTAATATTTATTACTGTTGTTATAAAAGATTATTAGATAATAATGAAATTACAAATTTGCCAGAATCCATTGGTAATCTTACTAATCTTGAAATTTTGTAAGCAATAAAAACAATCAATTATATTTATTTAAAATTATTTTTTATCCATATTCATATGATTATTAAACTATTAATGCTTATTATTTACAATATAGAAATTTAAATAAAAATAAAATAACTTCTATTCCATCAACTTTTGGAAATATGAAAAGTCTTATGAAATTGTAAATATTTTTAAAATAAAAATTAAAGCAAAAAAAAAAAAAAAAAAAAAAAATAAATTTATATTATAATAAAAAATATTCATATTAATATATGTATATATATTATAAAGTTTAATTAGTTACAATGAACTTACCGAAATTTCAGAATGTATAAGTGAAAACATTAATTTAAAAGAACTGTAAAAGAAATTCTTATCAATAATTATTATTAAAATATAATATTAATAATAAATCATTAATATTTAATTTTTTTAACATTATATTTTCATATAATAGTGACCTGAGTTATAATAAAATTGATTCTGAATTACCTAAATCTTTAAATAACTTAACAAATCTTCTTAGAATGTAATGAATATAAATTTTTATTTTTAATTTAGTAATTAATATAATTATCAATATTCTAATTATTATATATTTTTATTAATAAAAAAAAAAAAAAGATATCTTGAGGGTAATATTAATGTTAAAGGTGAAACTTTAACTAATGAAAGTCTTATCTCCTGTAAATATTTAGTATATGGACAAAAAATATTGTATTCTATTTGTAAAGCTAAAGAACACACATGTTTCAGTTATACTGATAAAGATATTCCTCTTTGTCCTCCATCTTCTACCACTACTACTACTACTACTACAACTACTACTACCACCACCACCACTACTACTACTACAACTACAACTACTACTAAACCTTCTACAACTAAAACTAAAACCACTACTACTACTACCACCACAACTACTAAACCTTCTACAACTAAAACTAAAACCACCACTACTACTACTACCACAACTACTAAACCTTCTACAACTAAAACTAAAACCACTACCAAAACTAAAACTACTAAACCTTCCAAAACCACAATTAAAACTACTACCAAAACTACTACTGTCAAACCTACAGCCACTCCAAAATATAAATGTATGTCTGAACTTAAAGGTTATCCTTGTTGTTCCAAGGAAATAAGCATTGTTCTTAAACATGATCAATACGGTGACTGGGGTTATGATTTTAAAAAAGGAAAATGGTGTGGTCTCACGCCAT
This sequence comes from Piromyces finnis, assembly GCA_002104945.1. NCBI lineage: Eukaryota > Fungi > Neocallimastigomycota > Neocallimastigomycetes > Neocallimastigales > Neocallimastigaceae > Piromyces > Piromyces finnis. Next base: position 608,037 of record MCFH01000030.1, read on the forward strand.
ACAAATCTACTCAAGAAGAAAAATGTTGGTCTGAAGCATTAGGTTATAAATGTTGTAAGAAATGTAATGCTCTCTATAGAGATTCTAACGGTTTATGGGGTATTGAAAATTTTAAGAGATGTGGTATTCCTTCTTCCTGTTCAAAATAAGTTATGATAGACAAATTAGCGAAATATAATAATATATAAAAGAAAAAAAATATTACATACATTAAATATGATATTTACACAATGTTATGCTTATATTGTATAATATTTAAAATAATAACTTATTATTCTTATCATTTATTAGTATTTAAATTATTAAATTTCAAGTATAATAGTTATTTAAATTTAATATATATAATTATCAAAATATAACAAAAATTAAAAAGAAATATTAAATATTATATTTTTATAAATATAATATTTATAATATTATATTTGAATTATACTACGTTTATATATGTAATACACGTAAAAATAAAAATATAAAAAATAAAACTTTATAAAAACTAAAATGGCTGCTTAGTTAGTCTTTAAAGGAAAAATATTAAGGACTAAGCTCATGATTAAAAACATTTATCCATCGAATTTAAGTATTTGATGGATAAGTTGAATGTTTGGTATTCAGATAAGTTTGTATAGTATTTAATTAGAAGAGTAATACACTATTGTTGCTGTATTTTTTCCTTTATTCATGCAATACTACTCTTCTCTTGTAAGAATCCAATGTAGATAACTTTAGTATTTGCATCGTATATTTATATTCATGTAACTATTGTTGAATTGTTTCCTGTAAGAGATTGATTCACTCTACATCATGTAAAAATACTTAAAAATACTATTCACAATCTTTCTGGTGTTGGCATTCAATTCTGCTTTAAAATCTTATCAATTTAAATATTTAATGAAAAGTAAAGTTAGCGAATCGAATTTACTAACAACAAACCAAAACCAGAATTTACAAAGAAAATTTACAACTTGAATTTCAAAAGAAACTTTAATCAAAGCATTGAAACAATTTTTTGTATTATCCAGTACTTTTTTAAGAAGAGAGAGACAGTTTTTTTTTTCCTATAAACATTATATTTAAATTTTTTATTAGTATTTATTTTATATTCAATTTATTTTTAATTAAAATTAATTATCATGTCAGACCTTTATATTAAAGATAAGAACTATATCAGACGTGGTGCTCGCTTTTATGGTATCCATTTAGATAATATTAGCTCCTTCTTTATCCGTGGTATTCGATCATGGTCAGTTAGTATGCTATGGGAAAAACTCGAGGTTATTCTGAAGGATAAATTTAATTCAGTGATAAGTGTTAAATATTTTAAGAATTTCAATATTCACTTTTCTCTTAGTCAAGGTTCATGGCTGGAATAAAATCCTACACATCTTAAGGAAGAAACTTCCCATTGTTTCAATTTCCTTTTCAGCTCGTAGTAGAATGAATCACAAATACACTTTTTCCTCACTCAAACATAAATTTTTAGTTTCTAATAAACATCAGCAATCAATTCAACAGTCAATTCATCAATCTCATCAACAATCATATCATCAATCTAATCAAATTCAATTTCAACAAAATCTTCAACAGGATTTTCAGCATGAAAATATTCCAGATCTAAAACAAACACAATTTCAACCTCAACATTCAACAATTATTTCTGATAGTTCTATCAACTCCGATAACAGTTCAATGGTTGATAGTTCTTCAGTTACAAAGCCATCTAATAATAGTTCAACTAATTCCTCTGTCACATCATCCATTAATAATGATGACTATATTAATAATAATAATAGCAACGACTCTTCCTCATCCAACAAGCCTGATAACTTTTCTTTTTGTATTAGTTGGAATACCAATGGGTGGAATCATGAGAAAAGAGATAATATCAGTTATTTCATAGCTATTTTCAAACCATTATTTTTATGTTTTCAAGAAACTAGTAATAGTTCTGGATCGAATACAGAATATCCTTTTCGTGTTACATTACGAAACTACGGACACTTTTTCAAGAAAGCTAATGAATCAGTTCCAGGAATGAGAGGTTTATATTTAGGTATTCACAATTCATGTCAAGCCTCACATGAAAACTTCTCAAGAAAGTATATTATTTCTATTTATACTATTTATACTTTTAGTTATTGGAATAGATTCAAATACTCAATTAGAAATGTTTATATGCCTCATAGGCATCACACCATCTATGTTGACTATGCAAAGTTAGAAGTTCGCTTGTAGTTACAAACTCATTCATCCCATCCATCGATTCTTGTTGGTGATTTTAATATATCTAAAGTAAAATTATCCAACTGGTTATCATCTAATGGATTAGGAGATTGGGAAGTACTTCCACTTAAAGGTTCACCTATCTCCTGGACTCAAAGTGATCAATCACCCGACATTGATTATGCTCTTATCAATTTGAAGATGAAAGATCTTATTCACTCAGGATCATTTATAAATGGCTTTTATCCTGTATCAGATCATAAGCCACACCTTATTAATGGTAAAATTATTCCTATGGAAGACTTTTCTAATGACATTAATGTTCCTATGAAAATTCTGAAATAGAATAGATTAAAATGTTTTGAGGAAAAGGAATCTATTCTCAATCATAATAAATTCCAAATACTTTTAGCAAAACTTAACGATCTTAATGTTTTTACAGATGAAATTTCCAATGAGTTTACTTTATCTGCGTTTTCAATTGCAGATGAGCTCAGTATTACTTCTTTAAATAATGTTATAAAATCTTCATTCATATTTCACAACAAACTTTTAATCTCCAAAAAATCAAAATGAAGTTGTATAAGAGATTTAAAAAAGAAAGAATTTATGATATAGATGAATTTATTAAAAGAATTAAAATCTACCATAAGCTCACCAGTTACATACATAAAAGATGTAATAAATTTAGGAAACAAGAATATTTTCATTGAATTAAAACAGAATGTGAGTATATGAAAAGACATAATCCTAAGAAGACCTGGAAATGGATCAAGAAAACTGCAAAATTGGAAAAGATACTTTCTTTACTGCTCAACCAACTAAAAATAAAAGTGGAGATTTAGTTGTTGCTACGAAAGAACAACTAGAGGTTTAGCATGCCCATTTCGAAAATCTTGTATATGATCCAAGTGGTGTAAGTCTTGATTTGGAGCATTGGTATGAAGAACCAATAAATAAGCGTTTTTCACTTCCTATGCTTGATGAATGGGATATTAACCAAAATATTAGTATTGATGAAGTCAAATCAGCCATACTCTCTACTCTAAATTATAAAGCATCAGGTCCGGATAGTATTCTTATTGAATTTTAAAAAACATTAATTTTTTCAAGTAATGATTTTAATAATGCTACAAATAATAATTCTTCTGGTAATGCCACTTCAAATAATGATGCTCATGGTTTAAATTTTATTCATAAATTATTCAACCATATTTGGGATGGAGACTTCACTAGCTCTTGGAATGAATCCATATATTGTTTCTATTCCTAGGAAGGGACATTTGACAGACTGTAATAACTACCGAGGTATATCACTTATCAATAATGGTATTAAGTTGATATCAAAGATTGTCACCACTGGAATTTCAGAATATGGTCTTAAGAATAATTTCATTAGACCCGAACAATTTGGTTTTCGAAAAAAGGAAGAAAGTATCAGTTTTTTCATTTCAATCCAAGAAATATGACGTAGATGTCAATTAGATAATAAAGAGACATATTTAGCCTTTTTAGATCTCAGGAAAGCATACGATTCAGTTCCAATCGGTGGTATTCTCCATAAATTAGATTGTTTAAGAATTAGAGGTAAGAGTTTACAGTTTATCAAAAATTTATATTTAACATCTAAGGCTAATGTAGATGGACAATTCTCGAAATCTTTTGACATGAAGAAAGAAGTCCGTCAGGGTTTCCCACTTTCTCCTATTCTCTTTAATCTCTTTATTAATGATATATTTAGAGAGTGCGAAGATCTCGGAGTCAGTTTAGGTGACACTCGATGCTGTAGTGGACTTTTTGCAGATGATATAGTTATTTGTGCTCCATTAAGAGGATGCTTAAAAAAGATGCTAAAAAGAGTTAATGAATGGGCATTGTATAATGAAATGGAATTTGGTATCCAGAAATGTTCAATAATGATGATTCGTCCTGAACCAGTAGAAAATCAGAGCAAGAAAGATCCAACGTTTTATTTATTATGAAAACCCATTCCAACTACTGATTGCTACATCTATATTTGTGTTTCATTTGATAAGAATTTTTCCCTTAAATCAGTTATGAAAGCTCTTAATAACAAGGCTTTGAAAGGACTTTTCTCGTTCAGTAAATTCTTACGGAATCATTTCAAAAGATTTGAATATTCCTCCAATGTTGGCCAAATGCGCATTAGCTAATGTTACATGTTTTAACAAGTGAAAAAAATCAAAATACGTTATCTCACACCTTGTCAATTACATTCCTAAATTTAGAAAATATACATGGTGCAAATCAAGTAAGACACTTGATAAAAAATTAAAGAAGCATGGAGATGTTAAAGCAGTTAAAAACTTTTATTGGAAAGATCTCAAAGGAAATTCAATGAAAGCGAAATACTACGATGATAATAAATTTATTGAAACTAAAGATTTTATTAGATTATGTTATATTATGTTATAAGTATCCAGAGTTTGCCTATGGTTTCTACTGGCTATTGAAACAAGAAGCGGATACAAGTTGGATGCTAGAATTTCAAAAGCTGCTAAATTTGTTGATCCAATTTGTCCTAACTATTGGTCAGCAATGGTTAGGACAAATTGGATCAGCAATGGTCAATGTTCAAAAGGTTTGAAGCAGCATCCAAGAACATCAATGCTGAAGAAACAGTAAGACAGGTTAAGAGGGCCAGCGCAACCAATAGAGATCATAATTTTGTTCCATGACAAAATTTTGATCTTTAACTCGGTGTCCCATTGGAAGTCAAATACTTTAGTATAATAGTGGCTTTCTTACTTTAATTAAAATGATCAGAATACATTATACCTAATTTTTATTCATTTGTGTTGATTTTAAACCTATTTTTTAATTTTTATTTTTATTTTTTTATAAAATGTATTATAATTTTAATTAAATTAATAATAAAATTTAAAAAATATTTGATGTCATTAAAAAAAAAAAAAGTTTTTTTTCCCCATATTCTTATGTTGTAGGACTTGTGAAATTTCTTACCAATGACATACCAATTGTGATTTTTGGCTTTTACACAATGATCGATAGATATAAGTACTCTAGGAATACCAACTGTTACTGGGAGTATCGATGTTGAAAAGAAAAAGGCAAAAAAGAAATTCAGATACAGAATCAAATGATAAATAATAATAATATTCACAAGGAATCAGCATCAAAGAACGGGAAGAGTTAGAAGTTCTTTTCGTCCTTTTTTTTACTATGTGGTTTTCTTTTATTCATTTAAGTTTCATTTTAATTTTTATATATTTTATTATTTAATTTTATCTTTTTTTTTATATTTTTATATATATAATATAATTTAATTAAATTATAGCTATTAATAAATAAAAATTACATAGCTTTAATATTAATAGTCAAAAAAATAAAATAAAATAAAATAAAATTATATAAATATATTATCAACAGATATTAGTTTAACATTATCTAATATATACTAAATAACTATTTTTGAATATTTTTAATTCATTTATAAAACTAAAGATTTTAAATTTATTATATTGTATCCCCTTCCATTTGTAGTTTCAAAAAATTTCAAGGGATATGTTTATTATTATCCATAATAATATGGTAAATATTAATTTCATTCAAAATATTATTTGCTTTTTATCATAAAGATCTATATAAATTCAATGTATCTTTATCGTCAGTAATTTTTTAACACTCTATTTAATTCATAGGAATTCATAAATATAATATATTAGTTGTTTATTACACATTACACATTGATATTATAATATTTTAATTTTATCATTCTTTGTGAATCAATTCTTTTTTCTATGTTATAATTTAGTTAATATTTAAAAAAAATAAAAATGAATCTCAGTTTATTTATTTTAAAAAATTTTTATGACTTCTACAACAAAAACTAATTGTAATCCTAGAATAATAATATTAATAAAAGAAATAATGGTTTCCTCTATTTCTATATGTAATTTGATAGATTCTGAAAATCTATCAACAGGAAAAAAATTTTCCCTTATTTTAATGTTTTATTTCACTACATTTTTTACTATCTTCTTTTATAGGCAGGCATTTTAATACTAATTTCTACTAATAAAAATAATGATAATAATATTAATGGCAACAATAGAATTTTACTACATTTTAATTCATTAATATGAACTTAATATTATTAATTATTATAATAAAAAAAAGTTCATAATTTAATAATAATAAAAAAAATGTAATATCAAAATAAATAATAAGTTTAAATAATAGGTAATAATTATTGAAATTTATTATCATATTTTATAAAAGTTTTTTCAATATTAAAAAAATAATTTTAATTAATATGATCTTTGAATTGAAAAAATAGTTTTTTTTTATTTAAATCTTAAAAATGGTTGATCCATTTAAAAATGTAAAATCTTAAAAAAAACCTAATATATAATATCTAATATATTATAATATTAATTAAATAACTTATAATAATATTAATATAAAAATAAAAAATAAAATTAAAGAAATAAGAAAAAAGAAAGTAAAACCTAATTTATTAAGGATATTTTAATTAACGAATCATATTAAATCAATGAATATTAATTATTAAAAAGTTTAAAATGTTATTTATTGTAAATATAATTATATTGTTATCACTTTTATTTTTAAATTTATTGCCTTGTTTTTACAATTTAACAAAATAAATTATTATTTTTAAAAAACACATAATCATAATAAAAATCATTTAAATTATAAAAAAAATGTCATCTTTTGAAATTGATAGTACTGAAACTTCAACAATGATCTTGTCAAATAATTCTTACACTTCAGATGTAGAGTTATTTGAGGATATAGAAGTATCAAATGAAATGATTCAACCAAACCATTTAATTGAGGAAAAGGATTTTGATGAGGTCATTTCTGCAATTGAATACAATGTTCCAATTGCATATTTAGATTTATTAATTGAAAAAAAGAATTATCCACTTAACAAGTTCATCATTTTCAAAAATGGTGAAATAAAGTCCCCATTATACGCTGCAATTTCTAACAATCATTTTAAAATTGCAGATTTCATTATCAGCAAAGGGGGTGATATTAATTTTACTCAAAACAATATTAATATAGTCAAATTATTAATTGAAAAAAACTTACTCACCACTAAAATTCTTTTATATCTTTTAAACAAAAATTGGAATATAATGGAGATTAAAGATTATATTTACGATTATAGTTTTAACTTCAATTTAGCATCCAAATATATCAAGTATAATTGTTAAGATTATTTTCATCTTGAAAAATTTCTTCTGTGTAACCATCATCACTATTTTCATGATTATTATTTTGCTGAAAAATTTCTTCTGTGTAACTATCCTCACTGATATTATTATAATTATTGTCAAAATTATTCTTGATTTTAATTATGGTAGGATAGTGGTTGGTTTTTTTTTTTTTTTTTTTTTTTTTTTAACTTCCGAGTGCATTTCTCCCATCGATCAGAGTTAGCTCCAATGGTGGTTCTTAGAGAAACGTTGGCTCATTCCTATTGCTAGGTGGTTGTGACCCTCCTGGTCTGTCATACTGTTTCTTCAGCTTCAACGCTCACTTAATCCATGTACATTAGATGCATGTCGTTGTACGATATTTCACAACTACAATGCTAAGCCTCTTATAGTCAATTTGATCACGTGTCAACCGCCCCCTAATGTTTACACTTAAATTGATTAAGGAATATTATGTGTTTTTGGCATAGCCTAAGTCACCACTTATTAAGTTCTAATTTGGAATGTACCATGTACACTAGACCCTCTCAGGCCGGCTAGACGAGTGTTATTATCATAGTAGTAAATTAGAAAGTTCATTTATACTTACCTGAATATCATAACCCAACCCATGGCAAACCCAGTGGGAAAATCCACAGGCACTGACATCTGCGGGGTCGAACCAGAAGCCTTATGTATGCTAAGGAAACGCCTTAACAACCAGGATAAAAACTGGAACGACGATAGTGGTTGGTATCGATCTCCTCATAGTTAGATTCCTGATCATGTTTATATACCATTGTACCATTAGAAATTTTTGTTTTTGAAATATTAGAGTAACCAGGATTGTTGCCGGATACAATTTTGAGATTGCCTGGTTTTTCTTCTATGAAAATTGCTTCTCTTACTAAATGTATATTATGATCGTAGAAATCCATAATTATAAAACAGTGAGTATTATTATTAAATCCTAAGTAAATTCCTTTTCTGGAGTTGATATCAAATTTTCTTTTGTTTTGGTTGAAATTCTTATAGTATGCAATGCAACCAAAAGTTTTTAAATAGTTTAGATTTATCTTTTTATTGAAGTATATTTCATTAGGAATTTTATTGGAAATACAACTGTGTGGTATTATATTATAAATATATACAGCATGTTTTACTGCATATTCCCAAAAGTTTAAACTAAGTTTTGCCCAAAACAAAATTGTTTTAACGCACGATGTAATAGTTCTGTTGAAACGTTCAGCTATCCCATTGTTTTGAGGATTGTAAGGTGGGGAAAATTCTTTCTTAATACCATTTCGTTTACAAAAATTTAATAATTTTTTATTATTGTATTCTTTTCCATTATCAGACTTAAAGATTTTAATTTTTTCATTTTGGTAGTTATTGTTGATTAATTTAATAAAATTGATAGTCGTACTAGTAACATCTGATTTGTTTTTTAGATTAAATACCCAACCTTTTCTAGTAGCTTCGTCAATAAAAGTTAGAATATATTTATATTTGTAACGAAATATTATAATAATAAACACACACACTCTAATGTATCAAATATATATGTATTTTTTTTAATAATGTTTATTTATTAAATTTATTATTATAATACGACTAACTCGCTAGGTCAGTGTATTATCAAACTAAAGACGAAACAAAAAAAAAAACTAATTTTTATTAATTATTAATAAAAACACTAAAGAACTATTTTATCTTTCTTATTCTCTCTTTTATACATGAAAATTATTTTTTTTTTTTTAATACAATTTGATAAGTGAATTAATTACTTAATGATTGGTTATAAAAATATAATTATGAAATTTTCATTAATCTAACCTTAATGATTTTCTAGTCTAACCCTTATCATTAGATATACCTCATTACAATATTGATTTATTGATGGTGGTAAAGGTCCCATAACATCGGAATGAATAACTTCGTTTCTTCTAGTCGCTTTGGGTGGGATTCCATTGTGTGGTTTTCTATTTAATTTTGATATTTTACAATGTAGGCATTCATTATTTTCAATTTTGTGTGACTTTAAAAAATTTTCTAGATTTTTGTTATAGTAATGTCCTAATCTATTGTGCCATATATTATTTGATAAATTTTCATTGATACAATATATTGTTACGGTTCGAGGAATTTACTTTTATTTATAAAATATTAATAAATTTATTAATACTCAAAAATAATATTAAAATGAAATAAGAAAAATTGTTTTATTAATAAAATTGTTTTATTAAGATATTAATATAAAATTATAAAATAAAATAAAAATAAAAATAAAAATATCTGTATATTCTCTAATTCTTATAATATACACCTTTTTATACTTTTTGTAAAAAATTAAGTAGTGTTAATTAAAAGAATTAGTCTTTAATTATTTACATTAATTTTAGTATTTAAATTACTTTTAAATGAATAATAAAATTACATTACTATTATAATAAATATTTATACATATTATTAAATTGATTAACATACATTAAAAGTTTACTTTAAATATATTTAACTAAAGAATTTTACTATTTTACAGAAATATTATTCATAATTTTAATTAATAAAAATTCATTAACTTGATAAATTAAACTAAAAGTTCAATAAACTATAATTTTCAATATATTATTATTACTAAATTAATTTTTAAGTTTAATAAAATAAAATTTAAGTTCAATAAAAATAATTATTAATAATTTTAAATATAATTTAAGTGTATACATTAATTTACAAATAAGAATATTGTAAAGTTTTCATACATTTAGGAACAATAATGGATTAGGTCATAATCATTAATTATGACAAGAATAACATTATTTGTTGGTTCCTTAACAATATTGATAAATAATAATTATAAATATATTATACATTTGATATTAGTAGAAAATTTTATTATAAAATAATTATTAAATAATTTTATATAGTTTATTATAAAAATATAATTTACATAAAATCAAATATTTTATAAATTTATATATTTGATTGGGTTAAATTATAAAAATAATTTTTAATATAAAGAATAATAATAATTTTTAGTAGAAAATAAGAAGACTTAGATTATTAATAATAAGTTAAATTTTAATAATAGTTAATATAATTAATTAGTGAATACATAATAATATTTAAAAAGACAAAAATAAGTTTTTATATAATAAAAATTATTGTTAAAAAGAGCGTAAGAACAATAAATAAAAGAAAATATAAAAACGAAATTAAACTTGTCTAATTTGTAATTATTGTGTTAATAATAAATAATATTTTATAGAATAAATCTGGTGTTATTATTCTATATAAATATTATTAAATAATAAAACTATTAAAACTATAAAATAGCTTAAAATAAATTAATAAAACTAGTAGATATTGTTAAAGCTCGTACAATAGCTGTCGAGATAAAACAATATAAGATAACAGAAGAAGTAGTTAAAAAGTTGTAATATAACTACCAATCCGTTATCAATATCTTGTCGTTCCAGTTTTTATCCTGGTTGTTAAGGCGTTTCCTTAGCATACATAAGGCTTCTGGTTCGACCCCGCAGATGTCAGTGCCTGTGGATTTTCCCACTGGGTTTGCCATGGGTTGGGTTATGATATTCAGGAAAGTATAAATGAACTTTCTAATTTACTACTATGATAATAACACTCGTCTAGCCGGCCTGAGAGGGTCTAGTGTACATGGTACATTCCAAATTAGAACTTAATAAGTGGTGACTTAGGCTATGCCAAAAACACATAATATTCCTTAATCAATTTAAGTGTAAACATTAGGGGGCGGTTGACACGTGATCAAATTGACTATAAGAGGCTTAGCATTGTAGTTGTGAAATATCGTACAACGACATGCATCTAATGTACATGGATTAAGTGAGCGTTGAAGCTGAAGAAACAGTATGACAGACCAGGAGGGTCACAACCACCTAGCAATAGGAATGAGCCAACGTTTCTCTAAGAACCACCATTGGAGCTAACTCTGATCGATGGGAGAAATGCACTCGGAAGTTAAAAAAAAAAAAAAAAAACAATATATCTTTTTATCATTGAAATTATTATTTTGTGTTTTAATTTTGAAATTATTCCTTTTATTGACATGTGTTCTAAATATATTTTTATTATTGTATTTGATTATTAACTGTGGTTTGAAATTTTTATTAATTATTTCACAATTTATGTGTGATTGCGCTAATTTTATTCCACTTATTAGATTTTGTGCTATATCCTTGGAGTATAAAACCCTTTTTAATGTTATGTTATGGTTATTTAGTTTTCCTTCGTATGTACCGAATCCCTGAAATTCACAAGTAGTATTGTTGGCACACTTCATTTTTAATTTTTGTTCAACAAAATTTCTTAAAATACTTTTATCATTAGTTATGTGTTCAGAAGCACTGTGTCATATATCCAGGTAGTAGAGTTCGAAGATTTCTCATTATTTTCTTTATTATTGATGTTATTAATATAGGCAAGTCCATCATTTGATAAAATTTCATCCATTTCTTTCTTGTTTAAATAATTGATGTTGTTTCTATTATAATTTCTTTTGTTATTTTGATATAGTTTCCTTCTGTTGTTGTTGCTGTTATTGTTGTATTTGTTGTATCTACTCTTGTTTTTTGTGTTATAACCGCATTCACTAGTATTATGATTTTTCATATTGCATATATGACAGTATTTGCTTATTCTAGAGTTATTGTTGTTGCCCTTGTTAAATTTCATTATATTGTTAACTAAGTCAATGTCCATCATATCTTCATCATAGCTTCTTGTATTTCTAATTTCTTTATTTTTTCCTATATGGTAGAGTAATTTGTATTTATTTTTAATATCTTCATAAAGGTCATTTGCAGTAGTTGTGGTTCCAGAAATGAAAATGATTTTTAGTTCTTTTGGCATACATCCTAAGAGATAATCTATTTTTTCTTGTTCAGTAATTGGTAACTTTTTCTTCTCCATTTGTTTAAATATGGACATCATTTTATTAGTTACGCTAAGTATTTCTTTGTGATTTTTGACCTTCATATCTCTTAATTTGTTCATCCATTCTTGTAAAGTTACATCTTCGTCTTGCTCAAAGAGGATTTTTAAGTTTTCCATAAGTTCGTGGGCAGTATCAGTATCGGTTATCAGCGGGTAGATTTTATCTTCAATATTGTTAAGTATAATAGATACAGCAGCTGCATTTTCCTTTTGTATTCTTAGGATTTCACCTGGATCTTGAATTTCATTAGTAGTAATATTTTGGTCTAAATAATTCTTGAGATTTAAAGCGGTGAGGATGCTGGTAATTCTTAATTTCCACTAAAATTGTCACCGTTAAGTGGACGTCCGTGGTTAGAAAGAATACATTCGGTAGCCATTGAGACTCTTAATCTGAAAAGTAAATTTAGGTTTAATAAAGTTTATTTATTATGTTTATTAAATTTAATTTAATAAAGGTAATTACAAAGATTTTAATAATACATTTACAAATTCCTTTTTATACTAAAGTATGTGGCTAATGTAAATTAGTAATACTATATGTTACGATTATTCTAAGAAACATTACATTAGTAATTACATTATAATTTTATTATTAATTAAAGTTTAATATTAGTAATATAAATTTTTATTAGTAATTTAAGTTCTAGCTAAATTCTATTCTTTCATGTTTAATTTAGGTTTATAATTATGTCAATTTATGATATAACTCGGTTCAATACAATTTTATTTTTAAGGGTTTTTGTGATTAAATACTAAATTTATTAATAATATAATTTTTATATTAATTTTTTTTTTTATTTTTTTTTTCCAAATTTTAAATTAAAAAAAAAATGGTGGATTTTATTAAAGATCATGGAATTCCTTTAACTATATATATTGAAGTATTATAATAAATTCAATATAAATTAAAACATATTAATATATATGTGTTAAAAGGAAATTAATATAAATATGATAAAATTTGAATAAAGATTTATATTTTAAAAAGTAAATATAAGATATATTTGAAAAATAATTATATTTATCTTTTATTTAAAAAAATAAATATTTTTAAATATTAATAAAAGTATTAATAAAAAGACTAATATTATTTAAAAATATATTTATAAAGGGTAATAAAAGGTAATAAACAAATTAGAATAATTGATAAAACGGCGTTTATTATAAACTTATTATTTTAATATTCTTTTTTAAAAATTTTAAAAAGATAAAAAAAAAAAAAAATAATAAAAATTATTATTTTAACTATTTTAACAATTTAATAGAATTATGTTTTAGCCTTTTATTTTAAAATTAATAATACTAATAATTATGGATATTAATTATTTGTTTGAATTTTTTCTTCTTATGTTATTAATAGGGAAAAAATAAAATAGAATGAATATGAGATATCTGGTTCTTTTAATGAGCTTCCTCATTACGGTGTATGCTTACCTATTTGATTTTAAAAAGATAGCTCCTGAAATACCTAATTTTAAAACTGATGAATATGATGCCACTACTGGTTATCCGAATGAAAAATTTATAAAATATACTTTAAACGGTAATAATAAAAAACCAATAAATATTGAAGAAGTGATTAATGAATTTTTTTGGGAATATTATGATACTGATGAATACATAATTGATAGTATTACTAGTATTAATGAAAATCAATTTAGTAATGTTTTTATTACACAAACATTTAAAAATTATGAAATTTTTAATAGTAAAATAAAAATAGTTTTAAATAATAAAAATGGATTAATCCTTAGTAAAACCGAGGGAATATGGAAAAATTTTTCAGTTAAAGATTTCGAGGAAAGAGACTTGGTTTATTCTCTTGCTATGATGCTATTATCCATGTCTAATATATTAAACGTTGAAATAGATTTTAACGATGTCTTTTGTGAAGAAAAATCAAACAATTCATTTATTGCTCAAAATGTAAAGTTTTCAAGTAATGGAGAAGTGTTAATTACAAAAGGACTTATAGGAAATAATAATAATCAATTAGAGGCCGCTTGGAAACTTGATTTTTTGCTTGATTACGTTTATGTGTCGTTTGTTTTAAGTGACCTTAACGGAAAAATCATTAGTGGTATAAACTATGTATCTAAATTTACAATGAATAACGATGTTTCTAATATTAACAGTTATATAGATTCTCAAAAAATGTTTAATGATATATCAGAGTTAAACATTTTTGATAAAAATAAATATTCACCCTTTGGGTGGAATCAGGACCAAAAGGTTAACTACATGGTGACCATAGGAAATAACGCGAGGGTGGTAAATGGGGAATGTAAATATATTTCTTTATATTATTTTTAATTATTATATTATATAATAAATATAAAATATAAATAATTTATATTTGTTATTCCATAATAATTTATTATTAACATTCATTTTATATATATATATATATATATATATATATATTGCATTTTATATTTTATTTTTAATTTATTATTATTATTATTATTATTATTATTATGATGCTTTTAATGTGTAAAGATGAATCGTATAACTTTAATTTAAATTATTTCGCGGATAATTTTGATAATAATAATAATAACGTTGAAGAAAATATGAACTTCAGTTTATTTTATTCATTTTATATTAGTAATCTTCTTCATGATGCGTTTTATATGCTGGGTTTTAATGAAGATAATGGAAATTTACAAAAATATAATTTTAATAAAGGTGGCGAAGAGGATGATAGATTAATGATTATTATTAATCATAAATATTGTAATGAAGAAGCAATGATATGGACTACTACTTTTGATGATGGATTTATTCCATATATATTTATATGTCCTATTCGAAAAGAAAATGGAAAAAAAGTATTTATTGATGGTGTAATTTCCTCCGGTGCATTAACTCATGAATATTCTCATATTGTATTATCCAGATTAGTCAATGGATCAAAATCAACAACCTGGGATATATACAATATAAAAGGAAATGGTATGGAAGGTTGTTTAAATGAAGGGTTAAGTGATTTTTTTGCTGAAGCTTTTCATGTAAATAAGGAAATGGATAGAAATACACCTTTTGTTATTTCTAAAATAGCAAAAAGAAAATATCCAATTTCTTCTGACCATAACATTAATCCTTTATTATATTCAAGTTATAACCCTGAAAAAGGTAATCTTGAAAATTACAGACATGAATATGGAGAAATATGGGCTACTGTATTACATGAGGTTTTATGGAATATTATTGATTTTTATCCAAGTAACTATACTTTTTGGGATGCTGTATACAAAGATATTGATGAACCTCCTGTTTATATATTACTCGTAAGTATTTAAAGAGTTTTATTTTCAATTATTTTTTAAATAATAATAAATTAAAATATTTAATTTTATAATCATATTCATAATGATTTTATTATTAACTTTTTAATATTGTATATTCGAAAATAAAACTCAATACAGTTGAAAGGAATTATTAATGCAATTAAGGATTTCACTGGTCTTGGTTTAACTACTTTCTTGGAAGCAAGAGATAAAATAATAAAGTATTGTGAAGTCGAGTTTCAGGATGAAACCTTTATATGCTTAATAAAAGAAGGTTTTGCTAGACGTAGCTTTGGTTTTGGAGGATTGGCATCTACTGTAGACAATCCGCTATCTAGTAAATATAAATCTTATGATGATTTCGAAATCCCGTTAAATTGTAAAACTATTTTAAAAGAAGCCAACTTTAAATTCGAAAAATAAAGATAGTTAACAAAAAAATAAAAAATATTTTAAAACAAAAATAAAAGTAGAAAAAAAAATAAATAAAAATAATAAATAAAAAATAAGATAAAACTCTATGTTAAAAATAATAAATAAAAAATAAAAAATAAGATAAAACTCTATGTAAAAAATAAAAAATAAAAATAAAAAATAATATTTTTATTTAAACACATTAACAAACATTAATATTTATTTATTAATATTCAAGATAAATTAACTTAAACATTTCTTTTCTACGAAGAATATTTTGATAGTGTTTTTTTTTTATTTTTATATTAATTTATATATTTATTCAATAATTGTATTTATAATTTTATAATAAATTAAATAATTATAATTATTTACTTATTATATTATTAGTTTTTAATGTGATTTTATATTATTTTTGTTATAACATTAATCATTATTGTTCATTTCATTCTATAATGAATTAATAAATAACTTTTTTTTTTTTTTTACTTTTTATATATAAATTTGATAATAAATAATTAGAATTTTCTTATAAATATTAATTTTTATATAATAATATTTATTAATTATTATTACTAAATATTCTTATTATCCTTATCTTTATTGTATTACTATTACTTATTATTTTTGCTGTTGCTGTTGCTGTTGTTGTTGTTGTTGTTGTTGTTAAATTTATTATTGTTATTTTATTATAATAAAATATCAATTATTTGTTTTTTGATAAAAAAAATAAATATTGATATATATTAGGATGGATTTAAATTTTTTTTTGATTTTATAAATATTGGTATTAAGGTTAAACTCCGTTATCACCGGCTAAAATCATTTCATAATAATCACCTTTCTTTTTTAATAATTCTTGGTGATTACCTTTTTCGACAATTCTACCTTCTCTCATAACGACAATAATATCAGCATTTTTAATAGTGGATAAACGATGAGCAATGGTAATAATAGTACGTCCTTGGGAAGCTTCTTCTAAAGCGTTTTGAACAACCAATTCGGATTCGGCATCTAAGGCGGAAGTAGCTTCGTCTAATAATAATATTTTTGGGCTACGAATAATAGCACGAGCAATGGCAATACGTTGTTTTTGTCCACCACTCATTTGGGATGTACCTTCTCCACCTACTAAAGTATCATAACCTTCTGGTAAGGACATGATAAAGTTATGAATATTGGCTTTTTTAGCAGCCTCTTGAATTTCTTCATCACTAGCATCATCCTTACCATAACGAATATTATCCTTTATGGAAATATTGAAAAGACATGGCTCTTGACTTACAATACCAATCTGTTGACGTAACCATTTAATATTATAATTTGTATTTTTCTCGCCGTCAATTTTAATATCACCACATTGGGCGTCATACCAACGTAATAATAAACCAATTAATGTACTTTTACCACAACCAGATCCACCAACAAGAGCTAATGTCTTGCCTTTTTGTATTTCAATATTTTCACTTCCCATACGTAATACAGTAATATCTGGACGAGATGGATATGAGAAACGAAGTTGATTGAAAGAAACTTTACCATTAAATGATTCTTTTTGAATACCCTTTGGATCACTTGCATCAATCTTTGGTTGACGACTGATCATACGAAGGATACGTTTGAAAGCATCTACAGCTTTAACAAAATCAGGACCAGCAGTACTAGCTTGTCCAATAGTATTAGATGTGAAAATAATAGCCATGACGACTCTAAACATACTTTCAAAATCTAATTCACCGTTCTTAAGGAAAACAAAACCAAAATAAAATCCAACACCATAGGAAATGAAACTCATTGCGTTACCAAAACCAATTCCAAGACCAGATGTATAATGCTTATGTTCAATGCGTTTTTGTGGCTCTACCAAATTATTATCATATAGGGTGGAGAAACGATCTTCTAAGTTAAGAGCATTGACTGTCTTAACTCCAAGAATAGCTTCAACTGCAATCTTTGTACTATTTTCAAAGATGCGACGTTTTTCATCATTCTTACTTGCCATTTCCTTCATTTGGATGTAGACCCCGATGAAAAGGAAAGGTGTGAAGGCTAATAAAATTAATGAAAGTTTCCATCCGTGACAGAAAGCAATGACAAAACAAACAATAACACCAGTGATAGTTTCAAGAATGGTTCCAAAGTTAAGGTTTAAACCTTGAGCTAAAGTTGTTTCAGTTGAAAGTTTAGCCGTTAAAGTACCGACGCTAGTATTATTACTACTATCATTGGAGTTGACATTTGTAGAGGAGTTGTTATTACTATCGGCGAATAATTTATCGCCAGTATCAAAGAAACTAATATCTTGTTTAATCATAGAATCATACATTTCTTTACGGAAAATATATAATAAATATTCACCAGCAGAAGAGAAACCATAATTCTTAAAGTAAGCTGCAATGAAATTAGCAAGTGCTAATACCATAAACATTAAACCCCAGAATTTGGTACTGTCTAATAAATCATTGCCTTGTTTGTTGAAGGCATTGATAGCAGAAGCGTAGATGTAGGCGCATACAGGTTGCATACAACCGTTGAATAATGATCCAATGATACCAATGATATTTTTAAACCAAACAGGTTTATTGTAATCAAGGTAAGGACGACGCCAGTCAATATTTTTAGATTCATTTATAGAAGTTGATTGAGCTTCGGATCCTGTGCCTTTTTGCTTAACGATAAGTTCAGAATTGGATGAGGCAATGTTTTCAAAATTATCATTAGCATCGGAATATTTTATAGAATCATCATTAATTTCTTCGGTCATCTCATTGGTTAAATCTTTAGTATTTTCAGCCTTTAATTCTTGGTTCTTGACAAGATGATAGTATGTATTTCCCTTAGCCATTAATTCTTCATGAGTACCACATTCAACTATAGTGCCCTTATTCATAACGATAATGCAATGAGCATTTCTTACTGTTGTAAGACGATGGGCAATAACAATCGTGGTTCTTCCAACCGAAACAGAATCTAAAGCTTTTTGAATAATTTTTTCTGATTGATTATCTAAGGCTGAGGTGGCTTCATCCAATAACAAAATATTTGGATTGGAAATTAATGCACGAGCTATACAAATACGTTGTTTTTGTCCTCCACTTAATTGTAATCCCTTTTCTCCAGTCTTTGTTTGATAACCATGACTTAATTTAGAAATAAATTCATGAGCATTAGCTAATTTGGCAGCTGTTTCAATTTGTTCTGGAGTAGCACCTGGGCAGGTAATAGCAATGTTTTCAGCAATAGTAGCATCAAATAAGATTGGTTCTTGTGATACTAATCCAATTTGTGAGCGTAACCATGGAATGTTATAGCCTTCAATTTCTTTACCATCGATTAAAATTTGACCATCGCTTTTTTCATAGTATCTTTCCAAGAGTTGAACAATTGTAGATTTACCAGAACCGGAAGCACCTACTAAGGCAATTGTTTGTCCCGGGAGACATTTGAAATTAATGCCCTTTAAAATTTCGGTATCCGGTCTGGAAGGATAAGTGAAATGGACATCGCGGAATTCGATATGACCTTTAAGAGGTTGGGATGGACATTCTCCTGATTCTTTATTAATTTTTGGTTCTCTTTGGATAATGTGGAATAAAATAGCAGCAGCGCCAGTAGCAGCGCTAATAGCTGTGAAAGAAGTACCACACATACCGAAGGAAGAAGCACCAAACATAACACTCATTAAAATCTTAAGAACATCACCAGCAATCAATTCTCCCTTATTAACAAATTGTCCACCTTTAATAAATGCAATACTGTAGGAAAAGTATGCAACACCAAAAATCAAACCCATACTGATACCTAAAATATGTGATTTTTTCATACCTAACTTTAAGGTTGGCATTAATTTTTGGGTATAGCGATCACTTTCTTTTTGCTCATTACCGAATGAAACAACAGTACGAGCTTGAGAAAATGTTTCTTGGGCAATACCACCAGCAGTAGCATAGGAATCTTGAGCCTTTTTAGTGATATTAGCTAAAACAGTACTCATGATGATAACTACAATAGTTACTAAAATGAAAGTTCCTGACATGTATAACGATAATTTCCAACCGCTGATAAATGCAATTATCATGCAAAAAACAAATGTGGTAAGATTTTGATATAACATACCAATTTTTGAACCGATACCATCTTCAATTAATAAGGTATCACTAATTATTCTAGATGATAATTCTCCGGGATTGGCTTTTTCATGCCATGGAATATCTTGTTTCATTAAAGATTTAAAGACTAAAGAACGTATTTTAGTTGATTGACGAAGAGCTGAAACATCTAAAAAGGCATTATAGATAAATGTGGTGATAAAGGAAACTATGGCAATGACAGCAAATAAAACAAAATATTTGTATAATTCATGGAAAATATCGTCAACTTTTTTGAATTCAAATCCATTGGTGGCATTAAAATCATAACTAGCATAATCGGATTGTCTAAAATTATTATAAAGGTTTTGAAGATCATAATTGGGATATTTTTGTTCGAGATTTACAACATTAGTAAGATTACCGGAACTAACCACACTCATTATGTCTTGCAAAACATTATCATTATCAATCCCTGTAATTTTTTTTAACTTTAAGTTAACAACGAGAGAAATGAAAGAATCTGTCATATCACCTAAATTATAAATACTGTAACAAAAGAGTAAATTAGTATCATATTTTTTTTTTTTATTTTAGAATTGATAATTATTAATATAGGTATCATAATTTTCTTTTTAGATAAATAAATATATTAATATTAATATTATTTTTTAATATTAATGAAAATTTTATTTATCTCCTGTATCAATGAATATTTAAATAAGCTTACATTAATGGAAAAGCACAACCTTGAATGATGGAACTTATAATACCAAATAAGGTCATTAATTTTTCTTTCCCATTAGAATATTTAAAAATTTGAGAAAAAGGAATATTTTGGACTTCTTCATCACCGAAAATTATCGGTTTTTTTTCTTTTTTTTCCTTTTTTCCCCTATTTTCCTTTTTATTATGGACCTTTTCAGATTTATTTGATTTCATTTTTTCTTTTTTATTATTATTTTATTTTGATTATTGTGTAATTAGGAACATTTAAAATATTTAGTGATACTTTAAAAATTTCCTGTATATTAGTAATTAAACTGTTTAAGTAATAATTACTTTTATTATTTTTTATTTATTTAAAAAAAATAAAAGAAAAAATAATGAAATTTTATATGGATAAAGAAAATTTCTGATTACAAAAAATACCAAAAATATATATAATAAGATTTAATAATATTTTTAAGTATAGATCTTTTTAATTTGTGTAACTAAAAAAAAAACCAATTAGGGTTATAATGTAATTAATAATTTTTAATTAAAAGAATAAAGTAAAACAATTAATTTTTTTTTTTAATTTATTTGGCTAAAATCTTAAAAATACACCAGTAATATAAATTGGAAAGTTGTATGGTTAATATGTAAATTTAATCATAATAAATAAGAAGTATAGATGTAATAATTCATTAGTATATAAAATACAAAAGTAATATTTTGTCAAATATATTAATTAATATAATTAATGAATTGCTTATTCATTTTCTATTTAATTTTTAATTTATCTTTAAAAATATTTATCATCCACTCATACTATTTATTTCACAATTAAAAAAAAATTTTTTTTTTATTTTTAATATAAATATGGTTTATATGTAACATATGTAACAGAAAAGAAAAAATAGCATTTTCTTAAAAAGTAATTTTAATAAATAAAATACAGTCAAAGAATATGAAATATAATTAAATATTAAATTTAATGAAAACAAGGTTGAGTATATTAGCAATAAATTTTTTTACCACCAAGAGTTAAGTAGAATTGCAAAAT